>OZ012661.1:53756744-53929243 GCA_963942545.1 Oxycera nigricornis
GCAATATTTTTGCTTAAATGATGGTGAGCGGAAGAAGTCCGAGTGGATCAAAAACTGACATGACTGTTTTTAGAACTTGTCTTTTTGTGGGAATCTTATCTCTTGTTGTAATAGATTTATCCGCTTTCTTAAAGTTGAGACTAAAGGAAAATGTGTCATCATCTGAGTTCCATAGCATCCCGAGCACACGCTGCTGAGGTTGCTCAGACTAATCAATTTGCATCGTCGTTGAATTAGACAGTGACTTGGCTTTTTCGAAATTTGTCAATCTGTGATCGATTGCTTTAATTGCATCTTCGACACTATTTGCTCCGTCTATGTAATCATCTACATCATATTTCCTCAAAGTTGCTTCGCATGCGTTCGGTTATGAGTCTATGTGTGCAATGTAATTCTTTACAAAGTGTGCTAAGAATGGTAACGACACCATTCCAAAAATCATTGCTTTTATTCGAAACACACAATTTTTCCACGCAAAAACATTGAGCGTAACTGTCTGCGTCTCTAATTCTCAGCTTGTTAAACATTTCACATATATCACCTGTAAGCGAAATTGCCACAGGATTGTAAAGTGAAGTATTAACATATCCGATCCAGATAAAATAAAATCGTTATTTTCGAAGTAGTATCAAATACTATGCGGACATTTCCCGGTTTATTCGGGGTTGTAACTGCAAAGTGAGACAGTCGCGTTTGGCGGTATTGAGTTCTTTGTGTGTTACCGGTACTGCGTAACCTGTGAGAATTGGCTTCTGAATTCTATTGCAATATGACTCTTCTTTAGTTTTGTCGGACAATAATTTTTTTTCGAGACATCGGAGTCTTTGGAACGCCAACGCCGAGTTTGGAAAAGTAAAATCGTCATTCTCTCGTGGTTAGCAAACTTATTGATTTCTTTGCTATCGCGATCGCTCTTTTTTCGTCAGCGCTATGTTGTCTACAGTTTTTGGTAACGGTAACACCAAAGTTTTCTAATGTATCGTTTCACTTCCTGATGAAGATTTTTATAGCTGTTGCAACAGTTAAATGTCAACTTCGGATTATTGTTAGCTCCAGATGGAGACAATGTAGTGATGAATTCCACCTGCCAATCGACAACACACAGGTTTTCGTGTACCCTCCAAGCCTCATCATCTTGCTAAAGATGCATCTAGTAAAGTAGTTGTACTCCCTTCGTCCATGTTGATCGTTTAGGTGAACAGGATGAAGTTTGAGAATCCGTTTTGAAATCCTCATTATCCACGTGAAAGATACGAGATCTCGACTATTTCATTGGTCCAATCGGCGAATTGGCTAAATGTTTCTTGATGGCGTTCGATTTTTTTCGATATAAGGTAAGAGCCCCACTGCTTCAAAAGATGGTCAGGCAGTTTTTTTAAATATTGAAGGTATTTTTCGGCAATGTATTTACTTAAATTTTCATTAACAACCACGACCATATTTCAAGCAAGGCAACTTACCTCTATGAATGAGTTGCCTTGCTTCACAGATAAATGAACTACCACGACGCAAATAATTTGCCGATCAGAAATTTTTTAGAGAATTTATACTGAATTTCATCACAGTACCAACCGTCTGATGCGACAATAAATTGTTCAACGATTTATGTAGCACGTCTTTTTTCTTTGTGTTTTTCACTAGCGTTATTAGCGTCATTTTCAACCCACTTGACAACCGATTTTTCTAAGTCGCTTTTTTTCATCAATATCGTCATTCTCACTTGCACTAACATCGGCGAAGTCCTTTTTGTTATTGACATTTTGTTTTCCACGGATTAGCTATTAGGCTCGCCGGACCACTTTGTTTGAGAAAAATAGGTTCGTGCTTGACGGTAGTTTAATAGCGAGTGTTCAAATATTCATACTATACGACGAATTTCGTCTGCTCTGTTGTCAAATTTTTTTTTGGTCTTGATAACAAAGTGGGTTAAGATTTTTAAAGAGTCTGGCAATGTTGACCAGGTAGAAATCTCAAGAAAGCGACCATTAAAAGGCAAGATAAGGTCATCTGTAGCTATTTTAAGAAAAACGCGGCACTAAGTCTACGAAATGCGAGATGAAAACTATTGAACAACGGGGAGTTAGTTTATCATTTAGTACGATAAGGCGGAGATTGCAAGAATCTGACATCAAAAGTAGAAGTACACTTGCGAAGCTGTTGTTGACCGAAAAGCTTAAGTTGAACAAATTTAAATCGTGATTGGAGCAGCGTGACTTTTACTGATTTTATTTATTTCATTAGTTTGAATTACTGGAAGAAAGTCTGGAAGCAAAATGGTGAAAGGTTTTTCCGGCGTATAGTATAACATCCGGCAGAAGTACACGTTTACGGATGCCTCGCAGAAAGGGGAATCAGGAAGCTAACCGTTTTTACGAAAACCCTGAGTGCTGAATTACTGATCAAATTTTATTAAAAATGGTTTGCTTAAATCTGCTAAGAGTTTATATGGAGCCGACAATTGAGATTGGATCCTGCAAGAGGACACCGATCCTAACCATCGGTCTCTCTGTACCAGCTGGAAAGAAGAAAACGGAGTCACAACTTTGAATTCGCCATCACAAAGTCCAGACGCGAACCCCATAGAAAACGTGTGGCCACTAATGAAGTGGAAACTAAAAGGCGAGAATATAATCACCACTTGACAGCTCACGGGGGCTGTCAAGAGGATATGCCAAGGTTATACTATGGAATACGCACAAAAATTGAGATTTCAGGTGATAATTGATAAAAACGGCGAATGAATTGCATATTGATATTATTGGGTAAAATTTATTCTTATGTAGCTCAAGAAATGAATTTATTCTTAACGAGTCAGCGTTTTTCTTGCTTTTATTAGCCGCACGCTTTTGTGAAAGACATTTTATATACCTATATATATATATATATATATATATATATATATATATATATATATATATATATATATATATATATATATATATATATATATGTGTGTGTGTGTGTGTGTGTGTGTGTATGCATATGTATATATATATATACACGTTAAATATATAGGTATGTATGTATTATCGTGATTTAATGTCGTTATTTGGTCCAAATAGAAAAAAAGTGAATTGAGAAGCAGGAATTACTACATCGCCCTAAAGAATTAGTTTAAGGAATCAAAACCACCTTTGCCGCAATTTCTACCGACAGTGAAACTCAAAGTGTTGGTTAAACTGCTAGGTGCCAAATGTATAGCACACTAGCTCTTTAATTTCGACTTAGAATTCGACTGTACAAATTTCTTACAAGCTACGGCTTAAATACTATTTTACAACGTTTAAAACTAGGACACACATTGACCATCCCTTAGTCATCATAAAACACAAATCATTTTTTCATGACCCCATACAAATCGATTTACACATGTTCCCAGTAATGGTTTGCATTCCTCATTGCCTATATGTAATTCGATATGAGGCACGGGTCATTTGTGCAAACTTAAACACTACGTACTGTGTATCGTTCTGAATGAATTGGGAACAGTGATGCAATTTGATCGCTTGTTTATGTTTGTTTATGATTCATTGTAACAATGCTTTGTGAATTGCAATGGGTGCATGCAATCGCATCATTTGTTGATTCATTGCAGTAATGTAATGTATCATTACACCCCTACGGTTTTTTGTGCTCAGCCTTTTCTTTATATTGGTTAGAAATAATGAAAAGGCAAAGCTAAATGGTAGGAAAACGTGTGCCCGTACATGCTTAATACATATGTATATTGTGTAAATGGTCTACTTGCTGTGTTGTAATTTAACTACATTATTGTCGTATATTTTTTTTAAATAAATCATGCTATATTAAAAATACATTAATAACATTTCCAAGGTTTAAGCAAATTATTATGGAATTCTTTCATTGTTTCATTTATATTTATGGTAGAATTCACTCCGTTTTGTCTTACAATAAAATATGGACCTTGGTATGGTTTTTGATATTTTTTTCTATTAATCACCTTAATTAATACTTTATCTCCTACTTTACAGTTTAATGTATTCACATTCGAGTGTGTTAATGCTCTTTTATTTTTTACTATTTCTATGATATCTTTAGCTTTCTCTAATGTTCTTTTCATTCTTGCTTTAAATTCATTCGCAAAATTGCCTAAATTATATACAGTGTTCGCGTTGTTAATCTTGTCACTCGGTAAATATGGTAATTTCCCAAATACTAACTCATATGGTGAATATCCTGTATCGATATTCAGTGAGGTATTGTACGCGAATGTATGAAACACGGCATGTTCTAGAGGACAAGTACGAATATATCGACCGAAGAAGAGAATCAAAAACCCCAAAAATCTCAAGCTTTTGACAAAGCATGTTTATGTCAACGGTGTCAAAAGCCTTGGAAAAATCAGTGTCAATGTATATATATATATATATATATATATATATATATATATATACGTTACGCAAAATAGAGCCGTAACAATATATATATATATATATATATATATATATATATATATATATATATATATATATATATATATATATATATTGTTACGGCTCTATTTTGCGTAACGCTTTTCACTACACCGCAGCCGACCCTGGCCACGGTTTGGGCAATCCCACCCGGCTTAACCCCGCGAAGAGGGGTGTGGGAATATATTTTTATAGGAAGGGCGCCTCTCGTTTCTGTGCCGGGACTGCCCTGTCCGCGAACCCTGAAACGGGAATAGGGTCCGCGACGACCCAAAACCACCAACAAGGATAACCTGAAACAAGGACCCAAATGCCGGAACGCGATTCCGCGTCGCCACTTCACGCAATAACACAATTTTATCATTTACTGCTAAAACCTAACTAAACCCTAACTATATACACTTAAATCTACTTACAATTTGTTCCTTATCCTACTACGTCGATTGCTTCCTGACTCCTCGCTGGCTGCTCGTCTGCTGTCGGAGACACGCGTACACACAATTTTACAAGGAACTCTCTTTCACGAATACTTTCTGAGTGCTCTTCTGGCACTTAGTCTTTTTCCCAATTCTTGATCAGTTCTAAATGTTTTACAAAATCCCGTTTCTCGGTCTCAGCACTTGACTTCACTTTCTCTATACATGTTCATAATCAACACTGGGGGATTACTGTCTAAAAGTTTTCACTGTACGATTTGCGCGGTCTAGACACTCACCGCGCTATTATTACCCGAAGAACTCGAAAAATGCCCACCGCTGAAACTCCGCACCGACAAGCGAAGGACGATACCCAAGACGCACCCGTCTTCGAACTACGCACAGTATAAAGCCACAAAAAAACGCACCGTCCAAGCTCCTCACGAAAAAAAATTTCAACACCCAAGACGCACTCGTCGAGCTTCGCATCGTAGAAAGAACCCCGTCCAAGTTCCCGCAATCCTATTTATTGGGAATTCCAATACCGCATAGGAGACTCCATTGGGCGCATCGTAGACAGGGCGGGGCCTGTGTTTGGATCTGTTGCAGCGATTGGGTGATCGGTGTTTGTTGTCGTCATTGCTACCAACTTATCTGCAGGTTTGTGACGTTGTCAGGAACACTCTCCATAACAAACTTACTACCTACTTAGTTGTCTAATCTAATATCCTTTTTTTTCGTCGTTGGGAGGTGGAAATCTTCAAAAGATACCGAGTTGCTCCTGCTCGGCATGTCGGATTTCTACCGACTAAAACCACCTCCGTTTCCTCCAAAAAATCTTTACTCCATAACTCATTGCTTGCACTGTCCGTGTGCAATTTATTTCCTGAAAGCTTGTTCATTTAAATAGTACTTCCCAGACGATGTATATCGGTATAAGGGATAGTACCAGTATCTCAAAAGTTTTATTCAGAGTTCAATATATATAATTTTGTTTCACATTTGTAGCAGGAAAAAAAACATTAGCGTTCTTAAAAAAGGATATATATATATAGAAAAAAAGAAAATTAAATTAAAAATTAAAATTAAAAAAAAATTAAATTAAAATTTAAAAAAATGATAAAAAAAAAAATTACCGTTCTTAATTATTCAAATTGAATTTTCAGTAAATGTTTACGTAGCATGATTTTAAATGTCATTATGTTACGCGCTTCTTTTATTGTTTGAGGTAGCTTATTGTAAAAATTTGATGCGGCGTTAATCGGATCCATCCTCAGGCGCTCTGTCCTAGCAAATTTTATTAAAATTTCATTTGCGTTTCTCATATTGTAGTCGTTTTTTCTCCCATTTATGTCTAGTTTCGTTGTTTTCATTTGCTCAATGTGTAAATTTTTAAAAATGAATTTTCCTTTTTCCATGTGAATCACTCCGTCTACGTTAAGTTCTTGTGCTGTTTTATATACTTCAGATGTAGCGGTCATCAAGTTATATATGGTTTTGTATGCTTTAGTTAGTATTCGTGACATGCGCCAGGATGTTCACAGCGCTCGTTTCAAATGTTGGGCAAATTTTATAAAATTGCATTCGGGCTAGTAACGGCGCCGGCAGTGTTTCATAAAGAAATCGGAATCGAATGTCTACAAAAATTTCTGCACATTATTTTGGCTGCAGGATTGATCCTGAAACGCATTAAATGCAATTTTTTACGAAGCGAGCTCATATTCTTGGGTCATTGAGAGGCAGCTACTGGAAACATATCGATTAAGGAAATACGGAGACCATTAAATGTTTTCCAAAACCATCCGACCTGCATAAAGTTCGACAATTTATTAAAATATATCTTATACAGAACCGGTATTACAACAGTACGATATGGGGAAGCACTCTCAAGTACGTATCCAGAACGTTTGCTGCAGAATACGATCAATGAGAAACGAGAAAATGTGAAAAAGAAGTTGTTATTAAAATTGCCAGTTACGATTTGTCACACTTCTACCATTGATACAGTGCACATCGAAATGATTTTACATTTATTTTTAATTTATGGTAGAGAGGAGGCCCCGTGCGGAGCACCCACCAACTGTGGCCGCATAGTGGCGGTCATAGAGTAAAATTTTTGAACCGGCTAGCTCACCGGGTCGTGGGCTAATCAAAAAACAAAACAACGGAAGAAACCGGACAAACATAATCGCGCACAAGCTGCGGAGGGGAGAAACCAATTAGACACTCACTTCATATTAGATTTCAATTTATTATTAGTTGCCTTTTCTTACAGTTTGAACAGGTTTTTTTTTCTCTAACTCGAAATTGTCGTTTGTATCATTTTTGTTACACTAGTATGTTATCAATCTCTGGACTCATCTACAGACGTTCATTTACTTATCAACTACTGAATTCTTTATGCATTTTGCCAATTACAAATTAGTTATACATTCCACTGCTTTTATATTTTACAATCTAACAAGTCTGTTACTTTAATGCTCCACTCTTTGCTTTCCAAAAAAAAAATATATGTAAACTGAGAACACAAAGTACAATATTAAAAAATCATTCCTTCGGGAATTGCTTGCATTCAATGTTTCCTTTCTTCAAAAATTTCACTTCCATTTACCGGGTTAAGTCCTTTTTTTGCACGTCGTTTCCTTGACACAATACTCACGGATATTTCAATTACTAAGCGAAGTCATTGCTTCTTGAAGTCCGCATGTAGATTCGGCATCCCGGCTTCTGCACACGGCTCCACACGTCCGTGTCCTCGACAAAACGCCTTCCGCTTATTTCGACTGGAACGAGGCATCCTTAATGTGTAAAACAGCCTTTTTTGGATTATTCGTAACAAAACTTGTTCCCGAATTGGTTTATAGTATGCTGAGAAAACTAAATCTTTGAGATAAAGAAAAACGTTTTGTGCACGACGTACTTTCCCGACCGACTTTTTGCCACCTCTGCACTCACACCCCTCCAACCCTCTCACTCGCGTCTCGAGTCCGAACATTTATGCCCATATATGGCAATTCTCAAATTTGTCCAATCAGATGGGCGACCGCGCCAAAAGGGAGCCGCTTCTCGCTCGATCAACTGAACTCACCACGACTAGAACAAAGAAAAACGCGTTTCTCACCTCTCGAGAGAGACAGTGCGAGTGGTGGATTAATAATTCGGATTTTAGTACTGCCAATGGTGATTATTTGACAGTGTAACGATGCAATTTAAATTGATTCACGTTTTGGTAGGAAATAAAAAATGTGAAATAAAAATGATTCGCAACATGGTATGGAAAATCAGTTCAATGTCGTAGAAACATTGCGATACCTACATGTATTTATTTATATTTATGTGTAAGCAAATATCATTTTGATATAGACACTATCCGAAAATTTTCTAGAAAGGGAGCTATTTGTATTATTCGTAGTGAAGGATATTCAATGGCTCAAATTTGGGCAAAGCTGAATATTCCGAAAACTTCTGTTTTTCTGTTCTGGTTTGTTCTAAAGTAAAAAGAAGAAACAGGACTTTCAATCAACAAACGAAAATCAGGAAGGAAAAGGATGAGTATTGTCAATAAAGACACGTTTATTACAGTTACTAGCAAGAGAAATAGACTGAATTTTAGTGAATTTAAATCACGATAAAAAATTGTCGGTGACTACGATAAAAAGATGTTTAAAAGAAGCGGGTCTGGAGTGTAGAACAGCTGCAAAAAACCATTGATAAGTTCGAAAAATAAGAAAAAAAGACTAACTTGGGCTTTTGAGCAAAAAGATTAAATTGGGCAATTGAGCAGCGGAAAAATGTCGTCTGGCCGGACAAGTCTGAATTTCATATTTTTGGATCGAAGAGATGCGTGTTTGTTGAAAGAAAACCTGAAGAACGAGTATCTGAACAGTATATAGTGCCGACGGTAAAGCATGGCGGAGGAAGTGTTATGATTTGGGAGTGCTTTGGTGGTGGTAACGTTGGTAATTTGAAAAAAATAGCAGGAATTCTAAGAAAAGAATACCTGAAGATATTTGAAAATAGTGCGATTCCCTACGCTCGCGGCATATTTCAGGGAAAATTTACGTTTCAAGAAGATGACCCGAAGCACTTATTTAAATTTTGCAGAAATTATTTTGAACAACTTAGGAAACGAAAATGTATGCAAGAATGATCTGCCCGTTGCAATCATCGGATCTTTCTCCAATAAAACTTCTCTGAGATGAAATGGATATAAACGTAAGCTAGACGATACATGTAAGTGCAAGTGATCTGCGAATAAAGTTGCATGAAGTTTGATATTCATTTTCTGAAAACTGAACACTTATGAAATAGATAGCAAGAATACCACGAATATGCAATGCTGCAACCCTCTTTTGCACAAGATATGTGCAAACATCAACGAAAAGGATTTATAAAAATGAATACAAAATATTTTCCATTGAAACTAAGCAAAAATTATAGTACATCAATCAAAAAAGAAAATATATACGTTTTATAAAAATTTATTTATTTAGTTTTTGCTTTATCCTATCATAAACGTGATATATGCTGTCGTTTTAATATAAAGACTAGATGTGGGAAAACATCTCTTTGCTGAGATTTGAACATTTGCATCTGACTCAGTAAAAAAATTCGAATCAGTGATATGTATCATTTGGAACACTGAGTCGGAAGAGATGTTTGGTAGCATGAGTCGGAAACAAAGTTTACAAACAGATCGAATTTCCAAATTGGTTCGTTCTGCGCACCGCTTCTATCGTGTCACAGTGATGGAATATGCTCAACAGGGTTGCCAGAGTGTGATATGTTCTGTGTTTGAGCAAATTTCATTGAATAGAAAAAAATTGCAAAACGTGACGCGCTATAATCCTTAATGAGCTTTCGTTGTTGAAGAAGAACTCGAATCTGTAAGCCCATATTTGACTTAAATTCCCAAAAACATGACGGCAGTGTAAAATCTCACGCAAAACGTATAAAAGCACAATTGCATCCTTACCATCTGATATATGATAAAATCTTCAAATCATATAATATTGTATGGTATTGCATTTTAAATTACTACAATCGAAACTTCCAATTATATCTTAATATATTTGTAAACTATGACTGGCAGCCCTACGTCAACATATTATCGCTCTCAACTCAATCGCTTAACGACTCGCGTCCGCGCTATGCGTCTTCACTTAAGTGACGCGGAGTCAAGTGATCAAGCAATGTTTCAGTTCAAGTTCCAAATGATGCATTCGAAACATTGTTACTGTTCCAATCTTTCGAAACAGTTTGATGTTTCGGAACACTGAGTCAGTTCAGTAAAGAGTTACACACCTCTAATATAGACGGTAGTGTATATTACATTATTTTTACGAAATTTCGTATGACTTGAAACACCAATTTTGCAGATAAAATGTATTTTTGAAATGTTCATTTACGTTTTTTCTCTGAAGGTATCACACCAATAAATTCCACTTTTTAAAAATATGACCCTTTTTGGAATTATTGAAATACTTGGAACTTTTTGCCTCTTTTTTTTAGATCAAGTCAGTTTTAGACAAATAAATTCTTAAGTTTTCTAAAAATGCTGAAATCAATGCTGCATCGTTATTCAATCATATTTTTCATTACCAAAAAATAATTCTCATGTCTCTACGACTAACAGCCTGTCCAGCGCATAAATTTCAAATGCTGGGGTGCACGTAACCCCGGTGTAGGTAATTTGTTTCATTTGAATAATGCAGTGTCCTAGGGTCAAATAACAATTCAAATGTTCTTTCAACGGTACATTATTGATGATCGAATCATGTAAATCGGTCACAGTCGAAATTATTTGGCAAAAATTATCTATTTCAACAAGCCATTGTAACGGCGGTAGAACTCCTGCTTGGGGAGTTTCCCTGTCCACGTACTTCCTGATAGTCAGGTCACCGATGAATGAGTTCGCTATTCTTGTTTTAAGTAGTGTGTCAATCTAGCTACATAAGCTCATATCGAAACCAACTCCACGACATGTGTCGTCCTGGTTAACGTAATTGAAGCCCCCTTCTATGTCTAAAAAGACGCCTAGTGCATATTCCTTATAGCGGAAGGCATCTTTGATAGTAAAGACCACAGAGTGCAATGTCGTCTCTACGAACCTGCCCTCATATAAGCATGTTGTGACCATAATATTCGGTTCCCAATTTCGCTCCTTATGAAGGTGTCCACTAGCCTTTCTTAAGCCTTGAGATGAAAAAATGTTAGGCCAATCATGTCTAAAATTCTTCACTGGGCTATGGTTTATTTTATGGGATTTGAGAGTAAAAACCACTCTTACCAGTTTACAGGCTCATAAGATGTAACCAAGCTGGACACATATGATGAAGATTCTTCCAAGCCAGGGAGTTATGTGTACAAGAGACTTCTGAAGCAATATTGACCAGTAGATTTAAAAGGTAAGAAGAATATCACCGCCCAAACAATCTTTTTGACATTCACGATACGCTGTACGTCTCCGTCGTGCTGCCGGAATTCTTTGTAGCAACTTTTCCTAAGTCAGAGCACCCTGAGAAGTTCTTTTGAAAAAGCGTGTTAAGCTGTTTACTTTTGTTCTAACTTAGCTTCTAGCTGAATCTTGGATGAAACTAGGAGAGCTCGGAGTCTGAATGATAAGAATCTCTCTATGAGGCCGTTTTTGATCGTCTGACGGCACTCTCAAAAACCCTCTGACCTTCCTTATATCGCTTTCGAAAGCATTTTTCAGAATCTTTGTTAAGGAATCGACTGCATTGTCAACCTCCCCTATAGAGTACAAGCCTCTCCAGCCTACTGCGATCATGTTGGTGAATCTTGATCAGTTGGTTTTTCGCCCTTCCTGCCTGCAACCGGTAGTGGTTTATCCGAATCGTCGTATGTCTTGCAGGCTGAGACAATCCAGCACTTGCTGCCCTGATCTTCGAACGCCAACACTGCCAGGTCCGCGAAATTAAAATTTAGAATCATTAGTGTATTTAAAGACTTTCAGCAAAATATATGTTCGAATCTTACCTGATTTACGACAGTAAAAAGTGTCATATCCACTCCATCTCTAGCTCTCGATCCCGATTGCTATGGATCCGTAGTTTCTGTACCAAGACTACATCGACATCGTCCTGCACCAATGCCAGGTAAGCGGAAGCCGCTTTTTTATGATGGAGTATGATTTAATCAACCTCCATCGCCCCCTCATCACTTTGCAGAGTCCTCTTGAAAATTCGCAGGTAGACCTCTTCTAGCGCGAAGCAAAGTTTACTCTGTCGACTTAACATGATGGCGGCCGATTTCGTATCCACTGGGAAAACGAATCCTTTCTTTCCATCCTTAGGTGACTTCATCGATGACCTTCCATTCCATGATTGAGACGTCTGGATTTTGCGCCAGCAGGATATTGAGCAGCTGGCTCTTGCCCACGTCGTCATTTCGAATTCAGATCCTGTCTTGCGATCGGCTTGACATTCTCTTGACATCGACGAGCTCGAGTCTTGCTTTTGCCTGCCGTCCGTTGAAGGAACTAACGAGAAAAGTCGCTTTTACATTCCAAAACCCAAACTCCGTATTGCCGTTTTGCAGCCCCGAGAGTTGGGCATTGTTTTGCCAGGATGCTGGGCAATATTCTTGAAAAGTAATCTCGAGATTACCCACCACCTTTCATTGCTATCTCGAGTAGCGTACGTCCGGTTTGGTATTATCGATGACCGCAAGCCGCATAGATTCTTTCGTTGCGTCGACATACGATTCACCGACTGCAGCATTCCCAATAGCATCTTAAAAATCGAGTCCATCTCCTCTGTAGATCAGACTTATTTATCACGAACTCCGCCTTCTTGGCCTTGGCTGTGGTGTTTCCAACACAGGCCCGCACATGCCTGGTGAGCTTATCTTTCTCTACGACGTCTTCCATCCAGCAGACGCTTTTGCTCTGTCCATTCTTCTAAATTCTTCTTTATGAAGACCGCAAGCAGATGTTGAGCATCCTTCCGCTTCATGCCCTCCGTGAGCTTCCTGGCGGATGGTGTTAAAACTGCAGCCTCCACATTTCTTTCCAGTCGTTTGTTGACCGCTGCCGACACGCAGAGAAGTGTCACACCTTTCTCCCTGCTCGACAATAGTCGCCGCTAAAGCCCCTAGCCACTTTTGGACAGATACTCATGCCCACAATTAATCATATTTCAGTTCCAAGTCATATATGTTCGATTTGGCCGGGGGTTGCTCATTTGATATTCCCAACTATCCTCGTTCGGAGGTACACCAGTAGTATATATATATATATATATATATATATATTGGGTTTGGGAAAAAGAAATGTCGTATTTTGTCAATAGATGGCGACACTTAAACATATCTTGTGTTGTACTTATCGCATCGGGTCATACTATACGGCGATTTGAAGACGACAATCTGTGCTACAAGTGTCTCTTTGACAGTGTTGTGATCGTACGTTTCAGTCTCAAGTTATAGTGCGTCAAAGATAGAGTCCACCAAGCAAGAAATTCGTCATATTTTACGTTTGTACTACCTGAGAGGTAAAAATGCAACGAAGGCGGCCGAAAAAAAATGTGAAGTTTATGAGCCCGATTCTGTAAATATTCGCACAGCACAGCGTTGGTTCGATCGATTTCGTTCTGGTGTAGTGAATGTCGAAGATACACCCCGTGCCGGTAGGCCAATTGTCGTAGAAACCATTAAAATCTACGAAATCATTCAAGTAGACCGGCATATGAGCATTCGCTCGATTGGCCAGGAACTGGGTTGAAACCATTTGAAGAAGATTGGATTCCAAACAAATATGGATGTTTGGGTGCCACACGAGTTGACGGGAAAAAATCTCTTGGATCGAATCAACGCCTGCGATGCACTGCTGAAACGGAACGAACTCGACCCATTTTTGAAGCGGATTGTAACTGGTGATGAAAAGTGGATCACGTACAAAAACGTCAAGCGAACAAGATCGTGGTCGAAGCGCGGCGAGCCGGCCCAAACCATCGCCAAGCCCGGATTGACGGCCAGGAAGGTTTTGCTGTGTGTTTGGTGGGATTGGAAGGGAATCATCCACTATGAGCTACTCAACTATGGCCAGACCCTCAATTCGGTCCTCTACTGTGAGCAACTCGACCGTTTGAAGCAGGGGATTGACCAGAAGCGGCCACAATTGGTCAATAGGAATGGTGTTCTGTTCCACCAGGACAACGCTTGGCCTCACACATCTTTGATGACCCGCCAGAAGCTACGATAGCTCGGATGGGATGTCCTATCGCACCCACCGTATAGTCCGGACCTGGCACCAAGTGATTACCATCTTTTCCGGTCCATGCAAAACGCTCTTGGTGATACTAAGTTGGCCTCAAAAGAGGCTTGCGAAAACTGGCTGTCTGAGTTTTTTGCAAATAAGGGGGGGGGGGTTTAAGAGGGGGAGTTGCCTTCTAAATTTGCGAACAAAACGATGCATATTTGACTTAAATCGGATAATTCTAAGTATGTTAAATAAAGCGTCAAATTTCGATCACAAATACGACATTTTTTTCCCAAACCCAATATATATATATTATATACTGCTGCTATATATATATTATTAAAATAGGCGACACCGGTTCCCGATGATTTCGGATTTTATTAAGGAAAATACGTTCGTGTTCAAAGAAAGTCACACAAGAAGTGACAGTACAAAGTTACATTAATTAGTGAGTAATAGATGAGGCGACTGCATAGTAGTAGTAGAAGAACGCGAGGCGCCAACAGCATTTGAATTCCTCAACACTCCCCCTCGAATCGTGTTCTGGTCTGCTACCTCGCTAATCATCTTCATCCCCGATAGCCTCAAACACTTCAGATGCTTCACCTTTGAAAGACCCTTCGTCATCATATCAGCAGGCATCTCATCAGTAGACACATGATTCAGACTGATCTGACCTTCCTTAAGGACATCCCGAATGAAATGGTATCTGATGTCGATATGTTTACTCCTTTGATGAAAAACGGGGTTCTCGGCTAACATGTTGTCTCCGTACACGGTGACTTTGTTTACCAATAGCGAGAAACCGAGTTCGCACAAAAATCGCCGAATATAAACGGCATCCTTCACGCCTTCCGTCAAGGCCATGTATTCCGCTTCACATGTAGATAGGGCCATGGTCCTCTGCTTTCTTGATTCCAAGGTTACAGCACCTCCACTGAGATTGAATACGTATCAGGAAAATGATCGACGGTTGATCAAACAACTTCCCCAATCAGAATCCACGTAACCTTCAAGGCTGCCAGCATTGGACTCAAAAACCAATCCAACGCTCCTTGTTCCCTTCAAATACCGCAGCACCCGCTTCGCAGCCTTCCAATGTATATTGCTATAGCATGAGTTAAACTGTCCCAGGTAGCTCGCTGCAAAAGCAATGTCGGGTCTTGTCCAACTTGCAAGATAGGTGAGGCATCCCACCAGTTCATATGGCAAGGCCCGCAACTCATCCGACTGCTCTTCGGGGTTTCGATCAAGCTTGGCACCAGGATCCACAGGAGTGCTCACAGGATTGCACTGATCCATCTTGAAACGCTTGAGAATCTGTTCGATGTAACCGCTTTGTCGCACAGATATAGCATTATTGTCACGAGAGAACTCCATTCCCAGGCAGTGGCTGACTTCTCCTAAGTTTTTGATATCGAATTCTTCCGCCAACCGTTTGCAGACTCTGTCAATATCCGCCTGATGCCTTGATGCTATTAAAATATCGTCTACGTATATCACGAGGAACATCGCATTCTCCCCCTTGCCTATATGGATCTGATGATGAAGGAATCGCGTCGCATTTTCTCAATGCTAGATCAAGTCTCCGGTTCCAACTTCTTCCAGCTTGCCGAAGGCCATAAAGTGCCTTCTTCAATTGACACACTTTGTTCCCAGCTCGCAGATCCTTTATCATGGTTCTTGCTTTCTTCACAATAGCTTCGTTCTTCTCCGTTTCAATTATTAGATTGAGCAGTTCATAAAGATTCTTTGGAGCTTCCATGAATATGTCTTCTTCCAAAGGTCCATTGAGAATGCTGTCGTGACATCCAATTAGTTTATCCTCATCCTGTATCGTGCAGCCAGCGCAACCAACAGACGAATTGAGCCTGACCTTGCTACAGGTGCAAAAGTTTCGTTGAAATGTATCCCGGGTTGCTGACTGAACCCTTGCGCAACCAATCGTGCTTTGCATCGCTCGATCTCACCATCGGGTTTAACAAACAAATCGGCATCCTATAGCAGAAGTCTTGCATGGACTATCGACCAGTTTCCAAGTGTCGTTGACAAGCATTGACTTTACCTCTTCAGCCATTGCACGATACCATTCATTAGCTTCCGGACTCGAAAGAGCTTCCTTCATTGGAATTTCTAACATAAGAAGTTCTTTATTATTCGAATGATCGATTACTTCACTTTGCTGGAACAGTCTTCTCGGTCTGCCCCTTTTTCCATTTTGATTTAGCCTTGGTCTGCCCCGTTTCCTCGGTGGGGCTAGAGTCTTGTTAAGACTTACGTTTTCATTCTCTGCAGCATCCTCATCAACATCCTCATCGGAGTGTACTGCTTCCCTTTTCTTTTTGACTACGAGCGGAGAACTTTCACTTCGCTTCTCGTCACACTGCTGACTCAAATCTATGGTTACAAACCCAAGCTCTGCATTGGGTTCAAAAGCATCATTGCGATCACTTTGACAGAATCCCTCAAGCTCTCGCTGGCTAATTTCCTTTCGTTCCGTGAACTTCACATCCCTCGAGACAACGACCTTCTTCTCGTTCGATAGCCATAGTCTGTAACCTTTCGCTGACTCGGAGTACCCCAAAAATAGACCAGGTAGTCCGCGAGAATCCAACTTGCCAATGTTTGGCTTGCAGTTCAGAACATACACAGCGTTGCCAAACTCCCTAAAGTGGGGTACATTGGGAGTCTTCCCGATCAACATCTCAAATGGTGTCCTTCCATCGAGAGCGCTCGAAGGTGATCGATTCCGAATGTAGTTCGCGGTATTGACAGCTTCGGTCCAAAACTGAGCAGGAAGCTTTGACTGTGTTAGTAGACACCTCGCCATTTCCATCAGCGTTCGATTTCGTCTTTCAGCTATCCCATTCTGTTGAGGGTTGTAGGGTACTGAGAGACGATGCATGATCCCACGCTTGCTCAAGAACTCGTCAACAGCCGAGTTTACAAATTCCGTGCCGTTGTCAGACTGAAGGCACTTTACTCTTTTTCCTGTTTAATTTTCCATTAAATTGATAACATCTTTAATGCACTCAGCTACATCGCTTTGGCTGCTTAAAAATCAAACTTCCGTCCACCTGGAGCGATCGTCTATGAATTGAATGAAATACTTAGAGCCTCCGAGGGCCTTAGTACGCATCGGTCCACACAAGTCTGAGTGTATGATGTCCATCACGTCTGAAGTTCTTTCGCACTTCATTGGGAAAGGTGCTCTAGTCATCTTGCTCTCAAGGCAAACTGTGCATTTACTTGCCTTGCTTATATTTTTCACATAAACTCCTTTAACTGCTCCACGATTTACCGCTAGCTGTAGGTCCTTCGAATTTACATGGTCGAATCTTCTGTTCCACTTTTTTGCTTGTACTGATACTCTAGCACTGTTTAAGACTTTTTCTACGTCCTCAACTTCACTAACAACGTATAGTCCGTTTAGTTTCTGCGCAACTAATTTCACATCACCTTTTCCATCAAATACGATGGCTCTCTCCTTGTCAAACTGCACACTGAAGCCATGATCAGTTATTTTACTGACAGACAAAAGATTTGTTCGAAGATCTGGGACTAATTGTGTCCCCTTCAACGTAATGCGCCTCAGTTCACCATCAACACTGGTATTTAGGACGGCCGTGCCTTCACCCACGATGTTAGTCGTGCCTTCGTTGGCGAGATTAAACTTCTCACACTTCGCACTCAAGTCATCGCTGAATTTCATAGATTCACGGCAGAAATGCGATGTCGCACCACTGTCTAAGCACCAGCTCGTATCACTTTTCCTGGTTTCCATTAGACATGCCTTGGATGTGAATAAGCTCATATTGGCTATGTTTTTCGTTGCTTCTTGATTTCCAACTTTACATTCTGATGCCTTGTGTCCGATTTTATGACATTTAAAGCATTTGAATTTGAATGGCTTCCGTCTATTCGGCTCCAACTGAACATCGAGACCCTTCTGCTGAGACTTACATTTTTCGAGCCAGGAGCGCATTCGATTCACAGTTGTTTGCGAAATCTTGCCGTGCTTGACCTTCAATGACCTTCTTCAATAATTTTTACACGCAGATTTTCAGGAGATGGCAATTCATCACGTGATTTGATGGCACATCTGAAGTTCTCGAATTCACTAGAAAGACTTGATAACAGCATTATTGAAAGCAGGTCTGGATCTATTTGGACACCTATCTCACATATTCTATCCACCGTACCGAAAAATGAGTTCAAATACTCGTGGATGTCACCACCACTCTCCATTTTATGGGTAGTTAAACGCTTTAAAAGCGCTGCTTTTCGTGCCGGTCCTTTGGACTGATATGTGTCCTGAAGTCTTGCCCACATTTCTTTACTCGTGCTGCATCCCTTTATCTGCTTCAGCTCTGCAGCACTTATTAACAACGTGATGTCTGATCGCGCCTTGGCGTCGTTCCGTTCCCACATGCGCACAGCATTTATCGACTCCTCATTTTCAGGAACAATTTCTGGCTTCACTTTGCACACGTACTGCCACAGGTCATTTTTGACCAGTATAGCCTCCATGAACAATTTCCATGTGTCGTAATTGTCTCTAGTTAGGGTTTCAATCCTACTCACTTGCGCCATAATGAGGTGCAAGCCACGACAACCAAAGTATGGAAAAAACCGCGTATAAATTTCGCGCAACGAACACCGTAAGAAGGACGATTAATCACTTTTACGTCGTCCTGGGCCCATAACCTGTTAAAATAGGCGACACCGGTTCCCGATGACTTCGGATTTTAATAAGGAAAATACGTTCGTGTTCAAAGAAAGTCACACAAGAAGTGACAGTACAAAGTAACATTAATTAGTGAGTAATCGATGAGGCGACTGCATCGTAGTAGTAGAAGAACGCGAGGCGCCAACAGCATTTGAATTCCTCAACATATATATATATATATATATATATATATACATATATATATATATAAACATTTTTTGTTGGAAATGGCATGAGGAATTGTGTGGTACTGTCCGTGTGCGGTCATTACGGGACATCTTATATATATATATATACATACACACTGCGCGACAATAGGATAGGTTCGGCAATTTTGTTGAGTCTGCAGGTCATACAATGCAAGATAAACCGAATTTGGTATTTTTCATAATTAGGGTCTGCACTACCGTAACTGTTACTTCAATTCTACAATCGGGGAATTATTTTTCAGGAATTTTTCGAACGAATTTGCGCAAATTCAAGTGCGTCAATAGGATAGATTCGGTTTAAAAAATTTCAGGAAACGGCTGAATATCAGGAGAAAAAGTTAAAACAACCTAGCAATTAACCTTTTAGGTGCATTTTATTTGTAATTAATTATGAGTGTTACCTTCATTTTTACTGATCACCTCAAAAATTCTGTTGGGTAATGAGTCATAAAAATTTTGTATTATACTTGTTGGAATTTGATTCAATCCGTATTTTATTCCAGTGATAAGGTCACTTTTAGTGCTGTACTGCATTCCATTTTCATAAATTTTTCTAGATAACTATCCCCATAAATTTTCAATAATCTTTAATTCAGGTGATAAGGATGGCCACTCTAAAACTCGAACATTTTGTTGAAAAAATCACTCTTTCACAATCCTGGCAGTGTGTATAAGCGCAGAATCATGTTGGAAAATCCATTCCGTACCTTCAAACATTTTTTCAATTTTATTTTTCTGACTTTCCAGAAGTTGCCGGTAGTTTAACGCAGTTTGCATTTCCGTTACTATTACTAAATCAACAGGCCCATTGTAGGAAATCGCTCCCCACACCATTACTGATCTCAGGCGGCTATATCTCTTTGAGAGGTACTTCCGGTCCTTCCTCACGTCGTGAAAATAGTACCTATACCCATCTGGACCATCCAGGGAAAATCTTTTCTTATCTGAGAAAACTACTTGGCGCTATTCCGTACTCCATGCCATGTGATCTCTAGCGAACTCCAAACTACTTTGTCGATGTCGTTGTGTTAAAGCTGGCTTCATTTTTAATCGAAGGCGTTGTAACATTGGAGATGTCTTTAGTATCCTTTGCACAGTCCTGATACTTACTGAGGTGTCTACATCTGCAGCAATTTGTCTGGCTTCCCTTAAAATATGACGTGGTTCTCTTTCACTGGCGCACTTTACCCTTCCCTTTTTGATTTTTTCCGCAGTTTTCTGGATCTTTGACGTACGAATTTATCACATTCGCACTTCTTTCTATCCTCCGAGCGATTTCTCTGTTCGAATAACCTTTTTCTTTCAGTGTTTCAATTCGCGTTCTCTCTTCTGTAGTTAAAGTTTAATCACGTTCCATATTGATAAGCTAAATTATTACTTAAACCACTTTCTTTATAATATTATTTTAAAAATTTCCGAACAACCTACTTCAGCAACACGTGTGAAATGATTGCTGAACCTATTCTATTGTCGCACTTAAATATGCGCAAACTCGTTCGAAAAATTCCTGAAAAATAACGGGTAATTCCCCGATTGTAAAATTGAAGTAACAGTTACGGTAGTGCAGGCCCTAATTATGAAAAATACCAAATTCGGTTTACCTTGCATTGTATGACCTGCAGACGCAACAAAATTGCCGAACCTATCCTATTGTCATGCAGTGTATATATATCAAAGTTTCAACTGTTAATAAATAGTTTATTTCAATAAATGAATATGAATGAAACAACAAATCATTTAAAGTATAAATATATTTGCAATTAAGTAAGAGGTTATGCCGCACTTTTTGATTCGAGATACAAACTGTTGAAACTTTTGATGAAATGTTGAAGTCGAAAGAGAAAATGTTTAATAAGGTTTTGTAATTTATTTTCTTCATTGAAGAGACTGGTGAGATGGTTTTTGAATTTAAGAACTCTACTTGACAATTAGGTGCAAGGGCATATAACTTTATTCTGTAAAATTACTGTTTTATTTTTGACCAAAAGAGACAATTTACGACTTTATTTTCATTAGTTGGTGAAGATTCGATTTTTTTACTGGATAGAATATCACCAGCAGGGAATGGTTTCCGACCATTATCTTAAAAACTTTCAAATTACTGGGGTTTGAGCGCCATTTTAGGCACAGAGTTTTATGTATTCAAACTTTAAATGCATTTTGCCCAAAACTGCAATATCTTTCTCAAATTGTTGAAAGTAATAACTCAAAAAGTTTTTAACCATACTTGTCGAAATTCAACTTTTCTTCAAAATTACATTCTAGATAAACCTAGCAATTTTGGGGAATCCGTTTGAAATTTTTTTCCATTCAAAAACAATAATTGAATATCAAAACAATACAGTAGAACGCCGATTAACCGAATCGCCAATTATCCGAATCGGTCCTAAGCGTAATATAAAAAATTAAAACGAAGTAATTTTTCTTTTGTTTTGTTGTAACAAGTTGGAACTCGCTCGATTTTATTTCAACTGTTATAGTTGAAAGCTAGAAGCAAGACACTACATGTTTTGCGTCGTGCGGCTTCCATGAAACGGAACGTTGGAACGTTTTTTTTTCAACTCAATAACACTGAATTACTGTCAGTGAGCTCCTCCCTCTCTCATTGTGCGGATCGCTGGTTTAAACGGTTATATGACAAGCTAATAACCAAAATGAGTGCAAAGCGGAAACATGTCGTCCTCTCACTAAAGGACAAAGTGGAAATAATCAATCAGTTAAAAAAAGGTGTGGCGGGAAAGGTACTGGCAGATAGATTTGGTGTCGGGGCGGCTACAATAACTGATATTAAAAATAACAGTGAAATTTTTTTAAGTTTTATGACTGCGTTGGAAACTGATAATGGATGTTCGTCACGAAAAGTAATGAAAAAGGCAAAGGATGAACAGCTTGAGAATGCTGTCTTTACGTGGTTTCTGCAGCAACGATCTATTGGACAATCGATTTCAGGACCGATTTTATGTGAAAAGGCACGAATGTTCAGTGAAAAAATTAGTGTAGCTGGTTTCAAGGCAAGCACTGGATGGATCCGCAATTCGGTATTCGGAAACTGGATATTGCTGGTGAAAAACTTTCTGCTAATAGTCAAGCTTGTAATAAATTTGTGAACACCTTTAAAAAAGAAACTGAAAACTACGACCCTGATCTTGTTTACAATGCTGATGAGACTGGTTTGAATTGAAAAGCTTTGTCGAGAAAAACCTTAGCGTCTAAATAGAACAGAGTGCTCCCGGCTGCAAAGTCAGTAAAGATCGCGTCACCATAATGGTCTGCGCTAACTCTACTGGTACCCATCGCCTTCCTATATTATAGATTGGCAAAGCAAAGAAGCCGAGGGCTTTTAAGAACGTAGCCAAGTTACCAGTGACCAACACAAATCAGAAGAGTGCATGGATGGACAGCAGTATTTTTTTGGAGTGGTATAATAAACTTTTATTCCTGAAATAAAAAAGTGTAAAAAGGAAACAGGAAAAAAGCGAAAAGTTTTGCTAATTATTGACAATGCACCAACGCATCCATCACTTGAGCTTCTCGTGAGAGAAGAAGGGAAATTTAAGTGTCTCTTTTTACCACCCAACGTCACAAGTCTGCTGCTGCCCATGGACCAGGGTGTTATTGAGTGCACGAAACGTTTTTACAGACAACAGTTGCTTCGTAAATTGCTTCTGGCTGAAGAGAACGACGAAGAACGGGTTTTGGATTTGTACAAAAAAATCAACTTGAAAGACTGTTGCTACATTATTGCAGATTCCTGGAACATGGTTAAAAGTGTTTCACTGAAACGAGCTTAGAATAAAATAAACGGCACATCAACAAAAGAGCAACTTGAGTTAGAAAAGCAGGCGAAGGAACAAATTCAACCGCTGAAGTTAATGAAGACGAACAGGAATTACCGTCAGTGGAAGAGTTTGTAAACATGGCTAATGAAATCGTGGAATGTTCGGCGTGTGATGTCGCTGATATGGAAGATTGGTTGCACTGGGATAAGAATGATCAAGGGCTCCAGATACAGACAGATGATGAAATCGCAGCGAGTGCCATGGACGAACAGGATAATGAAAAGAACGACAATGAGACCGAAGGGAAAAAGCACAAGACCAAAGTATACCATCTCACAGTGAGCCGTTTATGTGTTTCGATAACGCCCTCAAGTGGATGGAACGGCAACCCGAATGCGACGGTCTACAACTTCTTGCCGTCCGGCGCCTGCGTGACCTTGCCGTACGGAAACGAGCTCCAACGTCGAGGCAACTTACTCTGATCGAGATGTTCAAGTGACAAGATATTGTAAAACTGTGTTTGTTAAACTTAATAAAGTTTATTCTATGTGTGACAGTTCGTTTTTCTTTATTACCAGTCTATTTTCGATTATCCGAATCGACCCCGGTCCCAATTAATTCGGATAATCGGCCTTATATATATGATTTTTATTTAATATCAAATTTAATAGCAAATAATAATTTGAATTTGATCATTTTACAGCCGGTCGTGTTTACTGTAAAAATCAATCTCCGAGCACAGACCAAAGTATTCCCATTCAGATTTGCAGTGAGTATTTCAATGAAGACTACACCAATAATTGGAATAATGGCCTTATGTGGCACATTATAAAATTAATTAACGAACGAGCTGATTTAATTACTTTTTTGGCTCTAACCGCTTCTTCCGTCATGACATTTATAATGGGATTCAACTTTGTTTGGAAAAGCCGGCGAGAAAATTTTATCTTGTACAAAATCAACGTTGTCGAACGCAACTTGCTTCAAGCATACACTAAAGAATCATTCCTCCAGCGTACGCTAGACGAAGCTCTTGGTAAGCTAATCAGTATTGAAAATAATTCCTTTGGATCAAATGATATGATAATTGCACTAAATAAGAAATTAAAAGCCAAAGAAATAGAAGAGGAACAGCTTAGAGAGCATGTTGCAGGCCTGGAAAAGGTAATTATATTGTCAAAAAATGTGTTTCGTTACTTACTTAAATTTAAGATTGTAATTAATTAAAAAGCGAAAACTTTCAAGTTTCAAATATTGATGAAAGTCAATCACAACTAATCATAAGCTGATCAGTGCAAAGACGTTGAAAGTTGGTAGCTTTTCGTACGCAAGTGTCCACGATTCAAAAACTGAACAGATAATGCCTGCAAAGGAACTCGCCATGTCGTATTTTGTCATTCGCCATGTTTTTTTTGTTTTAAAGCTCGCCCAAATACGTACTTTTTTAAAATTAAGTGTCATTTATATGATTAAAAGTGAAAAGCTTCATTATTTGTCGCTTGCATATCGAAGTTTATTTCTTTCCCCAAAACATATGAAGGCTACAACCGTCGAGACGGATAAAAGAAAAGGTATGTAGATTATTCATAGTAGTCTCTTCCGATATTTCAAATGCGTTCAAATCGCCCATTTCGTCATGTGAGTGCAAAAATGTGAGAGTTGCTATTGCAACCATGAACAAAACATGCCCACATTTTATACAATCAATGTGGAGAGTGTACGAGCGAGATACGATGACGATGACTACTTGGACAACCGACTGCAATGCATAATGCATTAAACACGATGGATTTTTTTTCACTTATCCAACGATGAAATCATTTCAAATCGTTGGTGAGCCCCAATTGTGAACTGTTTCTGTAGCTGACGAAGTCTTCCGGAAATGGTACTCGCACTTAACTGTCAAACATAGTTTGAAATAATGATCTTGTAATGGTTCAAGGATCGCCGAATGATGGTCCTTCGTTGTGACGGTATTTTCCATAGTAACTAAACATTCCCATGTTGAGGATATGTGAGTTTAAAAGAAATTATTAGAGGAAAATTAAATTTTTAAACGGCCGGCACAATTTTTATGCCACTGGCCAAGGAATATAATATGCCGATTGTAGGCATTACCTGAAGTGCCGAATTATTGGCACAATCCAGGGAAAGTCTTTTAAGAGTGCCTCGGATGATAGGCACAAGTGAAACACGTTCGCTTGATCTCAAAAGACTATATTTTTCTTCAATGCTTACTTGCTATTTATACAAATTCTTAACACTAAATCAAACTCTAATGGCCTAATAAAATATTCTAATTTATGTATTTGGCCTAATAAAATATTCTAAATTATGTGTTTCAATTACTTATCTCTAATCGTTCCACATGGCACTCACGACCAAAAGGCGATGTCCATGCGCGCAAGGATCACGAGGTGATAAGCACTATCGATACATTCATGAAGCGATGTATTTATTGGTGATAAACACATCACTTTGATGTTGGATGGATAGCCTTTCATGGAATTGAAGTAATGTATTTATTGGTGATAAATACATCACTTTAATGTTGAAAAGATGTTCTTAAAGGACACCACACCCTAACCCTTTAAGAAATTTCTTTACTTGTGGAAATAAATTTCTAAAATTTAAATTGTTTGACATGACTGTCCTAATTCAAGGTCTTTAACATATTGTTATGATAAATTTTATCTTTATCTTTAATTCTTATTTTAGTATTTACTCCTAGTCTTTCTACTACTTCGTATGGACCTTTATAGGGGCTTGTTCCTTTTTCTATTGTGATTTTTGACAAATATAAAATCTCCAATTTTGAATTTCGATTCATTGCAATTCTTATCATATGTTTCTTTTCTAGTTTCTTTAGCGATATTCAATAAATTTCTGGCTATTTTTACAGAGCGTTGCAATCTTATCTTAAGTTCATTTACATAGTTGTCTAAATTATATATAGGTTCGCTATTTGATATTGTATCATTGGGTAAAATTGGTAATTTTCCAAAAATTAATTCATATGGTGAGTAGTGTGTATCTACATGTGGTGTTATATTATATGCGAAGGTATAATATGGGATCCATTTGTCCCAATTTTCGTCGTTTGCGAAATTTAAAAGATACTCATTTAGAACTCTGTGGTTTCTTTCTACGCTACCTAAAGTCTGGTGATGGTAAGGGGTTGAAAATATTTGTTTAATTTTGAGTCGCTCACAAACATTCTTTAGAGTTTCATTTAGAAATTCAGTTCCTCTGTCTGATTTGAGAATTTTAAAACAACCGTATTTTAAAATGAATTTTTCGACTAAAGTGGTAGCTATTTGGTTCGCTTCTTTTGTTTCAATAGGGTATGCAACGATAAATTTAGTTAGTTCACATTGTATTGTGAGTATATATCGGTAACCATTTGAGATTCTTAATGGTCCGACTGTGTCAATCGAGATAATTTCAAAGCTTGAGCTTGGTGTTTCAGTTATGGTTAGTTTTTCTTTAATGTATTTTGTTTGTTTATTCTTTTGGCATAAGAGACAATTTGATACAAATGATTTTACCAATTTTGACATATTTTTCCACACATATCTTTGTTTCAGCTTTAATATAGTTTTTCTAACTCCGAAATGTCCTCCATATGGTGTGTTGTGAAATTCTTCGATAAGCTTTTGTTGTGTTTCGCTATCGGTTATTTTTATGGGTGGTTTATATATAATAATTTTTAATTGAGAACGCTTAAATTTTTCAATATTTTCTTGTGCACTTTTCACATTATTTAGGCCTTTTATATATTTGTCGACGTTTGCTTTCTGCAGATTATTGAATTTATTTTTAAATTCTTCTTTCGTTATGAGCTTGAAAATTTCATTATTTTCGTTTAGTGCTAGCTCTGATATACCGAGTTTTCGCATTTGTAGTATCAGTTTCTCCATCAGACAATCTGGATTGTGAGGATTATCACTGTATCTTACGATTACCTCGTATTCGTTTACTTCAAATCGCATATTCGATGATAGTTTCTTCGATCGATAACCTGGGTTATACGGATTATCACTATATCTGTCTTTAATTTGGCCATTGCGTTCTAGTAAAATGTCAAGTTTCTTAATATTTCTTATGTCCGTGATGGACGTACATTCCCAAGTATGAAGTTCATGACGCTTCGTTTGGTTAATGTCTCCGTCAGGACCTTTAGATTGTGTGCGTTTTTGGACATATTTCGTGAAATTGCCAATATGTCAAGTGATTTTGGAGTTGTTTTGTCTATCGATGTGGGAATCATTTCTGTCAATATGTAAGAATCTATTTTGATTCGTGATAATGCATCCGCGTTAGTGTTAATTTTTCCTTGTTTGTATACGATCTCGAAATCATAATCAGCTAGATCCAATCTTATTCTCGTTAATTTAGAGGAAGGGTTTTTGTGGGTAAAGAGCGACACTAATGGTCTGTGGTCAGTTACGGTTTAAAAAAATTTATTGCCCAATGTATGGCTAAAAGTTCTTTTTCAATTACGGGTTTGTTGATCTCATGTTTGTTCAGCGATTTACTAGCATATGAAATTGGTAGATCAAAACCTATCTCACCTTGTGAAAGTATTGCTCCTAGTGCTTGACCAGATGCGTCTGTAGTTATAATGAATGTTTTGTCAAAATCTGGATATTGTAAAATGGGTGGTTTCATTAGTTTTTGTTTTAGAGTTCCGAATGCTCTGTTACATTCTTCTGACCAGATGAAAGGTTGGTTCTTTTTTAGCAAGTTGTTCAAACATTTTGCAATTTGCGCGAAGTTATGTATGAATCGACGGTAGTAGTTGCAGAATGCAATAAATCGTCTAACTTCGTCTGCATTGCGTGGTGTTGGATAATTATTAATAGAATGGAATTTCGATGGATCTGTTTTAATTCCATCTTTGGTTATTAGATGTCCAAGATATACTACTTCTGGTCTTAGAAAACAACATTTGTTTGGATTTAATTTAAGGTTGTATTGTTGTAATCGCTTGAATACTTTGATTACATTCTCATTATGATTTTGTAGGCTACATCCAAACACTATTATGTCATCGACATATAGAAATGCGTTGCTATCTAAACCACAAAGTGCTATTGTTAGCATGCGTTGGAAAGTATTGGATGAGATTTTAAGACCAAAGGGTAGTCTTTTAAATTGAAAATGTCCATTTGAAGTTGAAAATGCTGTCAGAGGTCTTGATTTTTTGTTAAGGTTTATTTGATGAAAGGAACTAGTCATATCTAGTGTCGAAAAGTACTTAGCTCTACCTAATTTGTCTAATACGTCTTCAATGCGAGTTAGAGGGAATTTGTCATTAATTATTTTTGTATTTAACTTTCTATAATCAACTACTAGTCGCCAATTTTTTGTGTCATTCGATCCTTTTTTGGGAACTAGTAATAAAGGTGAATTGTATGGGCTAATTGAATGTTCTATGATATCATCGTTAAGTAGTTTTTGAACTTGTTTATTAATTTCTTCCTGTTGAGTTTGTGGAAGTCTATAGTTTTTTATGTATATTGGAGTCTGTGACAGAAAGATTCTGTGTATAAAAATTGTTTGTCGAAAGTGGTTCATCTTCTAAGTGAAATATTTCTTGATAATCTCTGAATATTTCAATGAGTGAATTTTTCGCTTTTTCGTCTTTTATTTCTAAATTGAGGAGTTTCAAAATATTTTCAAATCTAGAGTTGGCTTTACTGTTGTGAAGTTTTAGCAACGTGATAATTTTTAAGTGGTTCTGTGCTTATCTTTATGGTGGATATAGTTACTTCGGTATTGTTTGTATTCAGGATCTTAATGTGACAATTGCCCTTTGAAGGCACTATTGAATTAGCTATATAAACTCGTTTTTGGATTTCTTTGTTTAGAATGACGCTATCCTCTACTAGTTTAAGATTTATTGGATGTATGATTTCGGATCTCGGTGGTAATTTTATTTGATGAATATTTAATGGTTTTGTCTCTAGTGGTAATGTTAATTCATCATCGTTGATGATAATTGATATTGTAAATGTTTCATAATCAATTTAGCACAAATATTTAATTAGAAAGTCTCTTCCAAGTATGCCATCTGTAGTTATGGGAAAGTCAGGATCTACGATATGAAATCTATGTTTCAGTTTATAGTTTTGTATTGAAAAATCTATATCAGCAGTTCCTAAAGAGATGATTTTTTCCGTAGTAATTCCTGATAGTTTGCATCTATTATCCTCGTTGATTTTTAACGGTATTATTTCTTTGCATATAGATATGTCTGCACCAGTGTCAATTAAAAATGTGAATACGTTGTTCGTGTTTCTTCCTTTAAACGTGATATAATTCGTTAGTTTTTCGGTAATATTGTATATCTTAATTTGTGTTTTTAATCTGGAGTGAAACGGTTTATTTTTACTTATGTTTCGACCTCCGGGGTTATTTCGTTTCCCTGGTCGTAAATTATATTCATATTATTTCTCGGGTATTGTTCCTACTTCTATTCCAAGCTTGATGTTGCTGGCGATTAATATTTGTATTATTGTTTTGCATCCTATAATTGTTGTTTTGTCTGTTATTGTTATGATATCCTCTGTAATTGCCATTGCTGTTATTATATTGATCTCTATGATTGTTATTATGCTGTACTCTATGATTGTTATTATGATTATTGTAGTGTCCGTTATGGTTGTTATTGTTGTTACTGTGTTGAATCCTATTGCTATAATTTGGTCTTCCGCAATTATTTTGTTAATTATTCTGATTTTTGTTAAAGTACATTATTTTGCTGTTTACTTCGTTTTTCTCCAGGTCTGATGCAAGATTAGATGCTTCAGTGAACGATTTTGGTTGTGCAGCAAAACTTGTATTCTTCAGTTGTTCATTTAGTCCGTTTTTGAATATGTTTAAGGCGTATGTGTCGTTCATTTTTGTAACGACTGTCCTCTCAGCTTCCGTGGTAGTGTTTCCTAATGCTGTTATTTGAAGATTATTTAGTTCCGAAATAAGTGATAGGATTCTTTCTTTATAAATGTCTACGGTTAAGTGTTTTTGCATTATATTTGATAGGATGTTGTGTATTTTCGGGATTGTTAATGTGCTTTTGTATCTCTCATTCAATGCTTTTGAAAGTTCAGTAAGAGTTTTGGGTTTGCTTACTGATCCGATTGATGTTTTCACAGAAGAATTTAATTTGACATGATAAGTAAATTCAATTAATTTTGTGTGCTCAGTTGGCTCTAAACCTAGGCTAAGGATTTCTACTATTTTCAGAAATGAGTCCAGTTCTTTGTAGTTACCGGAAAATATCGGAATAGCTTTAAGAGCAGTGTCGATATTAAAATTTGTCATTTTGTACGACTCTAGTTGCTTGTTCAAAAGATAATTAGCTTTAAGTATTTTTTTCTTGAATTCAAGTTCGAGATTGGTTGTTTCCGCAGTTTTCTTTAGGTTCTGGAATTTTGTTTTTGAATTTGCTAAACTTTGTAATTTTAGAAGAATTGTTTTTTTTTTTGTATAAATTCGGTTGGGGTTTTTAGTTATATTCAAAAGAATTTTGTCGACCTCATTTAATATTGCTTGCATTAATGCACCTATGCGTTTAAGTAGCGAAGAATCTAATTCATTCAAAATTTTCGACAATTTTTGGAAATATATTTTTATATTGACGTTGAATTTATGTATATATGTATATATTTTTTTATATTATTATTGCTATAGTCGTTGATGCATGCTCGTCCGTTTTTCTTCTTTTTTCTTATATATTTGTTGTTCTTGCTCTGAAATCCGTTGGTATGTTGTGGTTGCTACTTCCCAGCTCGGGGGCTGTTCTGAATCCCTTAGTTTTCTTTTTAGCGTTGCAATTAATCGTCTGGTTTTAACTTGTATTCCTCCTCTACGTTTTTTTTGCTTTGTTATTTTAGGGATGATACACCTGTGCTCATCCTTTCTTAGTGCGAGCCTTGCACGGTAATCTTCTGAACTGATAGGTTTTGGTCCGATTTTCGTAGGGGTATATTTTGTGTATTTGTCGCCCACGTCGATTTAAGTTTTGGCTCCGGTATGTATTCTTGATGAAGCTTCTCAGAAGGCAGGTTAGAAGGCAGGATCGCCATGTAATGGTTCAAGGATCGCCGAATGATGGTCCTTCGTTGTGACGGTATTTTCCATAGTAACTAAACATTCCCATGTTGAGGATATGTGAGTTTAAAAGAAATTATTAGAGGAAAATTAAATTTTTAAACGGCCGGCACAATTTTTATGCCACTGGCCAAGGAATATAATATGCCGATTGTAGGCATTACCTGAAGTGCCGAATTATTGGCACAATCCAGGGAAAGTCTTTTAAGAGTGCCTCGGATGATAGGCACAAGTGAAACACGTTCGCTTGATCTCAAAAGACTATATTTTTCTTCAATGCTTACTTGCTATTTATACAAATTCTTAACACTAAATCAAACTCTAATGGCCTAATAAAATATTCTAATTTATGTATTTGGCCTAATAAAATATTCTAAATTATGTGTTTCAATTACTTATCTCTAATCGTTCCACATGGCACTCACGACCAAAAGGCGATGTCCATGCGCGCAAGGATCACGAGGTGATAAGCACTATCGATACATTCATGAAGCGATGTATTTATTGGTGATAAACACATCACTTTGATGTTGGATGGATAGCCTTTCATGGAATTGAAGTAATGTATTTATTGGTGATAAATACATCACTTTAATGTTGAAAAGATGTTCTTAAAGGACACCACACCCTAACCCTTTAAGAAATTTCTTTACTTGTGGAAATAAATTTCTAAAATTTAAATTGTTTGACATGACTGTCCTAATTCAAGGTCTTTAACATATTGTTATGATAAATTTTATCTTTATCTTTAATTCTTATTTTAGTATTTACTCCTAGTCTTTCTACTACTTCGTATGGACCTTTATAGGGGCTTGTTCCTTTTTCTATTGTGATTTTTGACAAATATAAAATCTCCAATTTTGAATTTCGATTCATTGCAATTCTTATCATATGTTTCTTTTCTAGTTTCTTTAGCGATATTCAATAAATTTCTGGCTATTTTTACAGAGCGTTGCAATCTTATCTTAAGTTCATTTACATAGTTGTCTAAATTATATATAGGTTCGCTATTTGATATTGTATCATTGGGTAAAATTGGTAATTTTCCAAAAATTAATTCATATGGTGAGTAGTGTGTATCTACATGTGTTGTTATATTATATGCGAAGGTATAATATGGGATCCATTTGTCCCAATTTTCGTCGTTTGCGAAATTTAAAAGATACTCATTTAGAACTCTGTGGTTTCTTTCTACGCTACCTAAAGTCTGGTGATGGTAAGGGGTTGAAAATATTTGTTTAATTTTGAGTCGCTCACAAACATTCTTTAGAGTTTCATTTAGAAATTCAGTTCCTCTGTCTGATTTGAGAATTTTAAAACAACCGTATTTTAAAATGAATTGTTCGACTAAAGTGGTAGCTATTTGGTTCGCTTCTTTTGTTTCAATAGGGTATGCAACGATAAATTTAGTTAGTTCACATTGTATTGTGAGTATATATCGGTAACCATTTGAGATTCTTAATGGTCCGACTGTGTCAATCGAGATAATTTCAAAGCTTGAGCTTGGTGTTTCAGTTATGGTTAGTTTTTCTTTAATGTATTTTGTTTGTTTATTCTTTTGGCATAAGAGACAATTTGATACAAATGATTTTACCAATTTTGACATATTTTTCCACACATATCTTTGTTTCAGCTTTAATATAGTTTTTCTAACTCCGAAATGTCCTCCATATGGTGTGTTGTGAAATTCTTCGATAAGCTTTTGTTGTGTTTCGCTATCGGTTATTTTTATGGGTGGTTTATATATAATAATTTTTAATTGAGAACGCTTAAATTTTTCAATATTTTCTTATGCACTTTTCACATTATTTAGGCCTTTTATATATTTGTCGACGTTTGCTTTCTGCAGATTATTGAATTTATTTTTAAATTCTTCTTTCGTTATGAGCTTGAAAATTTCATTATTTTCGTTTAGTGCTAGCTCTGATATACCGAGTTTTCGCATTTGTAGTATCAGTTTCTCCATCAGACAATCTGGATTGTGAGGATTATCACTGTATCTTACGATTACCTCGTATTCGTTTACTTCAAATCGCATATTCGATGATAGTTTCTTCGATCGATAACCTGGGTTATACGGATTATCACTATATCTGTCTTTAATTTGGCCATTGCGTTCTAGTAAAATGTCAAGTTTCTTAATATTTCTTATGTCCGTGATGGACGTACATTCCCAAGTATGAAGTTCATGACGCTTCGTTTGGTTAATGTCTCCGTCAGGACCTTTAGATTGTGTGCGTTATTGGACATATTTCGTGAAATTGCCAATATGTCAAGTGATTTTGGAGTTGTTTTGTCTATCGATGTGGGAATCATTTCTGTCAATATGTAAGAATCTATTTTGATTCGTGATAATGCATCCGCGTTAGTGTTAATTTTTCCTTGTTTGTATACGATCTCGAAATCATAATCAGCTAGATCCAATCTTATTCTCGTTAATTTAGAGGAAGGGTTTTTGTGGGTAAAGAGCGACACTAATGGTCTGTGGTCAGTTACGGTTTAAAAAAATTTATTGCCCAATGTATGGCTAAAAGTTCTTTTTCAATTACGGGTTTGTTGATCTCATGTTTGTTCAGCGATTTACTAGCATATGAAATTGGTAGATCAAAACCTATCTCACCTTGTGAAAGTATTGCTCCTAGTGCTTGATCAGATGCGTCTGTAGTTATAATGAATGTTTTGTCAAAATCTGGATATTGTAAAATGGGTGGTTTCATTAGTTTTTGTTTTAGAGTTCCGAATGCTCTGTTACATTCTTCTGACCAGATGAAAGATTGGTTCTTTTTTAGCAAGTTGTTCAAACATTTTGCAATTTGCGCGAAGTTATGTATGAATCGACGGTAGTAGTTGCAGAATGCAATAAATCGTCTAACTTCGTCTGCATTGCGTGGTGTTGGATAATTATTAATAGAATGGAATTTCGATGGATCTGTTTTAATTCCATCTTTGGTTATTAGATGTCCAAGATATACTACTTCTGGTCTTAGAAAACAACATTTGTTTGGATTTAATTTAAGGTTGTATTGTTGTAATCGCTTGAATACTTTGATTACATTCTCATTATGATTTTGTAGGCTACATCCAAACACTATTATGTCATCGACATATAGAAATGCGTTGCTATCTAAACCACAAAGTGCTATTGTTAGCATGCGTTGGAAAGTATTGGATGAGATTTTAAGACCAAAGGGTAGTCTTTTAAATTGAAAATGTCCATTTGAAGTTGAAAATGCTGTCAGAGGTCTTGATTTTTTGTTAAGGTTTATTTGATGAAAGGAACTAGTCATATCTAGTGTCGAAAAGTACTTAGCTCTACCTAATTTGTCTAATACGTCTTCAATGCGAGTTAGAGGGAATTTGTCATTAATTATTTTTGTATTTAACTTTCTATAATCAACTACTAGTCGCCAATTTTTTGTGTCATTCGATCCTTTTTTGGGAACTAGTAATAAAGGTGAATTGTATGGGCTAATTGAATGTTCTATGATATCATCGTTAAGTAGTTTTTGAACTTGTTTATTAATTTCTTCCTGTTGAGTTTGTGGAAGTCTATAGTTTTTTATGTATATTGGATTGGAGTCTGTGACAGAAAGATTCTGTGTATAAAAATTGTTTGTCGAAAGTGGTTCATCTTCTAAGTGAAATATTTCTTGATAATCTCTGAATATTTCAATGAGTGAATTTTTCGCTTTTTCGTCTTTTATTTCTAAATTGAGGAGTTTCAAAATATTTTCAAATCTAGAGTTGGCTTTACTGTTGTGAAGTTTTAGCAACGTGATAATTTTTAAGTGGTTCTGTGCTTATCTTTATGGTGGATATAGTTACTTCGGTATTGTTTGTATTCAGGATCTTAATGTGACAATTGCCCTTTGAAGGCACTATTGAATTAGCTATATAAATTCGTTTTTGGATTTCTTTGTTTAGAATGACGCTATCCTCTACTAGTTTAAGATTTATTGGATGTATGATTTCGGATCTCGGTGGTAATTTTATTTGATGAATATTTAATGGTTTTGTCTCTAGTGGTAATGTTAATTCATCATCGTTGATGATAATTGATATTGTAAATGTTTCATAATCAATTTAGCACAAATATTTAATTAGAAAGTCTCTTCCAAGTATGCCATCTGTAGTTATGGGAAAGTCAGGATCTACGATATGAAATCTATGTTTCAGTTTATAGTTTTGTATTGAAAAATCTATATCAGCAGTTCCTAAAGAGATGATTTTTTCCGTAGTAATTCCTGATAGTTTGCATCTATTATCCTCGTTGATTTTTAACGGTATTATTTCTTTGCATATAGATATGTCTGCACCAGTGTCAATTAAAAATGTGAATACGTTGTTCGTGTTTCTTCCTTTAAACGTGATATAATTCGTTAGTTTTTCGGTAATATTGTATATCTTAATTTGTGTTTTTAATCTGGAGTGAAACGGTTTATTTTTACTTATGTTTCGACCTCCGGGGTTATTTCGTTTCCCTGGTCGTAAATTATATTCATATTATTTCTCGGGTATTGTTCCTACTTCTATTCCAAGCTTGATGTTGCTGGCGATTAATATTTGTATTATTGTTTTGCATCCTATAATTGTTGTTTTGTCTGTTATTGTTATGATATCCTCTGTAATTGCCATTGCTGTTATTATATTGATCTCTATGATTGTTATTATGCTGTACTCTATGATTGTTATTATGATTATTGTAGTGTCCGTTATGGTTGTTATTGTTGTTACTGTGTTGAATCCTATTGCTATAATTTGGTCTTCCGCAATTATTTTGTTAATTATTCTGATTTTTGTTAAAGTACATTATTTTGCTGTTTACTTCGTTTTTCTCCAGGTCTGATGCAAGATTAGATGCTTCAGTGAACGATTTTGGTTGTGCAGCAAAACTTGTATTCTTCAGTTGTTCATTTAGTCCGTTTTTGAATATGTTTAAGGCGTATGTGTCGTTCATTTTTGTAACGACTGTCCTCTCAGCTTCCGTGGTAGTGTTTCCTAATGCTGTTATTTGAAGATTATTTAGTTCCGAAATAAGTGATAGGATTCTTTCTTTATAAATGTCTACGGTTAAGTGTTTTTGCATTATATTTGATAGGATGTTGTGTATTTTCGGGATTGTTAATGTGCTTTTGTATCTCTCATTCAATGCTTTTGAAAGTTCAGTAAGAGTTTTGGGTTTGCTTACTGATCCGATTGATGTTTTCACAGAAGAATTTAATTTGACATGATAAGTAAATTCAATTAATTTTGTGTGCTCAGTTGGCTCTAAACCTAGGCTAAGGATTTCTACTATTTTCAGAAATGAGTCCAGTTCTTTGTAGTTACCGGAAAATATCGGAATAGCTTTAAGAGCAGTGTCGATATTAAAATTTGTCATTTTGTACGACTCTAGTTGCTTGTTCAAAAGATAATTAGCTTTAAGTATTTTTTTCTTGAATTCAAGTTCGAGATTGGTTGTTTCCGCAGTTTTCTTTAGGTTCTGGAATTTTGTTTTTGAATTTGCTAAACTTTGTAATTTTAGAAGAATTGTTTTTTTTTTTGTATAAATTCGGTTGGGGTTTTTAGTTATATTCAAAAGAATTTTGTCGACCTCATTTAATATTGCTTGCATTAATGCACCTATGCGTTTAAGTAGCGAAGAATCTAATTCATTCAAAATTTTCGACAATTTTTGGAAATATATTTTTATATTGACGTTGAATTTATGTATATATGTATATATTTTTTTATATTATTATTGCTATAGTCGTTGATGCATGCTCGTCCGTTTTTCTTCTTTTTTCTTATATATTTGTTGTTCTTGCTCTGAAATCCGTTGGTATGTTGTGGTTGCTACTTCCCAGCTCGGGGGCTGTTCTGAATCCCTTAGTTTTCTTTTTAGCGTTGCAATTAATCGTCTGGTTTTAACTTGTATTCCTCCTCTACGTTTTTTTTGCTTTGTTATTTTAGGGATGATACACCTGTGCTCATCCTTTCTTAGTGCGAGCCTTGCACGGTAATCTTCTGAACTGATAGGTTTTGGTCCGATTTTCGTAGGGGTATATTTTGTGTATTTGTCGCCCACGTCGATTTAAGTTTTGGCTCCGGTATGTATTCTTGATGAAGCTTCTCAGAAGGCAGGTTAGAAGGCAGGATCGCCATGTAATGGTTCAAGGATCGCCGAATGATGGTCCTTCGTTGTGACGGTATTTTCCATAGTAACTAAACATTCCCATGTTGAGGATATGTGAGTTTAAAAGAAATTATTAGAGGAAAATTAAATTTTTAAACGGCCGGCACAATTTTTATGCCACTGGCCAAGGAATATAATATGCCGATTGTAGGCATTACCTGAAGTGCCGAATTATTGGCACAATCCAGGGAAAGTCTTTTAAGAGTGCCTCGGATGATAGGCACAAGTGAAACACGTTCGCTTGATCTCAAAAGACTATATTTTTCTTCAATGCTTACTTGCTATTTATACAAATTCTTAACACTAAATCAAACTCTAATGGCCTAATAAAATATTCTAATTTATGTATTTGGCCTAATAAAATATTCTAAATTATGTGTTTCAATTACTTATCTCTAATCGTTCCACATGGCACTCACGACCAAAAGGCGATGTCCATGCGCGCAAGGATCACGAGGTGATAAGCACTATCGATACATTCATGAAGCGATGTATTTATTGGTGATAAACACATCACTTTGATGTTGGATGGATAGCCTTTCATGGAATTGAAGTAATGTATTTATTGGTGATAAATACATCACTTTAATGTTGAAAAGATGTTCTTAAAGGACACCACACCCTAACCCTTTAAGAAATTTCTTTACTTGTGGAAATAAATTTCTAAAATTTAAATTGTTTGACATGACTGTCCTAATTCAAGGTCTTTAACATATTGTTATGATAAATTTTATCTTTATCTTTAATTCTTATTTTAGTATTTACTCCTAGTCTTTCTACTACTTCGTATGGACCTTTATAGGGGCTTGTTCCTTTTTCTATTGTGATTTTTGACAAATATAAAATCTCCAATTTTGAATTTCGATTCATTGCAATTCTTATCATATGTTTCTTTTCTAGTTTCTTTAGCGATATTCAATAAATTTCTGGCTATTTTTACAGAGCGTTGCAATCTTATCTTAAGTTCATTTACATAGTTGTCTAAATTATATATAGGTTCGCTATTTGATATTGTATCATTGGGTAAAATTGGTAATTTTCCAAAAATTAATTCATATGGTGAGTAGTGTGTATCTACATGTGTTGTTATATTATATGCGAAGGTATAATATGGGATCCATTTGTCCCAATTTTCGTCGTTTGCGAAATTTAAAAGATACTCATTTAGAACTCTGTGGTTTCTTTCTACGCTACCTAAAGTCTGGTGATGGTAAGGGGTTGAAAATATTTGTTTAATTTTGAGTCGCTCACAAACATTCTTTAGAGTTTCATTTAGAAATTCAGTTCCTCTGTCTGATTTGAGAATTTTAAAACAACCGTATTTTAAAATGAATTGTTCGACTAAAGTGGTAGCTATTTGGTTCGCTTCTTTTGTTTCAATAGGGTATGCAACGATAAATTTAGTTAGTTCACATTGTATTGTGAGTATATATCGGTAACCATTTGAGATTCTTAATGGTCCGACTGTGTCAATCGAGATAATTTCAAAGCTTGAGCTTGGTGTTTCAGTTATGGTTAGTTTTTCTTTAATGTATTTTGTTTGTTTATTCTTTTGGCATAAGAGACAATTTGATACAAATGATTTTACCAATTTTGACATATTTTTCCACACATATCTTTGTTTCAGCTTTAATATAGTTTTTCTAACTCCGAAATGTCCTCCATATGGTGTGTTGTGAAATTCTTCGATAAGCTTTTGTTGTGTTTCGCTATCGGTTATTTTTATGGGTGGTTTATATATAATAATTTTTAATTGAGAACGCTTAAATTTTTCAATATTTTCTTATGCACTTTTCACATTATTTAGGCCTTTTATATATTTGTCGACGTTTGCTTTCTGCAGATTATTGAATTTATTTTTAAATTCTTCTTTCGTTATGAGCTTGAAAATTTCATTATTTTCGTTTAGTGCTAGCTCTGATATACCGAGTTTTCGCATTTGTAGTATCAGTTTCTCCATCAGACAATCTGGATTGTGAGGATTATCACTGTATCTTACGATTACCTCGTATTCGTTTACTTCAAATCGCATATTCGATGATAGTTTCTTCGATCGATAACCTGGGTTATACGGATTATCACTATATCTGTCTTTAATTTGGCCATTGCGTTCTAGTAAAATGTCAAGTTTCTTAATATTTCTTATGTCCGTGATGGACGTACATTCCCAAGTATGAAGTTCATGACGCTTCGTTTGGTTAATGTCTCCGTCAGGACCTTTAGATTGTGTGCGTTATTGGACATATTTCGTGAAATTGCCAATATGTCAAGTGATTTTGGAGTTGTTTTGTCTATCGATGTGGGAATCATTTCTGTCAATATGTAAGAATCTATTTTGATTCGTGATAATGCATCCGCGTTAGTGTTAATTTTTCCTTGTTTGTATACGATCTCGAAATCATAATCAGCTAGATCCAATCTTATTCTCGTTAATTTAGAGGAAGGGTTTTTGTGGGTAAAGAGCGACACTAATGGTCTGTGGTCAGTTACGGTTTAAAAAAATTTATTGCCCAATGTATGGCTAAAAGTTCTTTTTCAATTACGGGTTTGTTGATCTCATGTTTGTTCAGCGATTTACTAGCATATGAAATTGGTAGATCAAAACCTATCTCACCTTGTGAAAGTATTGCTCCTAGTGCTTGATCAGATGCGTCTGTAGTTATAATGAATGTTTTGTCAAAATCTGGATATTGTAAAATGGGTGGTTTCATTAGTTTTTGTTTTAGAGTTCCGAATGCTCTGTTACATTCTTCTGACCAGATGAAAGATTGGTTCTTTTTTAGCAAGTTGTTCAAACATTTTGCAATTTGCGCGAAGTTATGTATGAATCGACGGTAGTAGTTGCAGAATGCAATAAATCGTCTAACTTCGTCTGCATTGCGTGGTGTTGGATAATTATTAATAGAATGGAATTTCGATGGATCTGTTTTAATTCCATCTTTGGTTATTAGATGTCCAAGATATACTACTTCTGGTCTTAGAAAACAACATTTGTTTGGATTTAATTTAAGGTTGTATTGTTGTAATCGCTTGAATACTTTGATTACATTCTCATTATGATTTTGTAGGCTACATCCAAACACTATTATGTCATCGACATATAGAAATGCGTTGCTATCTAAACCACAAAGTGCTATTGTTAGCATGCGTTGGAAAGTATTGGATGAGATTTTAAGACCAAAGGGTAGTCTTTTAAATTGAAAATGTCCATTTGAAGTTGAAAATGCTGTCAGAGGTCTTGATTTTTTGTTAAGGTTTATTTGATGAAAGGAACTAGTCATATCTAGTGTCGAAAAGTACTTAGCTCTACCTAATTTGTCTAATACGTCTTCAATGCGAGTTAGAGGGAATTTGTCATTAATTATTTTTGTATTTAACTTTCTATAATCAACTACTAGTCGCCAATTTTTTGTGTCATTCGATCCTTTTTTGGGAACTAGTAATAAAGGTGAATTGTATGGGCTAATTGAATGTTCTATGATATCATCGTTAAGTAGTTTTTGAACTTGTTTATTAATTTCTTCCTGTTGAGTTTGTGGAAGTCTATAGTTTTTTATGTATATTGGATTGGAGTCTGTGACAGAAAGATTCTGTGTATAAAAATTGTTTGTCGAAAGTGGTTCATCTTCTAAGTGAAATATTTCTTGATAATCTCTGAATATTTCAATGAGTGAATTTTTCGCTTTTTCGTCTTTTATTTCTAAATTGAGGAGTTTCAAAATATTTTCAAATCTAGAGTTGGCTTTACTGTTGTGAAGTTTTAGCAACGTGATAATTTTTAAGTGGTTCTGTGCTTATCTTTATGGTGGATATAGTTACTTCGGTATTGTTTGTATTCAGGATCTTAATGTGACAATTGCCCTTTGAAGGCACTATTGAATTAGCTATATAAATTCGTTTTTGGATTTCTTTGTTTAGAATGACGCTATCCTCTACTAGTTTAAGATTTATTGGATGTATGATTTCGGATCTCGGTGGTAATTTTATTTGATGAATATTTAATGGTTTTGTCTCTAGTGGTAATGTTAATTCATCATCGTTGATGATAATTGATATTGTAAATGTTTCATAATCAATTTAGCACAAATATTTAATTAGAAAGTCTCTTCCAAGTATGCCATCTGTAGTTATGGGAAAGTCAGGATCTACGATATGAAATCTATGTTTCAGTTTATAGTTTTGTATTGAAAAATCTATATCAGCAGTTCCTAAAGAGATGATTTTTTCCGTAGTAATTCCTGATAGTTTGCATCTATTATCCTCGTTGATTTTTAACGGTATTATTTCTTTGCATATAGATATGTCTGCACCAGTGTCAATTAAAAATGTGAATACGTTGTTCGTGTTTCTTCCTTTAAACGTGATATAATTCGTTAGTTTTTCGGTAATATTGTATATCTTAATTTGTGTTTTTAATCTGGAGTGAAACGGTTTATTTTTACTTATGTTTCGACCTCCGGGGTTATTTCGTTTCCCTGGTCGTAAATTATATTCATATTATTTCTCGGGTATTGTTCCTACTTCTATTCCAAGCTTGATGTTGCTGGCGATTAATATTTGTATTATTGTTTTGCATCCTATAATTGTTGTTTTGTCTGTTATTGTTATGATATCCTCTGTAATTGCCATTGCTGTTATTATATTGATCTCTATGATTGTTATTATGCTGTACTCTATGATTGTTATTATGATTATTGTAGTGTCCGTTATGGTTGTTATTGTTGTTACTGTGAATCCTATTGCTATAATTTGGTCTTCCGCAATTATTTTGTTAATTATTCTGATTTTTGTTAAAGTACATTATTTTGCTGTTTACTTCGTTTTTCTCCAGGTCTGATGCAAGATTAGATGCTTCAGTGAACGATTTTGGTTGTGCAGCAAAACTTGTATTCTTCAGTTGTTCATTTAGTCCGTTTTTGAATATGTTTAAGGCGTATGTGTCGTTCATTTTTGTAACGACTGTCCTCTCAGCTTCCGTGGTAGTGTTTCCTAATGCTGTTATTTGAAGATTATTTAGTTCCGAAATAAGTGATAGGATTCTTTCTTTATAAATGTCTACGGTTAAGTGTTTTTGCATTATATTTGATAGGATGTTGTGTATTTTCGGGATTGTTAATGTGCTTTTGTATCTCTCATTCAATGCTTTTGAAAGTTCAGTAAGAGTTTTGGGTTTGCTTACTGATCCGATTGATGTTTTCACAGAAGAATTTAATTTGACATGATAAGTAAATTCAATTAATTTTGTGTGCTCAGTTGGCTCTAAACCTAGGCTAAGGATTTCTACTATTTTCAGAAATGAGTCCAGTTCTTTGTAGTTACCGGAAAATATCGGAATAGCTTTAAGAGCAGTGTCGATATTAAAATTTGTCATTTTGTACGACTCTAGTTGCTTGTTCAAAAGATAATTAGCTTTAAGTATTTTTTTCTTGAATTCAAGTTCGAGATTGGTTGTTTCCGCAGTTTTCTTTAGGTTCTGGAATTTTGTTTTTGAATTTGCTAAACTTTGTAATTTTAGAAGAATTGTTTTTTTTTTGTATAAATTCGGTTGGGGTTTTTAGTTATATTCAAAAGAATTTTGTCGACCTCATTTAATATTGCTTGCATTAATGCACCTATGCGTTTAAGTAGCGAAGAATCTAATTCATTCAAAATTTTCGACAATTTTTGGAAATATATTTTTATATTGACGTTGAATTTATGTATATATGTATATATTTTTTTATATTATTATTGCTATAGTCGTTGATGCATGCTCGTCCGTTTTTCTTCTTTTTTCTTATATATTTGTTGTTCTTGCTCTGAAATCCGTTGGTATGTTGTGGTTGCTACTTCCCAGCTCGGGGGCTGTTCTGAATCCCTTAGTTTTCTTTTTAGCGTTGCAATTAATCGTCTGGTTTTAACTTGTATTCCTCCTCTACGTTTTTTTTGCTTTGTTATTTTAGGGATGATACACCTGTGCTCATCCTTTCTTAGTGCGAGCCTTGCACGGTAATCTTCTGAACTGATAGGTTTTGGTCCGATTTTCGTAGGGGTATATTTTGTGTATTTGTCGCCCACGTCGATTTAAGTTTTGGCTCCGGTATGTATTCTTGATGAAGCTTCTCAGAAGGCAGGTTAGAAGGCAGGATCGCCATGTAATGGTTCAAGGATCGCCGAATGATGGTCCTTCGTTGTGACGGTATTTTCCATAGTAACTAAACATTCCCATGTTGAGGATATGTGAGTTTAAAAGAAATTATTAGAGGAAAATTAAATTTTTAAACGGCCGGCACAATTTTTATGCCACTGGCCAAGGAATATAATATGCCGATTGTAGGCATTACCTGAAGTGCCGAATTATTGGCACAATCCAGGGAAAGTCTTTTAAGAGTGCCTCGGATGATAGGCACAAGTGAAACACGTTCGCTTGATCTCAAAAGACTATATTTTTCTTCAATGCTTACTTGCTATTTATACAAATTCTTAACACTAAATCAAACTCTAATGGCCTAATAAAATATTCTAATTTATGTATTTGGCCTAATAAAATATTCTAAATTATGTGTTTCAATTACTTATCTCTAATCGTTCCACATGGCACTCACGACCAAAAGGCGATGTCCATGCGCGCAAGGATCACGAGGTGATAAGCACTATCGATACATTCATGAAGCGATGTATTTATTGGTGATAAACACATCACTTTGATGTTGGATGGATAGCCTTTCATGGAATTGAAGTAATGTATTTATTGGTGATAAATACATCACTTTAATGTTGAAAAGATGTTCTTAAAGGACACCACACCCTAACCCTTTAAGAAATTTCTTTACTTGTGGAAATAAATTTCTAAAATTTAAATTGTTTGACATGACTGTCCTAATTCAAGGTCTTTAACATATTGTTATGATAAATTTTATCTTTATCTTTAATTCTTATTTTAGTATTTACTCCTAGTCTTTCTACTACTTCGTATGGACCTTTATAGGGGCTTGTTCCTTTTTCTATTGTGATTTTTGACAAATATAAAATCTCCAATTTTGAATTTCGATTCATTGCAATTCTTATCATATGTTTCTTTTCTAGTTTCTTTAGCGATATTCAATAAATTTCTGGCTATTTTTACAGAGCGTTGCAATCTTATCTTAAGTTCATTTACATAGTTGTCTAAATTATATATAGGTTCGCTATTTGATATTGTATCATTGGGTAAAATTGGTAATTTTCCAAAAATTAATTCATATGGTGAGTAGTGTGTATCTACATGTGTTGTTATATTATATGCGAAGGTATAATATGGGATCCATTTGTCCCAATTTTCGTCGTTTGCGAAATTTAAAAGATACTCATTTAGAACTCTGTGGTTTCTTTCTACGCTACCTAAAGTCTGGTGATGGTAAGGGGTTGAAAATATTTGTTTAATTTTGAGTCGCTCACAAACATTCTTTAGAGTTTCATTTAGAAATTCAGTTCCTCTGTCTGATTTGAGAATTTTAAAACAACCGTATTTTAAAATGAATTGTTCGACTAAAGTGGTAGCTATTTGGTTCGCTTCTTTTGTTTCAATAGGGTATGCAACGATAAATTTAGTTAGTTCACATTGTATTGTGAGTATATATCGGTAACCATTTGAGATTCTTAATGGTCCGACTGTGTCAATCGAGATAATTTCAAAGCTTGAGCTTGGTGTTTCAGTTATGGTTAGTTTTTCTTTAATGTATTTTGTTTGTTTATTCTTTTGGCATAAGAGACAATTTGATACAAATGATTTTACCAATTTTGACATATTTTTCCACACATATCTTTGTTTCAGCTTTAATATAGTTTTTCTAACTCCGAAATGTCCTCCATATGGTGTGTTGTGAAATTCTTCGATAAGCTTTTGTTGTGTTTCGCTATCGGTTATTTTTATGGGTGGTTTATATATAATAATTTTTAATTGAGAACGCTTAAATTTTTCAATATTTTCTTATGCACTTTTCACATTATTTAGGCCTTTTATATATTTGTCGACGTTTGCTTTCTGCAGATTATTGAATTTATTTTTAAATTCTTCTTTCGTTATGAGCTTGAAAATTTCATTATTTTCGTTTAGTGCTAGCTCTGATATACCGAGTTTTCGCATTTGTAGTATCAGTTTCTCCATCAGACAATCTGGATTGTGAGGATTATCACTGTATCTTACGATTACCTCGTATTCGTTTACTTCAAATCGCATATTCGATGATAGTTTCTTCGATCGATAACCTGGGTTATACGGATTATCACTATATCTGTCTTTAATTTGGCCATTGCGTTCTAGTAAAATGTCAAGTTTCTTAATATTTCTTATGTCCGTGATGGACGTACATTCCCAAGTATGAAGTTCATGACGCTTCGTTTGGTTAATGTCTCCGTCAGGACCTTTAGATTGTGTGCGTTATTGGACATATTTCGTGAAATTGCCAATATGTCAAGTGATTTTGGAGTTGTTTTGTCTATCGATGTGGGAATCATTTCTGTCAATATGTAAGAATCTATTTTGATTCGTGATAATGCATCCGCGTTAGTGTTAATTTTTCCTTGTTTGTATACGATCTCGAAATCATAATCAGCTAGATCCAATCTTATTCTCGTTAATTTAGAGGAAGGGTTTTTGTGGGTAAAGAGCGACACTAATGGTCTGTGGTCAGTTACGGTTTAAAAAAATTTATTGCCCAATGTATGGCTAAAAGTTCTTTTTCAATTACGGGTTTGTTGATCTCATGTTTGTTCAGCGATTTACTAGCATATGAAATTGGTAGATCAAAACCTATCTCACCTTGTGAAAGTATTGCTCCTAGTGCTTGATCAGATGCGTCTGTAGTTATAATGAATGTTTTGTCAAAATCTGGATATTGTAAAATGGGTGGTTTCATTAGTTTTTGTTTTAGAGTTCCGAATGCTCTGTTACATTCTTCTGACCAGATGAAAGGTTGGTTCTTTTTTAGCAAGTTGTTCAAACATTTTGCAATTTGCGCGAAGTTATGTATGAATCGACGGTAGTAGTTGCAGAATGCAATAAATCGTCTAACTTCGTCTGCATTGCGTGGTGTTGGATAATTATTAATAGAATGGAATTTCGATGGATCTGTTTTAATTCCATCTTTGGTTATTAGATGTCCAAGATATACTACTTCTGGTCTTAGAAAACAACATTTGTTTGGATTTAATTTAAGGTTGTATTGTTGTAATCGCTTGAATACTTTGATTACATTCTCATTATGATTTTGTAGGCTACATCCAAACACTATTATGTCATCGACATATAGAAATGCGTTGCTATCTAAACCACAAAGTGCTATTGTTAGCATGCGTTGGAAAGTATTGGATGAGATTTTAAGACCAAAGGGTAGTCTTTTAAATTGAAAATGTCCATTTGAAGTTGAAAATGCTGTCAGAGGTCTTGATTTTTTGTTAAGGTTTATTTGATGAAAGGAACTAGTCATATCTAGTGTCGAAAAGTACTTAGCTCTACCTAATTTGTCTAATACGTCTTCAATGCGAGTTAGAGGGAATTTGTCATTAATTATTTTTGTATTTAACTTTCTATAATCAACTACTAGTCGCCAATTTTTTGTGTCATTCGATCCTTTTTTGGGAACTAGTAATAAAGGTGAATTGTATGGGCTAATTGAATGTTCTATGATATCATCGTTAAGTAGTTTTTGAACTTGTTTATTAATTTCTTCCTGTTGAGTTTGTGGAAGTCTATAGTTTTTTATGTATATTGGAGTCTGTGACAGAAAGATTCTGTGTATAAAAATTGTTTGTCGAAAGTGGTTCATCTTCTAAGTGAAATATTTCTTGATAATCTCTGAATATTTCAATGAGTGAATTTTTCGCTTTTTCGTCTTTTATTTCTAAATTGAGGAGTTTCAAAATATTTTCAAATCTAGAGTTGGCTTTACTGTTGTGAAGTTTTAGCAACGTGATAATTTTTAAGTGGTTCTGTGCTTATCTTTATGGTGGATATAGTTACTTCGGTATTGTTTGTATTCAGGATCTTAATGTGACAATTGCCCTTTGAAGGCACTATTGAATTAGCTATATAAACTCGTTTTTGGATTTCTTTGTTTAGAATGACGCTATCCTCTACTAGTTTAAGATTTATTGGATGTATGATTTCGGATCTCGGTGGTAATTTTATTTGATGAATATTTAATGGTTTTGTCTCTAGTGGTAATGTTAATTCATCATCGTTGATGATAATTGATATTGTAAATGTTTCATAATCAATTTAGCACAAATATTTAATTAGAAAGTCTCTTCCAAGTATGCCATCTGTAGTTATGGGAAAGTCAGGATCTACGATATGAAATCTATGTTTCAGTTTATAGTTTTGTATTGAAAAATCTATATCAGCAGTTCCTAAAGAGATGATTTTTTCCGTAGTAATTCCTGATAGTTTGCATCTATTATCCTCGTTGATTTTTAACGGTATTATTTCTTTGCATATAGATATGTCTGCACCAGTGTCAATTAAAAATGTGAATACGTTGTTCGTGTTTCTTCCTTTAAACGTGATATAATTCGTTAGTTTTTCGGTAATATTGTATATCTTAATTTGTGTTTTTAATCTGGAGTGAAACGGTTTATTTTTACTTATGTTTCGACCTCCGGGGTTATTTCGTTTCCCTGGTCGTAAATTATATTCATATTATTTCTCGGGTTTTGTTCCTACTTCTATTCCAAGCTTGATGTTGCTGGCGATTAATATTTGTATTATTGTTTTGCATCCTATAATTGTTGTTTTGTCTGTTATTGTTATGATATCCTCTGTAATTGCCATTGCTGTTATTATATTGATCTCTATGATTGTTATTATGCTGTACTCTATGATTGTTATTATGATTATTGTAGTGTCCGTTATGGTTGTTATTGTTGTTACTGTGTGGAATCCTATTGCTATAATTTGGTCTTCCGCAATTATTTTGTTAATTATTCTGATTTTTGTTAAAGTACATTATTTTGCTGTTTACTTCGTTTTTCTCCAGGTCTGATGCAAGATTAGATGCTTCAGTGAACGATTTTGGTTGTGCAGCAAAACTTGTATTCTTCAGTTGTTCATTTAGTCCGTTTTTGAATATGTTTAAGGCGTATGTGTCGTTCATTTTTGTAACGACTGTCCTCTCAGCTTCCGTGGTAGTGTTTCCTAATGCTGTTATTTGAAGATTATTTAGTTCCGAAATAAGTGATAGGATTTTTTCTTTATAAATGTCTACGGTTAAGTGTTTTTGCATTATATTTGATAGGATGTTGTGTATTTTCGGGATTGTTAATGTGCTTTTGTATCTCTCATTCAATGCTTTTGAAAGTTCAGTAAGAGTTTTGGGTTTGCTTACTGATCCGATTGATGTTTTCACAGAAGAATTTAATTTGACATGATAAGTAAATTCAATTAATTTTGTGTGCTCAGTTGGCTCTAAACCTAGGCTAAGGATTTCTACTATTTTCAGAAATGAGTCCAGTTCTTTGTAGTTACCGGAAAATATCGGAATAGCTTTAAGAGCAGTGTCGATATTAAAATTTGTCATTTTGTACGACTCTAGTTGCTTGTTCAAAAGATAATTAGCTTTAAGTATTTTTTTCTTGAATTCAAGTTCGAGATTGGTTGTTTCCGCAGTTTTCTTTAGGTTCTGGAATTTTGTTTTTGAATTTGCTAAACTTTGTAATTTTAGAAGAATTGTTTTTTTTTTTGTATAAATTCGGTTGGGGTTTTTAGTTATATTCAAAAGAATTTTGTCGACCTCATTTAATATTGCTTGCATTAATGCACCTATGCGTTTAAGTAGCGAAGAATCTAATTCATTCAAAATTTTCGACAATTTTTGGAAATATATTTTTATATTGACGTTGAATTTATGTATATATGTATATATTTTTTTATATTATTATTGCTATAGTCGTTGATGCATGCTCGTCCGTTTTTCTTCTTTTTTCTTATATATTTGTTGTTCTTGCTCTGAAATCCGTTGGTATGTTGTGGTTACTACTTCCCAGCTCGGGGGCTGTTCTGAATCCCTTAGTTTTCTTTTTAGCGTTGCAATTAATCGTCTGGTTTTAACTTGTATTCCTCCTCTACGTTTTTTTTGCTTTGTTATTTTAGGGATGATACACCTGTGCTCATCCTTTCTTAGTGCGAGCCTTGCACGGTAATCTTCTGAACTGATAGGTTTTGGTCCGATTTTCGTAGGGGTATATTTTGTGTATTTGTCGCCCACGTCGATTTAAGTTTTGGCTCCGGTATGTATTCTTGATGAAGCTTCTCAGAAGGCAGGTTAGAAGGCAGGATCGCCATGTAATGGTTCAAGGATCGCCGAATGATGGTCCTTCGTTGTGACGGTATTTTCCATAGTAACTAAACATTCCCATGTTGAGGATATGTGAGTTTAAAAGAAATTATTAGAGGAAAATTAAATTTTTAAACGGCCGGCACAATTTTTATGCCACTGGCCAAGGAATATAATATGCCGATTGTAGGCATTACCTGAAGTGCCGAATTATTGGCACAATCCAGGGAAAGTCTTTTAAGAGTGCCTCGGATGATAGGCACAAGTGAAACACGTTCGCTTGATCTCAAAAGACTATATTTTTCTTCAATGCTTACTTGCTATTTATACAAATTCTTAACACTAAATCAAACTCTAATGGCCTAATAAAATATTCTAATTTATGTATTTGGCCTAATAAAATATTCTAAATTATGTGTTTCAATTACTTATCTCTAATCGTTCCACATGGCACTCACGACCAAAAGGCGATGTCCATGCGCGCAAGGATCACGAGGTGATAAGCACTATCGATACCTTCATGAAGCGATGTATTTATTGGTGATAAATACATCACTTTGATGTTGGAAGGATAGCCTTTCATGGAATTGAAGTAATGTATTTATTGGTGATAAATACATCACTTTAATGTTGAAAAGATGTTCTTAAAGGACACCACAATCTACATTATCTATTTCTATTAAATTTTTTTTCTGCATGTCTGCCAATCAGACAATGCCCCTTAGTACGGATATGATAAAACTTAAAGTTTAACGGCTCGTGATGAGGAGCTGTTTAGTGCTTTTGGAGCTTAATGCATGCTAAGTTTGCCTGATGATGCCACAGGTTTCTTCCAGTAACCAAGTCCCACTAGCAGCCTCTATGTAATGCTGCTTGAATCCAGCTTTATAGAGCCTAGAATCATTGAATAATCCTAGAGCTCAGTGCCAGCTCTCCCTGGGTCATCTGCTTCGCAATTTCCCGGTATATCACTATGCCCCGGTACTCAGTATAGCATCACTTCACAGGAAAGCGACATCACGTTCAGTTGTGTGTGACATTCCATTACAACATTGGATGAGGTGTACACGTTGGATAATGCTTGGATAGCAGCTTGACTGTCTGAGAAAATATTCAGTTTTCTTATGGAAATTTTCTAGTTTCTCAGCCAGTCTTCTGCCTTGTATATCGCAATGACCTCTGCCTAAAAAACACTGCAGTGGTCTGGTAGCCGAAAGCATAGTTTCAGGCCTAGCTGTTCTGAGAAAACGCCACAGCCAATTCTTCCATCCATTTTTGATCCATCAGTGTAGATGTCGATCGATTCCTTTATCTCACTGCTTTCTATGGTTCAGTCATCCCTACTCGGGATGATTGATTTGAAATCATGGAGGAAGCAGGGAATCTGAGAAGCGAAGTCTACTTTCCCTGTCGTTGGTCCATCCCTCCAAAGTATTGTGGAGTGGCCAATATTCCCCTCATTCCTGAGATGTAGAGCTTTCAATCGAATCGCAGAGCACTTGGCCTGCTGTCTCGTAAGTAGCTACGTCGGGAGCCATTTAAGTAGCATAAACAATGAGTTTCTCGGGGTAGTACGTAGAGTCCCTGTGATAGCAATGGCTGCAATTCTTCTGAACGTGTGTAGCAGGTTTACATTCGATGTATTTTTATAGCTGGCCACAAAATAATTGCGCCATACAGAAGGATTGGTTCTACTATCGCCGTATAGAACTATGATACAATTTTGGGTTTCAATCCCCACGTTTTCCTAATAGCTCTTTTGCAGCAGTAGATTGCGCAAGTCGCTTTACGCGCTCTTTCTGCTTTGTGCGCTTGCCACGCGAGTTTGGAGTTCAGAATTAGACTTAAATATTTGACCTGATCAGATGGGTTGAAACTTATCTCATGGAGTTTAGGTGGGACATATCGTGGAATTTTATACCTTCTTGTGAAAAGCACAAGTTTCGTTTTCTGCGGATTAATGCTTAGACCACAATCTTTGCTCCACTTGGTGAGAATACCTAGGGCAAAATTTAGTCTTTGCGATAAAGTATTGATGAATTTGCCCCATATTGCTATTGCAACATGGTCGGCGTAGGCTACGACTTTGCAGCCAGTCGTTTCTATTTTTGATAGGAGCTTGTCCACCACGAAGTTTCATAGAAAGGGTTAAAGCACCCCACCTTGTGCGGTGTCTCTGCAGGTCCATCTTGTTAAGGTGCTGTTTCCTAGTGTGAAGTTGATGTTCCTGCTGCTTAGCAGTTGTACGATGAACTTGATCAGGTTGTCATCAACATTGTTTTCCCCGAATGCCTTCCCTTCCTTATGGCTGACGTTGTTGAATGCGATTCTAGAAAAACTGCTTCCGTATATTCTATGCGATATTTCGATGTAGCTGGTGAGTTAGTGGAGAGCTGTTTCAACCGATCTCCCTTTCGTGTATGTGTGCTGCGCCTTTAAGAATGATTTCAGAGCAGCTCTCGAATAAAACTCTATCAGCCTTTCCAGTGTTTTGAACAGAAAGGAGGTGAGACTGATAGGTCTATAATCCCTAAGCAACGAGTGAGAGGTCGTACCCGCTTTAGGTATGAAGACTTCTTTCCACAGCTGTGGAATGTAAGCCATCCGTAGACATGCTTTGAAAATGGCCGTTAGCAATGGGAATGCTCTGTTGATTCCTTGTTGGATCTCAACGGGTGAGGTATTGTCCATACCAGGGGATTTGAATGGTTGAAATGAGCTGATTGCTTTGTGTAGGAGCTTGTCATTTACAAGCACAGTGGTTGATAGACAGCCCGGGAGCGTATGTGGATCAGCTTTGTCAGCCGCATCCGCATAGGTCTTCAGTCTTTGGAGGTCCACCTTCAAGCGCAGACTCGAATACTGATTGGTATTTTCACTTATTGCCAAGTGAAAGAAGAACGTAGCATTTCACACTATCGGTTTTAAAAAACTTTCTGCCCAGAACTAGCATTTTCTCACGATGCTTTCTCTTTGCTTGCGAAAATTCAACTCCCTGACCATTGCTTATAGTATACACCCCGACAACAAGTAGCGGTGCCTATATTGCAAGACCGATAGCATATCAATTTTGGAGCATCGATAGCGAACTCTAATTGTATGCAACTTTACAATTCAACTTCAAGGTTGATTGGGGTCATCGTATAAGGCTGCCGTTGTGCCAATTGCAAAGGCGAACGAAAAGAAGACGAATATAAAAAAAATGTGAAGAAAAGAAAATATGAAATAGAATAGCAGAATTCGCCGTTTCGTGTACCACTACAACCTTTCATCGTGGGCAGCTCAGTAAGCTGGGTTTTCAACAACTTCCATATTTTTATCTTTTGTTTATTGAAGAAAATGATGTTAGTTATACCCAGTAAAGCAAACATGTTCTCTTTAAATCAATTCTAGCGTGTAGAAGTAAAATAAACAAATATCTAATGCAACGTTTAGAGCGCGCACAGTGATGTTACAGTCTTTCATTATTCTATCTTTTTGAATGTATCAGGCAACAACGAGCAAGCAGCGTAATACTTTCGGAAACGTTTCACAATATTTAATGCGTTGATTTATCTTTATTGACCTCGGTTGTTCTCGTAGTAATTGTGTAAGGTATAGAAACTTGCCCAATGCGCATCCTTTTGTGTGTCCAAAAAATGATTATTTCGTCTTGATTTCAATTCCCCGCTGGTCTAAAAAACAACAACGAGAGCGTAAATATGTGTTGTCATACTGCTCAGAGTGTAATGAAATGAAAGTGCAAACGAAATCGCGATGTTCTCTAGCCTTGGCCGCGAATCTTATTTGCCGAGATTGGGCCATATAAATGCCCGTTTACAAAATTCGGACGAATTTTAAACAATCAAATGATCAAGCTTGTGAGGCTATACCTCCTTTTTTTATTCGAAATTCTCGCGCGAGTTACGTCCATGACGTCCACGTGATCATTATAATATAATACAATAGATATATATTATTTAATTACCTTAGCATAATTATTGGCTCAACAGCACAACAGTTACATTCACATCAGTTTTGATAGGGCAATAATACCGTATCCTTTTTAATGATGAAGTAACTATCATATTTCGCAAATATTGGAAATCAAAAAAGACCGCAATCAAAATCTACACGAGAGAGTCAAAAACCAAAACTATTTTAACGAACGAAAACTCGAACTAAATCTCGAAACTATCGTACAATCAAAAGCTACCGCGCGAGCAAACTAACTCTCGGTCGGCCGTGCAAATCCCGCCAGGACGACCAACCTTAATTAATCTCGCGCAGATGTCACTACCTAAGCTCGCTCTATCAAGGCCTATCTCTTGCATATTTACATGTTTAAGTGCGCTAGGCCCACCAATACTCACCTCAGTCATGGCTGATCCTGTACCTGCTGAAAAACAAAAAAAGGAGGGAGAGCATTCAAAAATATTACTGTCTTAGCCATCTGAGCAGCTCATATGCAATACGATGGAAAGATTTAGGTCCCCGTTTATTCTATCGGACAATGTTCATCTAACACGAGCTCATACAATGCATGCCGAGGCAGCTATTACTGCTGTAGAGAATCCAAATTTATCAATTCGACGCCTTTCTCAACAACTTTACCTCTGTCCGTCCACTATATGTAAAATTTTGAATAAAGATCTTGGACTAAAGTCATTGTACCATTGTTTGCGTACGTTTAGTGAACCGCATTTTTCATTTCTGGCTTAATTCGTTTCTAAATAAACAAAATTGTTGTTGTTGGTGTAAGGATGTTCTTCAAGAGACTTTGGAAGCCCCATTGCATCCCTAAAAGTCGCTTTATGGTGCAGTTTGCATTCCGGCGACATAATTGGGCCTTTCTTTTTCGAATATGAAGGCGAAACCAACGTTACCGTTAATGGCGATCGCTACCGCTAAATGATTCGTAATTTTTGATTATCATCATCAATGCCAATCTTCTGAGGGACAAATGGTTGCAATAGTTTTGCCCAACATGCAATATATCGTGTGAAACCATAACGTCGATGCGCCAAACCTTTGGTGATCGAATCATCTCAGGAAATGGACCTTTGAACTGGCCGCCCAGATTATGTGATTTGACTCTTTTGGACTACTTTGTGGATGGGTGTGGTACGGCAAATCGCTTGTTTACGCTGATAAACCAGCAGCTATTGGTGACTTTGAAGCCAATATTCGACGCGTTAATGGCGAAATAAGGCCGGCCATGCTGGAAAAAATGGTAACACCTAAAACGCAGTCGCTTAAAGGACCACGAGAAACATTACATGTAATGTTTCTCTTTGCACTTTGCATTGCCCCAATTATATTTTTGTTTACTCTAGGTTCAATGATCTTCTAAGAGTTTCACACGGTGACAAAAAGGGAAATTTAAATTACCATACCAATGTAGTTAGTATGAAGGTAAAGATCTTTGCTAAGGGATTAATTTGAGGATGTGCTTTGGTGTAATAGAGAGCTTACAAAAGTTTATGTGGGAAATTACTTATGGAAGCTTCTGTGGGAAATTAGTTGTGTATAGGCTAGTTCCAGGTTTGGAACTAGGAATACACTACAAGAAGATATAGTACTGAAGTTAATTTTAAAAAATATGTTCGTATTAAAACTAATTTCGTTTTAATAAGGTTTTACTATATTTCCATTCTTCTGACACTTAACACGTGTTGAAATGTATTATGTACTGTAAACCCAGTCAACTGCGGCAAACTTGTCAACCGAGCCAACTGCGGCAAACTTGTCAACCGAGCCATATTAAATGAAATGCTTTCTTCTCAGTCTGAACGTCGTGCCAAGCAGACGTGTTACTCTCAACAGGTTATGGGCCCAGTCCCAACGCTAAGCTAACCGGGTCGAACGGAATATCTCTTTTTGTTAAAAATAATTTCGAGCGGAAAAGTCGCATTTAAAAAATCGAAAATTAAAATTGATGTCGGATGTGCACAAGATCGTGCGGAAATTAAAAAATAAAATAAAATGGCATCGAGGGAAGAGGAGAGAATCCAAAAGCTGGTTGGAGCATCCAACTACTCGACATGGAGACGGGAAATACGCGTGTTGCTTGAGTGGCATGGTTTGGACGGTTCGATTGATGAGCCGGTTGCGTTAACCGATAGCATAAAACTAAAGAAGGCGAGGGCAAAAATATTGATAAATATCGACCGATCATTATATGATGAAATTGGGGATTTGCCCACAGCAATCGAAGTGTGGAAAAAATGTGCGGAATTGTACGACGATCGAAGTTAGATAAAATTGGCACGTTCGATCGGAGACATGGTGACCGCTCGATTGGAAAATTCATCGTCGATGGACAACTATTTAAAAAAAATTTCGACTGCTACCCGAGTGCTTAAAGATTTGGGGTTAGAAATCCCAGATACTGTAATTTGCGGTGTAATTTTGTTCGGTCTCACGAGCGAATATGAAGCATTCATCACTGGCTTGGATGGTGGAACGTTAATCAACGGGAAGTTGACCACACAGCTAGAATCCGGAACCTTGCGCCGTAGATTGATCGACACTGAATTGGCAAAACGTGCCATAAATGGTGGTGAGACGTCCGGAAACGTTTTTAAAGCAGCTCATTATTCGAGGCAACAGAGATCATCGAAGAAATTTTCAACGAAGGACGGAAATTTTCAGTACAAGTGCTACAGGTGCCATAACACAGGTCACATGCGAAAGGATTGTCCTGAAAATTGAAAGAATGCAGATGCGAAATACAATGTGAGCGAGAAAGGGAAAAATCGTGTATTTCATGCGATTGCTCTGAATGCTGTTGATCATTCGAACAGAATTTGGTATGTGGAATGTGGAGCAAGTCAGCACATGTCGGGAAAACGTGAATTGTTCAGGGACTTCAAGCCAAATTCAACATTCACAGAAATTAACACAGCGGACAATACGAAATTGAAGGTGTCTGGAAGCGGAATGGTAGAATTGTCGGTTGGCGGAGAAGTGATTCAAGTACATGATGTGCTTCTTGTACCCGGTTTGGCAGCAAATTTATTGTCAGTATCCAAAATGGTGGCTGCTGGAAATATCGTGCGATTTGGAAACGATGGCTGTGTTGTGCAGGACGCTGAAGGCGATGTGGTGGTGTGTGTTAAACCATCTAACGGAGTCTACAAATTGAATGTCGATACTGTTGCGTTGAAAGTTGATAAGAGTAAAGGCGACGACTTGATGATGTGGCATCGGCGTTTTGGTCATGTCGCATACAATGATCTCATCAAATTGAACTCAGTGGTGATCGGAATCGATGTGAGTGGCGACCGCAATGTGCTGTTGAAGTGTGTGCCTTGTCTGCTCGGCAAACACAGTCGTGAGCCATTTCATCGTTCGAATGCTGTAATCAAGTCGAAGCGTGTTCTGGAACTGGTGCACACTGATGTATGCGGGCCTATGGAAAATGCATCAGTTGGTGGCGCGAAATATTTTGTTTCGTTTGTCGACGACTACTCGCGGAAGGTTTTTGTTTATTTCGTGAAGAACAAAGGAGGTGTTCAACAAGTGTTTGCTGACTTTAAGAAAATGGCTGAGCGGCAAACGGACAAAAAGTTGAAGACTATCCGTTCTGACAACGGCAAAGAATACTTTGGACAGTTTGATCGAATTTGCCGGGAAGATGGAAATATTCATCAAACCAGTTGCACGTATACGCCGCAGCAGAACGGCGTGCCTGAAAGGATGAACCGAACCCTGGTGGAACGGGCCAAGTGCATGATTTTTGATGCTAATCTAGAGAAACCATTGTGGGATGAAGCAGTAAACATGGCTGCATACATCACGAATCGCACAATCAACCGAACTTTGGGCAATAGTGTACCGGAACAGATCTGGACTGGATCGAAGGTCGACATTTCGAACATCAAAATGTTTGGAACGAACATCATGATGCATGTGCCGAAGGAAAAACGGCGGAAGTGGGACTACAAATCTACACGAATGATTTTCGTTGGTTTTGCTGATGGACAAAACGGTCTGCGCTGTTATGATCCTGTTACGAAGAGCGTCACTATAAGCCGTGATGTCAAGTTTCTGGATCCGCCAGAAACGAAGGTTAATCAACCAATTCACTTAACCGATGCTCTCGAGGATGTCGTTACAGTGGACGAGCAGAAAGAAAAATCATCTCCCAGCTCTGGTGTCAAGAGATCGATTGCGGAAACCCAACAGGAGAAGCCTGGCAATCGGAAGATTTTGTTTGAGTTGGGGCCACAAAACAAGGCAACTAATTCGGCTGAAGTGAACTCGTCGGATGACTTAGACGATCCAAATGATGACGATTATGAACCATCCGACGAAGATCCAGAGGAAGTCGTAGAAGTTAGGAAATCGAATCGGATCACAAGCAAAAACTCCCAGACGACATTGGCGTGCGCTTACATTACTGAATATGGCGAACCTTACACGGTTCATGAAGCGATGACTGGTGGCAATAAGCAGCACTGGATCGAGGCGATGGGGGACGAAATTAAGGCGCATGCTGAAAATGCAACATGGAAATTGGTCGACCTGCCAATCGGCCGAAAGGCAATAAAGACAAAATGGGTGTTCAAGGCGAAGACTGATGCGGACGGAAAGATTGCTCGGTATAAGGCACGGCTAGTGGCTAAAGGGTGCTCGCAACGATACGGAGTGGATTACGTTGAAACTTTTTCACCCGTGGTAAGATACCATTCTATTCGGTATCTCATCGGCTATGCTACTCGACATCGATTGAAGATTCATCACATGGATGCTGTAACTGCTTTTCTTCAAGGTGATCTTCATGAGAAAATTTACACTGAACAGTCTGAAGGATACGATGATGGGACGGGTCGTGTATGTAAACTAAAACGATCGATGTACGGCTTGAAGCAAGCAGGTCGTCAATGGAATAAGAAATTGGATCAGGCATTAATCGTTCTTGGATTGAAGAAATCACGTTTAGATCCATGCATCTACATCGCACCGGACATCCAGCTAATAATTGCAGTCTACGTTGATGACATTTTGATTATTTGGAAAGATCGAGCTGTGCTAGACAGAATCAAGAGTCAGTTGTGCGGAATATTCAAAATGAAGGACTTGGGTCAAGCCACGAATTGTGTCGGCATCGAAATCAAATACACACATGCTGGCATCGCAACTGGTCAGACAAAGTACATCAAAAAGGTGCTTAAAGTCTTTGGAATGACAAACTGCAAATCGGTGCCGACTCCAAGCGATCCATCTCAGAAGTTGTCAACGAAATTGTCGACAACTAGCGAGGAAACATCATCAATCCCATACAGGGAAGCGGTCGGAAGTCTTCTATATCTGGTCCAGGGGACCAGGCCAGATATCACCTTCGCGGTAAATGAAGTGAGCCGATACAACGATTGCTACGGTAGTGCTCACTGGATCGCGGTGAAAAGAATATTCCGGTATCTTAGAGGAACGATTGGGTGTGAAATTCTCTACAAATACGATGGAGAGGAGTTGACAGGATTTTCGGACTCGGATTGGGCGTCCAACATTGATACAAGAAGATCGTGCACTGGCTATGTGTTCACACTTGCTGGCGGTGCAATTTCGTGGAGCAGCAGTCGCCAGAAAACAGTTGCATTGTCGTCTACGGAAGCCGAGTACATGGCGTTGTCAGAGGCAACAAAAGAGGCTTGTTGGTTGTGTCAATTTGCGGCTGATCTTGATGACATCGGAGGACCTGTCATAATATGGTGTGACAATCAAAGTGCGATCGCACTCTCTTCGGAGGAAATGTTCCGGAAGAGGTCCAAACATATCGGCACATGCGGCACCATTTTGTACGAGACAAAATCCAGGATGGGACAATTAAGGTGGAGTACGTCCCGTCCACTGAGAACGCAGCTGATTGTTTGACAAAGGCGATTACTGGACCAAATATGATCGCGTGTAAATATCGAATGGGCATTAGTCCCGAATAATTTTGATTTGAATTCGAACCTAATGAGTTGGGGTGTTGAAATGTATTATGTACTGTAAACCCAGTCAACTGCGGCAAACTTGTCAACCGAGCCATATTAAATGAAATGCTTTCTTCTCAGTCTGAACGTCGTGCCAAGCAGACGTGTTACTCTCAACAACACGCTCAAGAATGATTTACGAAATGAATTCTGCCCTGTTTAGATGAATGGCAAGCGATCAAAAAATATTCCGAAACTTGAAAACGTTCGCTGACTTTTGAAGTGAAAACATACCACGGAACTGATATTTTTCCAGTTTTTATTGATGTACACTTTGACAATTCAATTGGATCTATTATTAGTCGAAAAAATGAGCATCGTAATTCGAAACTTACCATAAGAATATTTTATCTTTCGCTTGCAATGTCGTTTGTTAAAAATTATGTACATTGATTGGCGGAAGTCATTACAATCAACAACAATTTTTAGTTCGAAAAAATTAATTTACCTGTAAGAAATTCGTTTTAACTGAAAGAAATTGCATCAATGCACTCAAATGACTAAAAATAATAAAGATAAAGTCGAAACTCATTTTTCATTTTTTGGACATGAAACGTTTTGAATGTAAGCTTTCTTCTCCATTGCGGCTTAATTTTTCCAAACAATTTGCTAATAGCAACGATTAAAAAAATATTTTTTCTTTGAAAATTCAGGAACTTGAAAATGCAGCTGAAGCTGGTTTGGAATTGAATAGAATTGTATCAGAGCTTCTCAGCAATCAAAATGGAAATGACTCAATAGTAAACAGCGTAGAAAGCCTGCAAAAACAATTAAATGATCAGCAAAGTTTGTCGCTCGTATTTGATATTTTTATAAAAAAAATATTTTAAAATTAACCTTCCAGAGATTATTTTTGAAATTAACTCTACACTTGCCGAAAAGAGTCGTGAAAATAGTGAGTTGCAAATGCTTCTCAGTGGATTAAATGGGAAATATCAAGAACAAATATATATTCTGAAAGAAGAGAATGATTTCCTTGCAAAAGAAAATAGTTCATTGCATTTACATGTAAGCGAAACCAAAAACATTTTTGAAAGGGATATTGCAAATGCTACGGCTAGAAAGAATATAGAAGTTCGTGATTTGGAAAGGCAAGTGTCAGCACAATCCTTCCAACTCGATGAATTGCAGGAAAAATATGAGTACAGTGAAGCTAAAATAGAAGTAGGACTATTTAATAAGCAAGACAAACTCTACACCTAATTATTTACTTGTAACTTTTAAGGTCCTCGAGGAAAGTCTGAAGAATGTTGCGAAAATTCATAACAAAGAGCCCAACGATTTCTTCACTACAGTGGATATCCAGGCAAAAATTTTGGCGACAGAAAAAGAGCGAAATTTCATAAAAGAACGCCTTGAGGGCGAAGTGGTCAATGCTCATATAGTCACATAACTTTGAACTTTGAACGAATCGTGTATTTTTAGGAGGCCCATAAACTGTTACAAGATCATGTTAAAATCTTAAACGAGGAATTATTGTTTCTAAAGCAAGAGCAGACCAAGTTTGAGAAAGACAAGTTTGAAGCTCTGACGCGACTCGATGTTTTGTCGAATTATTTCAAAGAAAAGGAAGCCCAACTTCAGAAGTACTAGAAAATTTTATGTTTTAGCTTTTAAATCAATATAACTAAATTTATAGAAAGATTACTTCAGGAGAATCGATGTGGATGAAACAGCAAGGTGTAGAAACTAGCAATGTAGAACAAATTAGTTTATTGCAAAATGAAATCCAAGGGCTGAGGTAGTGTACCATTTGTAAAAAAAAGTCCGGTTAATGCAGTTTGTTTATACAGAACTCAGAACGAATCCCTACATGCTGAAATTGAGGCACAAATTGTGGCTCACAAGTTGCAAATAGCATCACTAGAAAATCGTGCTCATGAATCGTGGCTTGCTGCTCGATATGCCGACCGAAAATTAGAAGATGCCAAAAACGAGGCCATCACACTACGAAGAAAAATCGGAGCTATGGCTGGAAGTTCTGCTAGAAATGACAAAAAAATACTCGAAAGTATGTTTTTGAATATCTATCAATTTTAAACACAGAAAATATTTGCACGGTGCAATTAGAAAGTTGACTACCTTTAGAATGATTGTTTAGAAGTGGTTATGTTTCTTTAATTGAAGTAAAAGCTTACATTGGTGTTTTTAATATTTCAGAAAACTTGAATATCTTACATAACATCCCGATTCCAGAAACCCCTAGCTCCCCATTAATAGGTGCGATGTATCGGCCAGTCCTTCCACCTCCATTCATAGGACCCCCACCTCCATTTTTAGGAGTACCACCGCCTTTTATAACTCCGGGAGAAATGCGTCCTCCTCCGTTAGGTCGAATTATGTCACCACCACTCCCTTCTCCCAAAAATAAATCGCCTCAATTCTGCGACGATCGATATCAACCGGAAGATGGCGTCTACTTAGCTGATAACAAGTGCAATTATAATACCCACCATATTTCAACTTGCGATACTGAAACAGATGGCAGTCCTCGTCTTTCACGGTGTGGTGGTAGCGATGGCTCTAGCAGTCAGGAGAATAAGAACTGTCGAAAAATAGAAAAATCAAGTCGAGCATCTTCGAAGTGGAAAACGTCCCATTCAACAGTAAAAAATAATTACTACACCGAATCAGATAATGATAGCGCTTCAGATTGGTAAAGTAACTTCTATCATAAAAATTGTTGTTATAAATAAATCTTTCAAAAATTCTTTGAAGACGATAAAATCAATATCAACTAGGCAAGCCATGTATAGCAATTATTTGTAATAGCAATTATTTGTAAAAATTAACTTCATTTATTGCGATTTATTATTTTATTTATAATCTAATAAAACATAAATTATTCCGGCAAACAAATATTTGAGTAAAGTAGTTTTCAATTAATAGCATTGTATTTGTTTTTGTTGATAAACACCAACAATATCGCCAAAGAAAATGACTGATATTTTATCATCATGAGTGGCACAGCAAACTCGTAATACATGAAGCAATCGCATTTGAGTATGCAATGAAGAATTGAAATGAAATCTGTTAACAATAAACTGGCTGATTATCCAGAATCCTGAAACAAACATCGTCGATTGCCTGTCTAAATGGCATAATTGCCATATTTATCGTAACTGATGTTTTTAATGAAAACTCCATATTTTTATCTCTTATTACTGCTGGGGAAACGCTATAACTACTTTACTCACCAAGCGTTGTATGCGACATATAGATTTAATTATGGTCTTTATACTTTTTTAACAGAGCGGTTGGCGATGCATTAATAAAAATCTGTCACCATAAAGTTTTCCACATAATAGTTTCGAATAAAATCGAAGGGTAAAAAAATCGCGATATTAATTTATTCCGTAAGACTTTGCTCGTTGAGTAAATTGATGAAGCATTTTTTTTCAATATTATTTCAACTGGTTAAACAACTGAATTTTCCAAGAAAATTTGTTTTTACAAGAAAATTTATTCAACAACTGAAAGAATATTAGTATGCAATTTCAATTTAATCTAGTTAATTTTAAGCTAGCTACAGTTAGTCATACATTGGTTGTGGTGTTAGCCCTCTTTTCTCTAGAGATGGTTGATTTAGGTCAAGATAGGTCCATTCTTATAACACCCAAAAATTAAGACGGCGCACAGTGTGTCATCCGTACAATCTAGGTGGACAAAAGTCATTTCCAAATTCTCACTAATGGGTGATTAAGTAAGGTGAACAACACCCCCTAAACACCTTATTGCAAGATTTTGTATTTCGTAGACTGTACAGTGATGAGTCACAAGGGTGAAAAGTAAACTAATGATGTAAGTGAAATGGAATCATAGGTCAGTTATATTTTGGCGATACTTTGGAAAACAGCGAACTGTGGCAGTGAGTATTTGTGTGGAAGTTTTTAGAGATGGATCGTAATTTGGAGGGTAAGCACTACATTTCTTAAATTAATAAAATGATCTCAGCTAGTAAAATAATATGAAAAAAATTGTTTGAAGATACATGAAAAATGCTTGTTATTTTTCGTCGTTTTACAACTTTCAAAGTCTGTAAATAATATGTACACACATGTATTCAGGCTAAATTTTATATATATCCTAGCTGCACCTTTTCTGCTGGCAAAAATATGTATAATAGCCAGCACAATTGAGTAAAACCAATTTTTTTGATATTTTGCAGAGCACATGTATTCTATTTCAAAAATTGAGATTTTTCAAGAATGGCTCAAACATTAAAAGCCAGAAAAAAACATTCGAGTTTTCGAGTTTCTTTCGACTAAATTTCATTTGAATGATATCAATGTGGACTCACAAAGAGATATCAAAATGAAATTGGCCAGCTATTCGTCGAAATTTGCTACCAAATGAGTTGCTGCAGGAAAATCAAAGGCGCGTTTCTTGACCAAGTATAAAAGCTGGTTGGAAGATGAAAACATTAATTTCCGTGTGTGTACTACTATACCGCGACCTTCTACATCATTTCAAGTTGCTACTCATTCTGGCAGACCTCGAAAGGAACTCAATGAGGCATCATTCAAAATGAGAAAACGTCGAGTTGAAGACCGAGTTCAATCGCGTAGCGTTGGGGAATTGATGACTGCGTCGGAAGTAGCTATGCGTTCGTCAGGAAAAAGGAACATTGCCACAGTGATCACACAAATTAGGGAATGTTCAGAATCTCCAAGTGCTTCCGTAAGTTTTGAAAATATCAGTTTTTCAGAGAGTGCCAGACAATTAAGTTATGACGAGACATTAGTCTATTACGTAAACTCTAAATCTGCAACGCATTCATACAAGCAGTCATTAAAACTGCAATTGTTCCAATTGGGCAGCTTTTGGAAGAAGCCCAAGAAGCTAGGAACAAAGATTGTCGTAGGTTCCGGGAGTATAACACCAGAAAGCGTTCAAGTATTGCCACGAACAGAGACTTACTTTCCATGTTGCTTATAACATCGGATCCTCTGATAAATAGCCTCCGAGAAGTTCCTAACAAGAAGACGGGTAACTTATGTCCTGAAGTCTTAAAGCTGATTATAGCTCCTTTAATAGAGCCTCGACTTCTTCCACGTTCGCAACCAGAGCCTGCATCTAAAAATGAGATATACTTTCAGTTACCTGATACCTCGGACGACTCCGAGGACGAAGATTAGTTATAGAATGCTATTAATGTCTTTTATTATTACTTTGTATTCAATTTGTATTTCCGAAAAACACAGTGTATTTATTTAATGCTTGTATTGGCTTTTAGGTTATTTAGGTCATTTTGTCATTTATTAGTATTTTGTATTTTTATATTTTCAAATAGAATTAATTTTTTTCTGAATTTTACATTTTTTTATGGTGATTCTCAAAAATAAATTGTTAACTACAATGCTTATATTCTTGTAATATTACCAAACCAATCGATATAAATTCAACAATGTCGAAAAATAATTTTGTCCACCTAGCTTGTTCAGGACGACACACTGTGAGGCGCAATGATCTCTGCCTGGAAGACTTTGCAGTGCTCCGGAAGCGGAAAGAATGGCTTTAGGTTTTTGTGAAGGACACAGGTTTCGTTTTTTGCGGATTTAATTTTAAACCATAGTCTTCACACCATTTGGAGAGGACATCTAAAGCAAAGTTTAGTCCTTCAGAAAGCAGGTTGACATATTTACCCGATATTCACCCCTATTATGTATGTCGTGTCGTTGTCGATCGTCGATCGTTCGTGTGTAATCCTATTACGTATGTCGATATCGATCGACAGCTCTCGTAACGCACATTGCGAATGAGATCTGCATGTCAATTCACAATTGACAGCAGAAAATGGTATTATGAATGTCGATATCGATCGACATCCGTAGATTAGGCTGTCGATCACACCGAGGCGCCACGACAGTCAATCGAGAACAGTTTAAGTTGGAGAAAATGTAAGTACAGTAAAACCTGTTAATAGTGAAATTCGTGTCAATAGTGGAAAAAATTTGGCCGATGAGCTCTTCCATACAAATTTATCTGTCAATAACGGAAAATCAAAACTCCGAATAGTGGAAAAAAATCTTGGAAACAAAAAAATTTTCGTCTATTTTTCGTCTTTTTTTCCATTTGAAACTATATATTTTCCAATTTCACAACCAATGATTATAAAAATTGTTTCGAAATCACTGTTTCATTTCGTAAAATGCAAAATTTATCGCTTATGTTACGGCAATTTGGCATCGCAAAAAATGTATCGTTTACTTTCTCACTTCGAGTCATTGTTTAGACTTCTTTATTGTTTGGACAGCATCGTGTAATCAAAACTTCTAAGAAATCGAAATTCAGTTTTTGCTGATTCGATAGCTATGAATTATGCACTGTCTTTGTGTGTGCGACCATAGATTGTTCAGTTCGTCAACTGCACTTGAGCGAAAAACGCTTTGACCACACAATTAGAACTTCATTACTCTCACATTTTTCCGTTGCTATTGAAAATGAATCGTAAAAAGGGGGATAATAAACCAATCCAACGTTCACGTCTCACGTTAAAACAAAAGTACAATTTGATAAAAGATCATGAAGCCAAAATTTGAAATCGAAGTTTGGAAAGAAAAATACAAATGTGGCAAGTCTGCTATGTACATTGTTATTAAAGACAAAAAAGAAATTATCGACGAATACCTTTCATCGTTGAAAATACAGTTTTACTCGATAAAGTAGTAGAATCCATCAACTTAGTACAGGATGATTTGATTGCAAGCAAAACAAAACAGTCTTTGATTACCGATTACTTTAAATAATAATGTTTGTCATTTGTTGCCTTTTTCATTTTCAGTTTTTCCTTCATTCATTTATCAAAAAATAGTACATATTTCCTTTTCAAGTTCATTATATCACTAGATTTGATCATTAAATGGCCATGAAAATATATGCATTGGTTTTTAATTCAATTTTGCTTTCAATAATGGAAAATCATTTTGGTTCGACTCAAATACCTGTCAATAATGGAACCTGTTAGGCTGAGGCTCCATGTACGATTCCAAACCGATTATTATTTGGAATGCGTAAACAATAAGAACGACGGGCGTCAAGGCTCCACGTCCGATTCCAAATCTGAAATAAGAACGTGCGAGCCTCTTGCATCAGATTGTTTGTTTAGTGTTCATTCTCGTGTCGGTGCTCAACGTGAAAACATCTGTCTTGCGTTGTTGATGGTGTCAGTGCTAAAACCCTAAAATGAATGAATTCTGGCACTAGGGCACACTTCTCGGCAAACATTCTCTCACGCCGCATCATTCAAATCCCTGTTGCGGTAATCTTTCTCCGCAATACTCCATATTGCCGGATTATTTGCAACTGCCGTTATCACCTCCATGGCCCATGGCCTTCTCCGTTCACTGCCTTTTAACGAATGACCACAACGCATGCGCATACAGAAAATCGGTTATGGAAAACCGGCCGTGGAGCCGGGTGCCATCCGATCTTATGGCGAAAGCGTGTAAATGAGCGAGAAGGAAGCGCCTTCGTTATGATTATGAATCTGAACGTCGACCCGGGTCGTTATGAACCAGACGGGTCGTAAAACCGGCGTTATTGATCGAATCGGACGTGGACGCAGGGTCGCCCGGTTCTCATATAGATAACATGCAAAATAAGAAAAGGTCGCGCTGCTATGACGTTCATTCTTAAAACAAACAAACCGAAACCGATTTGGAATCGTATGTGGAGCCTCAGCCTTAATAGTGTAATTCGTGTCAATAGTGGAAAAAATAAATTCCCCACGGGATTCCGTTATTGACAGGTTTTACTGTATAGGAAATTCTTCTCTGATAAGTGTTTGTTCAAGTGAATTTTGTTGTTGCCTCACGTGGAAGAAAACACATGCGTACTTTGTTTTAAATAAATTTTAATGAAATTCGAGCAGTATCCCGACTTACTCTCTAAATACAACTGAACAACTTTCTTAAGTAATTATTGCCTTATATAGCTAACGCCCAAGTGGCCTGCATTCATTTGTTCTTATCCTTTATTACAAATGCCCACATGTGAGAAAACGTAACATGCATTTCTTTGTTGTTATCTATTATATATTTACTTTTACAATTTCCCACATGTGAGAAAACGGACCATGCATTTCCTTGCTATTGTCTTGTACTCGTATTTGTTCACATTTAAAGATTCTTTAAGAATGCCCACATGTTCGGGTACAGTCGAGATGCAGTGTACAAGAGTAAAGGGGCGACGACGTAACACCTCCCCTAGAAGTCTGAAGACTATCCTTAGTCTGAAGGACTGAATTAAACAATTTAAATTTTGAACTGGTATTGAATTTAAAATAAAGAAAGAGACTTAAAATTACAACAACTATTATTACAGTTATTGATAGGCATGTATGTGCATGTAATGATTCAAATTTGATTTGGATTTCATCTAGTTCTTTAAAAGTTAATTGATTTGAAGTATGTGTTTGGGGTCCTGACAAAACATATTTTGGAAGTGTTTGATTTTACGCGAACATTGGATATTGTGAATCTGAATTATACGATCGTTAAAATTAATGAAGTATTTTGCGGATGTATTCCATTTAAGTTGGTCACATGTACTGCTGATTTTTAGTTAAAGATTATGACACCAGAATGAATTTCTTCTATAATTTCTTCAGCTTTTATTGGTGGGCATGTTTCATTGGTGTATATACAGAGTTTTCTTTCTTTTAGGTTCTTAACACATTTTTCATCTGAATAATTATATTATAATGATCGTACAGAATATTTCATTCGATCAATTCTAACTTATTTAAATCTATTTCGTTTTCTTTTATTTCTACATAGGTTAACATATTTCCCGGTATAAATTTAAGTTTGGAGGCTAATATATTGTCTTGGATAATTTAAATGTTATCTTTAAGGTTTTATCGATTGATGCTATGGGGCTCATAAAACTTGTTTAGATATTAGCAATGTGTATTTTGGATTTCGTTGTCTAGAATTCGTATTTTGCTAAGATTGATTTGATCTACTTTTATTTCTTCGTATCCTGTTGGGTTGTTAATTGATTCTAATGTCGGAATTACTTGATAGATCAACAGGATCATGGTAAGTGGTAGGATTATAGTCAGTACTGCGTTTGGGATGTCTTTTGTCTGTAATAAATATTTTCTTTTTAGGTCGCTCAATTAGTTGGACTGCGTGTTTAGCTTTATCGAAAGGTTTATTGATAAATTTGGGTTGTAACTTATTTCGGGCTACTTTATAGTTTTTTAAAGGAACATTTTTCCGTTGTTCTTTATAGTTTTCTCGCTTTTTGTTTAGCTGATAAATTACTTTTTCTTTCTTTTGTTTTATTAACTGATGGACTTTTTCTTTATTTATTCTCCCGGTTTCTATATCAATTGGTCTTTCTTTTGTTGTTGAGTGAATTTGTCGATTATAAAATTCTAAAGCTTCTGCGATGGCTTCTTCGATACTAATTCTCAGTTCTGAGTCCAATGTTCTCATTTTCTCAAGTAGTGTTTCATGTAATCTTTCTACGTCTGCATTACCTGTATGAGTATTTGGTTTGGTAAAATGTGTAGTCATGTTTTTGGATTGAAAATATTCTTTTAATAAAACCGTGTTGAACTCATTGTCTGCTATGATATTTTCTGATCGTCCTATGATTGAGAAAATTATCCGTAAGGTTTGTCTAATATCTACATTATTTTGAGATGGTAGTACTATGCCAATCGCGTATTTGGAAAATCTATCTATTGCCGTCAAAACGCGTATTTTCTTGATATGTAAGATATCTATGTGGACTATTTGTCGGGTGTCTGTTGGAGTTTCGGTGATGTTAAGTTTGGGTCGGATTGGATTACGATCGAATTTATTTAAATTGCAGTGTTCACAAGTGTTAATGAATTTATTTATGTTATCTTTCAATTTTGGATAGTAATGTGTTTTCGATATACCTTGATAGTTTTCGTTAATTCCAGCATGACTGGTTTCTTTTTCGTGATAATATTTTATTATTTTTTCTAATTCACTAATGTCTTTAGGTTCGGATTTAAGTTTGGTTACTTTTATCATGAGTATTTGTTTAAGATTGAAATTATTTTGAATCTTTAATTGGAAGGTATTATAAGCATTGTCATTGAGTTCGCAATAAATAGCAGTTTGCATAGGTTTCAAGAATTTTCGTAAGATTTCTATGAGGTCATCATGATGTATATCATATGTTGTAAGCCTAATTCGTCTATGTTTGGAATGGTGTCTGTCGAGATCAGAGTTGTCAGATAAGATTACTTGTTATTTGTATTTGTTTACGTAATCTTCTTACTCGGTTGAGTCTTCTTCTGCGGAATGTTGAGTAGGTAACAGTGTATTGGGTGGAATGGTTATACGTGACATTTTGCAAATTTCTGATAGACTATATTTTTCGTTGCTTTCTAGACTTTTGTTCTCCATAATCGTAATTCCATTACATTCGTCGTTTATGATTCTCGATAGATAATCGGTAGGTATATTGTCTTTTCCTTTAATATACTTGACGTTAATTTTATATTCTCCTAGCTTTAAAATCCAGCGTTGTATTCTTTGGTTGATATCTTTGCCTTTATATTTTTTATATAGCCATTCAATTGGTCTATGATCGGTATAAAGGTTGAATTCTCTTCCATAGATGTATGGTCTTAAATAGTTCACTGCCCATACGATGGCTAGTAATTCTTTTTCGATGGTTGCATATTTTCGCTCGTGATCATTAAGAGTTCTTGAGATAAATGCAATTGGGTGATTCTTTTGGCTTAATACAGCTCCAATTGCGTAATCACTTGCGTCTGTTGTTATTTCGAAAGTCTGTTTAAAGTCCGGATGTTTAAGTAATGGATCAGTTGTTAATATTTCTTTCAATTTTTTATGCGCTTGTATATATTGAAGGTCATCGAATTTTATTTTAGCATCTTTTTTTAGATATTTAGTTATAGGTGTGGCGATTTTGCTATAATCCTTGATGAATTTTCTATAATAACCTGTTAATCCTAAGAATGACTTTATTTTTTTTTGTTTTTGGTAGTGCTATTTTGAGAATTTTTTCGATTTTCTCTGGATTGGGTTTTATACCTTCCTCACTGATTAGATGTCCCAAAAATGTTGTTTCTTTGGTTAGAAAATTGCTTTTATTGACTTGAATTTTTAATTGTGCATGATGCAATAGTTTGAAAACTTTTTCAATGTTCTGTAGATGTTCATCGAGTGACGTTCCGAAGATAAGAATGTCGTCGAGATATACTACGCAAATTTTGTTAATCACTTCGGCTAGGACTTCATTTATCATACGTTGAAATGTAGCCGGTGCATTTTTTAATCCAAAGGGCTTACGAAGATATTCGTAATAACCTTTAGTTGTAGAAAAAGCTGTTTTTTTAATGTCGTTGGAATGCATTTTTATTTGGCGAAACCCTTTCGCTAAGTCCAGTGTAGTAAAATATTGACTTCTCCCTAATTTATCCAATATGGCATCGATATTGGGTAAAGGGAATTTATCGTCTACTGTCACTGCATTAAGTCGCCTATAATCTATCGCCATTCGCCATTTTTGTTCTCCTGAGTTGTCTAATTTTTTAACTACCATTACTACTGGGGAATTATATGGGGAATTATTTGGTCGAATTATATTATCTTTTAGCATTTGGGCGATTTGTTTCTCAATTTCTTCATCGTGTATCTGTGGGTTGCGATACATCTTATTGTATATGGGTTCTTCCGTAGTTGTTTTTATTTCTTGCACTATTGTACTTGTTGCACTTAGGGTATCTCCTTCTAAATAGAATAGGTTCTTGTATTTCCGTATTAAATTTCTTATTTTCACGTTTTCTTCAGTATTTAGATGATCGGTAGTTATTTTCAGGTTTTCTATGGGTTGCATAATGTTTATTTATTCATATTTGTAAGTATTTCCTAGTAGTGGATTTCGGATTTGTTCTTTTATTTTCACCTTTTTATTATCTATTTTATTTATTATGAATTCTTTCGTTTAAAATTTTTCTCGGCGTGGAGCGCGTTTAGGATATCCGTTCCTAAGATAGCGTCATAATGCCTGTCTTGGAAGTTTGTTACTTTCCAAATGATTGTCGAATATCCTCCTAACTCTGGAGGTGTATCTGTTATAGTTTCTTCCTTAATTATTTTTATTCCTGCTATTGTTTTTATCTCTAGATTAATGCTGCGAGTTAGATTAGGGTTTATATATTTTTCATCGAGGAGAGTTAGAGATGAACCGGTATCTATGAGGGCTGTAATTTTATTTTCATTAACTGTTAATTGGACTAGGGGGAATTGATCGAAGATGAGGCTCGCTGAGGAAAATTTGATTCTTCAATTCGGGGTCTGCGTGGATTGGAGGTTCTAGGGTCACTCCTATCTATAGCATCTACTTCCATAGGTATCGATCTTTGAAAATTTCTAGGGAGAAAATTGTTACTAAATTGTTGTGAGCTATATCTGGGAAATCCATTATGCGGGGGTCTGTGAAGCTGTTGAAAATTGTTAAATTAATTAGGTCTAAGTTGATTATTCTGTATATAAGGATTTTTGAATTGGTTTGAAAATCTGTTATTATTAAAATGGTAAAGATTGTTATGATTATTTGGGTACAAAGAAGGCTTAAGTCTAGAGTTTGGTAGCTGTCGATGTTGTGACTGTTGAACAGGTGGTCTGGGTAACGGCTGGTTGAGTTGCATATGAATGTGGTTGATGGATGCCAGTTTGGAATATGCTGTTGTCAATGAAGTTACACCTTCGGTCCTGAGCCATGATGCATCGTATGCGTTGATTTTCTCCAGGAATATGTTTAATATTCGTTCTTCGTTGTGGGTAGGTGTATAGTCGATTGGGATGATTCTTTCTAATTTTGCTTTCCTGTTTAATTTGCTCAAAATTTGTTGCAGTTGATCGTATAGTTCTATTACTGTGCTGGCTTGTATTCTTTCTGCTTGATTTCTCAGTTGTGTGAAAGATTCCTGCACTCCGCATCGAATAATTAGGGCTTGTTTCACATCTTGCCAATCGGTAGAAGCTGCCGATAATTTAGCGTCTCCTGCAACTCCCTGCATTTTAGTTAACAGAACTGTATATATCAGGGATCTGTGTTCTTCGGGGGTGAACTGTGTTATACGTTCTACATTTGTAATGAAGTCCGTTAACTGATAAGTCACCGGTGCCTGTGAAGACTTGGGCTCTTTCGGCCACCTAGTAAGCTGTGGGAAGATCGAATGACATTTTCATTTCTAGATTTAATTACCAGCTTGTAGATTTGTAGCGATGAGTGATAGGTTGCTTGTACTGCACTTGCTCCCAAGTTCACTTTTTTTTTCACTCGTGTTGTTAAATAACTGATTTTTAGTTATTTGTGCGGATTTATTCAATTTCACTACTTTAATGAGGTTCGTTTTCACTTGCGGATAGTTAACACACTATCCTACCGACTGCGCCAATTTTGTTGTTGCCTCACGTGGAAGAAAACACATGCGTACTTTGTTTTAAATAAATTTTAATGAAATTCGAGCAGTATCCCGACTTACTCTCTAAATACAACTGAACAACTTTCTTAAGTAATTATTGCCTTATATAGCTAACGCCCAAGTGGCCTGCATTCATTTGTTCTTATCCTTTATTACAAATGCCCACATGTGAGAAAACGTAACATGCGTTTCTTTGTTGTTATCTATTATATATTTACTTTTACAATTTCCCACATGTGAGAAAACGGACCATGCATTTCCTTGCTATTGTCTTGTACTCGTATTTGTTCACATTTAAAGATTCTTTATGAATGCCCACATGTTCGGGTACAGTCGAGATGCAGTGTACAAGAGTAAAGGGGCGACGACGTAACAAGTGTTATTGAAATGATTCTGTGTTTCATAATGAGTGTCATTCTGTTAATTATAAGATGTTTTGGGGTGAAAATCACAAATCGAAAACAATTCGACACACACACGTTAACTATTTGTTTGTTTTTCTCCGGTGGATAATGTAATGTGCATTCGCCCAGTGAGAAAATTCAATAATGGAAATCGATAACTATTCTTTAATACTCATTCCTGACAGAAAGAAACTTGCTGTAAATCGTCTTCCCAGATGGGGTTAAAACAAAGTTAAAAGCAAAGATTCATTTTCCTTCGAAATGTCTTCAACTCCTATTTAAATAGTGGAATTTATGTTTTGAACTAATATATTCAAAAATCTATTCTTTATCATACATTTATAGCTAACATTTCTTTCATATCTTTAAACCTATTTCGTAAACAAAACAAATCCTAACAAATTCAAATTTTATCTAAATGCGGAATAAGTTCAAAATTTGAATAAATAGTATTAAGTTGAGAAAATAATGTCCGACATCCAAAATTCTTAATTGGACATTGCGCAGCTAGTTTATATCTCGAGAGAGGTCAAAATGGGGATGTAGTGTTTTCGGTTTTCATTTCCATTGAAAATGCAATTGATAATCAAATTAATGATGATTAATTTCCGCTAAGAGCCGCAGTGAATTAGAATTTTCAGTTAGCTACGTCGTTTGATCAATTTTCCATAAATTTGAAAAAAAAATATTGTCGAAAATGTTTCAAGTCGACTGTGTTTCAAATGAAAAAAATTCAAAACTAGTAGCTAGGCGGTCATTATGAAACATCACACACATATACTGGAAACCCCACCTAAAACCTATGTTAATCCTGTTGAGCACTAGTAAATATATTGTTTTTCGGTAGAATGCAAGTGCTGTATTGATAAGAAATATATATTTTGATTATTATGTGGTTGTGAATATCTCTATCTGAAAAGCTAAATTTTAAAATTTTGAGTAAAGATGTATGATATCGCAAAAATATACAACTTATATTCAAATTTTTTATTTGCAACTATACTCTTGCAGCCTAGTGCATATTCCAGCGTTCACTGCACTTTGAAAATTTTCAACTATAAAACACTTTTTGAATTTCAAACACAATTATGACATGCGTTGACAGCGAATCGAATTCACCAACCATTTCCATTAACAATATTAGCATGAAAATTGTTTTCTTACGGCATGCATATGGTATTACTGAATAGTAGTGATGGGAAAAATCGTTCAATTTACTGACTCAGTATGTTCGAGTCATTTCGTAAAGTGAACGAAAAATAATATTCGGTCATTTGAGTCATTCGAGTCATTTGAGTCAGAGTCATTCTAGTCGACAAGTTAACTTTAGTACAGTATCACACACACACATCTTTGCACCAAAACAAATGAGTTTTAAAAAATTCACGTCAAGAATACACTGCCTTTGATGCAAACGAACCGCTTCGCTAATCGATAATAAGCGGCAGGCATACTCATGTGCGAAAGTTCTCAAGCTAAAGCTATACATACATATGTAAACATTTCATCGACTCAAACGTTCAATGGATATCACCCTGCCGATCATCGAGAAACCATCACCCAAAAGAACTATAGGACTCATTTATAAACTGATTGTGAGTCGGTCGCGACCGACATGTCATCTTGGGTGGTAGTATAAATGAGTCTATACAGCTTTCGTTCACTGAACGATTGAACGACTCATACTAAACTGCGGGACCGAGTCATTTCGGTCATAGTAACTGACTCGGTCTTTTTGAACGAATCGGTCGCGACCGACACATCACTACTGAATAGCGCTCTCGATCGACTTACATAATACCAATTCTCGATCGAATCGACAACTTCGATATCGATACATAATAGGGGTGATTGCTATTGCAACATTGTCGGCACATGCTACGACTTTACAGCCAGTCGCTTCTACATTCATAGGAGTTTGTCCACTACTAAATTACATAGAACGAGTGCAAGTCTTTCTTCTTATGCTGCTATTTCTTAGAGGATTTGGTGTTCCTGCTGCTTAACAGTTGTTTGCTGAATCTCATCAAATTTTCATAATCATAGCTTAAGTGCTCTTAAATTGCCTTAAACTGACATTTTTGTGCCTTCAAATTCGCGAAAAACCTTAATGCTCCTGGCATAGAACCCTTGGTAAGTTGGAGATTGGCTGCTTATTGTCCGATTGGATCTGATAGTCTTCTTTATAGAACGATGTCTGTTTACCTGCGTTCACATCTACAATTCTCTATGCCCAAGCAAAAAGGCCTTGCGAAGGTTGGCACACTCCCTTATGAGGCTGTTTGCTCAGAGCTGGGCTAGGAACTAATCAGGAGTATGAACTAAAGTGAACCTATATGGCCAGACTAATGGCGACGAATTACGAACGTACCACGAGGCCTGTCAGGTTTTGCCTGAACGGACGCAGCAATGGCAAGCCTGAAAGCCATTTTCACAAGATTTCACTCTTGCGTACTCAGGTGATAGAACACCGTAACTAACATCAAAGCATCAGAAAAAAGTCGTTTGAACGAAAAAGTAATCCGAGGTCATACAGAGTCGTGCTATGCTAGATCATTTAGCGTTATTCAGAATGCACCACGAGAGGGAAATCTACCCTACATGCCAGTCTCAGCCAAACTCCAAATTGAAAAAAGGTTGAACTGAAAAATCAGTTTAAGGTCAGTAGCGTCCGTTAGCCAAGTAAGCGACGATATGGCAAACTGCGACGATTTCCAAGGGAAACAGAGAAATGCAGAAAATACAATAAGAAAATAATAAAAGAATCAATAAATTTATATCTATACAAAAATGAAAGTTAAATTATATTCATTTTAGTTAGTTTAAAGATTAAACTGTGAGACACAAGTCTTGTGTCTTTATTGTACGTGAACTAGAATACAAAAAGCCCTTAGTCCAATCATGTTACAAAATTTATAAGCTTTAAGTGATGAGTGTAACGTTGTGTGGGAAAAATTTTCATGCTGTTTAGGTAACGATGTCGCATCTTGAGTTTACTTCTCCGCATTTGAAAACAATCGTCATAGATTGTCAAAAATATGCATTGCTGTTGAACTTTAGTATCGACGTATGGCAAAGCACTGATGATGGATTGTCCGTGTTCTACAACCTGTCAAATAAGGAGCCTGATGGTGAGTACCGAAAAGATGTATTTTAATTTCATTTTATTTATGAAAAAGTTCCTTATTTCTATTGCAAGCACCATAATTGCTATAGTACTAATGAGCCCATAACTGGTGAATAGGGTATCTACTTCGGATTTTAATAGATATTTTTACTGTTTTGCTTTTATGCAAATCTTTCAGTGATTCGAACGATGTTAGACCTTTGAACTATTTGTTACCCACTGTTAGTTGTAATATACATGGTAAGAGTTTTATCGCAAATTCTTCCTTCTCATAGTATTTCATATAGTTGGTTACCATGGCTGTATTAGGAAATTTAACGAGATAAGTTCCGTTCAACATTTGGGAGGATTCTTCAATTCTTAGATCGCCAGAGAAATTATAGAGAAGTAAAATGCCAGGTATTATCGATGGCAGAAACGCTATCATTACTGGTGAAGTTTCAGTTTGCAACTGAACTGCTAAACAGGCTTGTTATACAAGATGTGTAAGTTATGTATATGTAGCAAATTTTCTTCCTTACACATTCCAAAATAGTTGAGCATTTTACATTCCTTGATTCCATAAATTACATTTTGATTTCTAATTATTTTCCAAAACGATGTTTCATTAAGAGTTTATTTTCTTTATCGGCTTAAATGATAATATCGTCTGTTTCAATTCGAATATAAATTATTTACAATGTTTTGTAAGCAATTCAATTTCAGTCTTAGATAATATTATAGAAGTTATAATTCCAAATTTAATCCTACCCTTGGCTTTGTATTTTTCTATCGAATATTTTCGATATCTTCAGAAGTGGCGTCATTAAAATGCCCAGAGAATAAACCTTCTGGTTTTTATCAGTAACAGAATGAATGGAGGGGTTATATAGTTCAACTGTTCTTTCTATAAGCAGATCAAAATGAACTTTAAGGTTCTTCCCTTTTACGTCATCGCATTGTTATAGTCAATGTTGTATGGAATCGCTCTCTTTGGCCGTCGTTGTCACTTTTAAATAGTGACAAGTGCAATGTTTTAATTCGCAATTCATCCTCAAATATTGACATTAATGTAGAAGATCCAAGTGTTCCCTCATTATCAATCACTACATATTTCTTAAGGGGCTTTTGATGTTCTCTACTGATTTCGAGGAAAATGGCTTGCCTATGGCGAATTTAGAAACGTTGTCTATTGCTGTGGGATGTGATGTTTCCCGTTGGTGAATAGATCTACATATATGAATTGTGTGACCTGAATATTTGGGAATTGAAGTTGCATGGTGTTATATCAGAGGCTGAAACGAAATCCGTAATGCGTAATGCGCGTAAAGCAACCATTCTCATGTGACGATGGTTCTCATAAAAAACGTTCAAACGTCCTCTGATTTAAGACGTATGCTGGACAAAATGAACCGATCGCAATAGGGTGAGTTTCCCAATAGGCACGAAACTAATTAACTTTTCATGTATAATATTAATTGGTTCGCTTGGTCCCTTTGTTTGTAGTTAGAAATTGAGTAATAAATAGGAATTGAATTGTAAGAAAGTAGAATAGTATTATATTAGCCTCCAAACAGAGACTATATAAATAAAAGTCTTTTAAAAAGCGATGAATTTAGTTTTCAATTTAAATAAAAAGGCTTGAGAGGAGTTTTCCGTTTTCAAGACCTTGTAATTGGCGCAGTCGTTTATCCGAATGATATAAGGACGCTAATCGAATTTAGTTGCGGCAACGATAAGTGCAAGGGCACAGGGTGCATATTTCGCAAAAATGCGAGAACGTTGAAAAAAGAAATTTCGCGAGCGGTCAACCGGAGAAGAAAATTACATTTAGTGCTGTGCAATTTACGAAAGATTTGGATCTAAACAAAAAGCGAGATAATGGCAACCGAAGACATCAGGCAATCTTCAAGGCTGGACGAAGTACTGCAAAATCTTGAAAATAGAAACAGAATGAACGAGGAATCTTCTCAACCATTGACAACATCTACTTTGAAACGTTTGCAACTAGACCCGATAAAATTTGCTTCCAAACTGGACACTTACGATGGATCTAGCGGAACATTGAAATCCTAAACTGAAATATGAAAACTAAACTAGTAGGAAAGGCACAGAAGTAATGAATATTAACAATAATATAAGCCAATGGAGTCATTTAAAAGAAATTCTTATATCTAACTTTAGTAATAAGAAAATTTTTTTGCAACTTTTAGACGATTTTAGATTAACAGAGTTTAGAACAAATGTATTAAATTTTTATAATCAAATAATATCCAAGCTACAGCCTTTGAATGTTAAATCGGAACTCGAAAATAAGTGCCAAGAAATAGACGGAAATGAAAGAATCCCGTTAAATGTTTTTATGTGTAAAATGATAGAGCCAGTTCGAAGTGTTTTGTCCGGTAGAAATCCAAGTTCATTAGATCAAGCTCTCACTATTCTGACGGAAGCCATATATTTATACTATTCACAATGTGAGAATATATCAAAAAAATTCGTACCAAGGCAAAACGTGCATAAACCAAATTCATCCAATTCGTTTCACAAATATAATTCACAACAAGTGCAAAACAATAATACCTTGAATCCTAATTATAGTAATTTTCGTGACAATCGAAAGTTTAACCGGCAAAATTCCACACAGTATCATAATAATAGAAACTTTAATCGCAACCCTAATAGTCGATTTCATGATACTTTCAATGATAATTCTCTCCAATCTCGAATCAGTTGATATGGGCCACCACAATCAATGGAAGTTGATAATTCCCGTCAAATGGTGCAAACCAACCTAATTTTTCGGCAACAGACATCGGATGTAAACCAACGTTACACTTTATTCGAATAGATTCTTATTACGATTTTTAATAGATACAGGTGCGTCAATTAGTACTATTCGTCCTGGACTTTGCGATCCTAAGCTTAGGATTCCTATGAAAAAAAACTAAATTGTTCTCTCTAAACGCAGAGCTTGTCTACGATTACATTATTTCTATTAAACCTTTTAAGGAATTCTCCGATTCTGATCAAAGTCATAAACTTGACTTTATGAAAATAAAATTTAGTGACAAGTATGATGGTCTGCTTGGTAATGATGTATTATCATTGTACAAAACGACAATTGATCTTCATAATAAAACTATACAGTTCAACACAAAGGTTCTTCCGATTTACTTCAACGAAAATGAAGAAAAGAAACCGATTGTAGGCAGTTTCACGAAAATTTTCAATGAAGGTTTGAAGTCTGAATCAAATGAACAGCTAGAGCAGTTCCAAGAAATGAAGAACTCTACAAATGTAAATCATTTACCCATTTCTTATAATGTACTTGTCACATTTTCGCATGAACGAACATTCGCAAACGACGTTGTAAACGAAATTCAAACAAACCATTTAAACTACGAAGAAAAACAAAAACTACTGTTTTAATAAATAAGTATAAATCAACGTTCTACGGAGAAGGCAAACATTAACATTTCATCATGCTATTAAACATGAAATCAAAACAAAAAATAATGACCCAATTTACACGAAACCTTACCGATATCCCGAAGCTCATAGGAAAGAAGGGGAACATCAAATGCAGGACTTGCTCAATCAAGGTATAATTAGGCATAGCTCATCGCCGTATTCATCCCCTATTTGGGTTGTACCCAAAAAGGCCGGTGCATCTGGCAAACCCAAGTGAAGAATCGTGAACGATTATCGGAAGTTGAATCTAATAACAACTGATGATAAATTCCCTATTCCTAATATATATGATATATTAGACAAATTAGGTAGATCCATGTACTTCACAACATTAGATTTGGCGAAATCAAAGAAAGCGATATACCAAAAACAGCCTTTTCGAAGAATTTCGGTCATTATGAATTTACACGAATGCCATTTGGCCTTAAGAACGCACCTGCTACATTTCAAAGATTAATGAACTACGTTTTGAAAGATTTAATAAATTCTATTTGTTTTGTGTATATGGACGTTGTAATAGTTTTTAGTACTTCTTTACAAGAACATTTAGTTTCACTAGAAAAGGTCTTGAAAAAGTGAAATATGCTAATCTACAGATACAACTAGATAAGTCTGAGTTTCTGAAAATAGAAACTGAATTTTTAGGACATATAGTAACACCTAAAAGAGTAAAACCAAATCCAAATAATAAAGTAGTAGCCATTTCAAAGATGAAAATGCCTAAAACAAAGAAACAAATTAAACAATTTTTAGGTATGGTAGGCTATCACCAAAAGTTTATTAAAGACTTTTCAACAATTGCAAAACACCTTACTAACAGATTGAAAAATGATGCACAAATAAATATCGACGATACTGACTATAAAGAAAGATTCGAGCAACTGAAAATTTTGGCTATGAGCAATCCAATATTAAAATACCCGAGCGATCCAATAAAAAAAACTGTAGTTACGACCGATGCTTCTAATTACGCAATTGGCGCTGTTCTTTCCCAGGACAACCATTCAATTTGCTATGCTAGTCGATCTTTAAACAACCATGAAACGAAATGTTCCACTATCGAAAAGGAATTACTTTCTATAGTCTGGGCTTTAAAATATTTCCTACCATACATCTATGACCGTAAATTTACAATAAAAACTGACCACAAACCCCTTACCTGGATAGCAAACCTTAAAGGACCTAACCCTAAGCTCCAACGCTGGAAAATACAATTAGAAAAATTCAATTATGACATTGAATATATTAAAGGAAAAGAGAATTCCACCTACATTTTTCCAAATTTATCAACAACATTATTCCTTGCTAAGAAAACTAAAGGAAAATTTATACGAGTTAGAGCCTCATGGCATACACATACCAAAAAAGAACTAATTGATTTATATAATAAATTTTTACACTGTATTGGCGGAAAATGGACAACGATGATTGACAAGATATCGAATCACACCTCCAAACAATCCTTAATAATTTAATAATGGTTCCTGATAACGTAAATAACCAAACATCTATTAACAGGGAAATAAACAGTGAACTTAAAAATCTAACGAAGAACAAAGTCAATAAACTCTAACATTAAGTAAAATTAACCAATTAACGGAATTTACAAACGCATTGGAACGAATTTGTTAGGATAGAAATATGATCATGCAAAAAAAAAACTTACAAATCGTGCTGAACTCCATTTTAGAAATTCACGAGATAGTTTTATCATCCCGATTGGTATTAAGTCAAGATATTTTATTCGCGGAAGAAATTTATAAATACGATATTCACATCCCAAAACTGCAAAACATTCGAATCGCTGTGGCTCAGAAAAAGAAAATAATTATTTATAATATTGCATATTCCAAACTTATCAAATGATTCATATTTTTAAACCAAAATTGTATACCTATCAAATAAAAATAACCTAGAATTATTAACGCAATATACTTCAATTGTGACTTGCAACAATAATTTTTTTTGGCTACTAAGGAAAATATTTTAACTAAACTTGCACTTATAACCGATAAATGTATAGACAATTTGCTACAAACTCCAAAGAATTGTACAATGACCACTAATACATACCTTTCTAACTTAACTTTGAATAATGTTTACCTTTAAAACGTTGAAAACTTGAAACACATTGAGCTGTTCAAATTCAAACAACATTGTCATTGACCATTTTCACCAATGGTTTTAAATTAGCTGTTATGTTGGGAAAATAGTTTTTTGGAATTGTAAATAATTTTCTTCAGCATTTCTATGTGCTCATTAACATATGCACACGCAGAATTCGTTCCTCCTGTTCCATTTTATTCCGGACATGTTCTCCAATTTTCGTGTTAATTTTACTTTATAATTTTTAAAATTCTGTGGATAAATCGAATAAGTTATGCTATATGAGGCTTCATCTGTGATAAGACCGTTAATAGCAGTTTAAATACCTTTTGAGGATCTGAATGATTTACTCTTCAGTGTAATTATATTTTATAAAAATATGTCGTGAGTAGCGGGAAAATGGTATTTTGAGTTGGTAACTTCAATCATTCCAAATTTTAAGGATTATTAGGTTCCGAAAAAATTGATTGCCGTTTCAATAATAGGAATTAAGTCATGATCTTTCAGCACTGTGCCCGGTGGGGATCATTGAGTTGATTTTTGGATAATTCAAAAATCTGCAAATTGAATCAGCGACGACGTTGCCCTTTCCTGGTTTTTGTTCAACTTCGTGATTGTACTCTTCGAAAATAGGTTTCCAACGTTTGGAATTCGTCTTTTTATTTCATTGCGCGTATGTTAGGGATTGTTTTCACCTTTTTAGAACCGTGAAGGTTATTTCTCATTAAATTGAGCGACCTTATTATGGCGATCATTTCGTTTGCTGCATAATTCTTTCTCCTCAGTTTTGCTGAGTATACGAGATGAAAAGGAAATAAGTTTGTCCTCTTGCGGCAAAACTGTGTCAATGGCTAAATTAGGTGTATCCGTAGTTAACTCAAACGGTTTGAAAAAGTTTGGTGGTTATAGGACCACTTCTTTAGATGCTAGGATCTTCTTCAATTTTTCGAAGGCTTCCAGAGCTTCTCTTCTCTACCACCTTCCTCCCCTCTTAAAAGAGATGACAGAGGCTTAGTGACGCAAGCGTCTCTGATAAATTTTTGTAATATCTTGACATCCCAAGAAACGATCTGAACTCTGAGCATTCTCGGAGGCGAGAAAGAGGCAAAAGCTTCTATCTTTTTAGGATTACTCTTAATTCCCGCAGTGCTTATTAGGAAGTCAACCTTCTGTTGCAGAAACTTACATTTATTGAGATTATTTCTCATATTTGCCTTTACAAGAGTTTTAAAACTGCTTTAAAGTTTTCCAATTTTTTATCTTCGCGTTTTTGAAAAAAATGATGTCATCAATGTTAATATAGCATCTTTTTCGAATGTGTTCGCTTAGAATGTCGTCTAGTGTTGTTTGGAAAATAGGTGGAATTTTTTTAGGCGAATAGGTAAATAAACAATTAATTATGGAAAAATTTATTGCTACCAAGATTTGAGAGAACTTCATTTATCTCAGAGATTGGGTATGAGTCGGTGACAGTAAAATAATTCAGCTTTCTATAGTCAAATACAAATTTGAATTCCTTTTCTCCAAACGCTTCTTCTTTTTTAGGGACAGTACAAACATGGGCATTGTTTTAAGACCTTGCTGGTCATTGAAATGTTTTTGAATTTTTGATTCAACTATACTTTTAAGAGCTTAGGGGTACGGGTAAGACTTCGAATACACGGGATCGTTCGTTGTTGTGTGAATTTCTCCCTGACTGCTGTTGAGTAAGCCAGTTTTTAATTTGGATCGAAAAAAACGTACACTCGAGTTGATGACAATTGCTGTGGCCTTTTCTTTGAAGTGCTCACTTGTGCGCAGGATGCTTTTCACGACGTATGAAATTTTGACTGAAAATTGATTCATTTGTCTTATGTGTAATATGCAAAAGTTTGAATCAAAAATGTAACTTACACGTTATATTCTGCCATCTTCTTCTTCATCATCACGGCGACTTTCGTTATCGATATGAAAGAATTTAGAGGACCCAACAATGCTTTTATCATCAAAAAATTAACGCTCGTAAATGTATTTAAAAAATTTCATCGAAACATCGCCACGCCATGATTCTCAAACCTCGAGCGAATTGGTTCTACACAAATCATCACGGATTGGAATGTGAAGGTGGAGACGTTTGGGAAAGTGAAAGAATAATTACTTTTCAACATGAAAATTGTCTCAATATGTGTCTAAGGATTATAGAAAGAAAACTGGCTTGTGGACTTTTAAGGGAATAATGCCATGATATTCAACTTGGATGACTACAGCTGTCCCAATCTGAAGTTCTGCAGAAGTAATACCCTGAGACGTCCCGATGTATTTTTTTAGTGAATATTGTCCACAGCAAAAAGCATTCCTTGTGAAAAATTTTACTGTTCAAAAAATTTAACTGAAAATTGAATAAAAACAAATTATAATTGAAAACGTCTTTTACGAATAAATATTTTTTTTGTTTATTGAAAACGCTTTATAAAATGAAGCTGAGACCCTAGCAACTTGATGGACTTCCAAGTTCTTTGGATTTTTACTACTGCTGCAACTCAAAGCTAAGTAGCTTCCCCGCATTGAACACTACACTTGTTGTACTCCAATGGTAGAAATACTCGCACGCTATTTTCCAAATCCACTACAATTACTGTTCCATTGAAGAGAATTTAAGGGTATTAGAAATTTAAAAAAATCCAAGTTGTAAAAAATCAGGCTCAAGAAGACTTGAAAACTGTGTCTTTAGCATGTGCGATTGTATAATGATAAGATAGCTCTTAATCAAGTGGATCGGTTTACACAATTGAAATGCAAGATTTTTAAATAGAATTTTTGCATGATATTGATGATCTTTACGATACCCTAGAATTTGCCATCGATAATGCCTATAATATTCCACACCAAAATGGGAAAGTCTTCGGTTTGATGAAGGACAAAAAAATGGAAAGATAATGACAGAATTTATAGGATTAAGGTCTAAAATGTATTCATTTCGTGTATTGTATCAAAATGATGAAGTAATTAAAAAATCAAAAGACATAATCAAATTAATTATCGGATTTGTTTATTTAGAAAAATATTTAAAGGCTATATGGTCATATTTAGGTCTAAGCTGCTTAATTTATGTAACAAATGTATTAATAAAGTTGCATTAAATTATCTAGATGATAAGTGCTTGTTGGGTTAGTATTAAAACTCTTTTATGGGTATTCGCCTTCTCAATAATTCGTGCCTCTGAGAATGGATAAAGGGCGTGCTACGAACGGCGAGAGGCGCAATTCAATGCAAAAACAGAGACTGAACCTTTTGTCAGTCCGTGTATATATTGCATAAAAGCATGACCTAGAAATTGTAGTGTACAGATTTTATTGTCTCAAGACGATATCTCGTGTTTTATTTTCTCGCAAACGGAGCCACCCAACAGTTAGCACATATGCTTGTGGTCACTTCGATATAGTCATGGATGTAGACCAGAATAAAACTTTAATAACAAATACAAATACACAGAGCAAAAAAGTGAGAAAAATGTTTTATTTCCTTCTTTCTTTGCAATAGAAACACATAAGAAAGTAAATAATTTTAATTATTTAGAACAGTATGAATAAATCCAGGACGGTATGCAGGTAATCAATTCATTTCTGAAAATTGATTGTAGTAGAGAATGGAGCTTTTGAAAATATTTGTCGTATGAGTATCAGAGTGCTTTTTTTCAAAGTAATCCACTACCAGTGATGACTCTTACTGGTAATGAAAGTACGAACAATTTAGCATTCAATCATGCATTACCTAATTATGACCGGTGCAAGTAGCATTATCCTTCCGACTAATGACTGAAAGTACAATTTCAACAAGAACAGAAACAACAATTCAAGTCAATGGTGCTATTTCAACATCATCTTCAGACGGTTTAACAATAACACCAGAACCATCGAAAAAGTTTGTCACGGTCGATGAAGCCATAGAAGAATTTTGGCAAAATTTGCTTAGAAAAGAAATGAAAATAGCTGGAATGATCGATAGTAAAAATATTTTTATGAAACACTAACGAAAGAACAAAGTGTTTTTCATCATTGTTAACATCATTATTTCATATCTTTAACATTTATCGAGGTATTGTGTTATGATGAAAATGCCAACCACTTAAAAAAAGCCTTGTTTCCTTTCCTTTCCAAAACATTTATACTAGATTAAGAGATAGAAACTCACCATCCGTTATGTTTCTAGGCATTTTTAAATTCTGTCCCAATTCAGGTTTTTAACTCTGGAGCTAGGCTCGGTCTTCAATCTTAACCATTCACTTTGCCGAGCAGGCTTTCTTATGGGAATGTCAGTCTCAAATTGATCATGATCGACCAGATATGTTTCTTTGTAATTGAACAATTTAAACAGGCCCTAATTGGGAAGTTGTTTACGGGCAAACAAGTAAAGAACGTGCTTGTCGCAATTCGTTGACTTCATGAGAAATATCTACACGCAAAACCGATGAACCAGCCGTGTTATTAGTTAACTTGCCTTGAGAGTCTATAAAAGAAACAATGTACGTCTTGATATGTCTTTCCGCCATTTCGTGTGAGTTTCAAAAATTGGCTAACATATTTTGCTAGCCAAAGCCAACTACCTGTGTTATGACCATTCAAAAAAATTGAAAGCAATGCAACGACAAACTCGACTGTCAAGCATTTGGATACGTATGATTCAACGGATATCGTATGCACTAAGTAACTGCAAATCAATCCGTGAGCTGTGATAGATGGGTTCAAGACCATTCTCGACACGGAAGCAATGGATTGTATAATACAGAAACATGCGGAAGGGTGTAGTGATGGTGGAAATATGTGTTCTGACCTTCATCTTGATTTCGCGTGCTTTTTGGGATTGTGTTTGAGAACCGGAGAAGACGCCTGTGTAATTTAGGACAAGGACTAATCATTCCATATACTGACTGTTGAATTGACTTGTGAATTAATCAAGATACACAAATTGTATTTATTATATATTATAAACGGATTTATATTTTTATTTTATTACAAAAACAGAGCTATATATTATTTTTATATCACATATACAAATTCATATTTTAATATTTTATATAAACACGTACATGTATGAACGTTATACCGAATAACTACGTATTTTTCTAAAACTAATAACACATTATGTATCACCAGCAATGACTAAAGAGTGAGTTTTCTTTTGGGTTTTATTTGTTCCTGCAATTGTTATTTTTTTTGCAATTATCTTGTTTAATTTTTTTCATTTGCGTGAACTAAGTTCGTTTTTTCTTATGATTCGTACTTTTATTTTTATTTACTTGACAATTATTTTGTTTAATTTTTTTCTTTTTTGTATGAATTAAATTTGTTTTTTCTTATTATTCGTACCTTTAATTTTAGTTTTCTTATCAAGCATCTTGTTTTTTTGTATGAATTAGTATTGTTTTTTCTTCTTATTACATTATTTATTTTAAGTAGGGTTAATCATAGTGTCGTGAATATCTTTTAGTGCATGGTTTCATAAATAGAAAAAATAAACGTGGATTAAAATCTCATCTTTGAGAGTTTCCTTAAGGTTCCTCCTACCTTCTTGCTTTGCAGGATGTAAGGTTCACCCAGGCTGAGATGGGTTTTGGTGGATCTAGCGTGCAAAACACATGCAGACCCGTAAGCGCTAGGCCATGATAAGCAACATCTGCACCAGGCAAGTTCCGCTGAAGCTCGTTTTCTATCCGAGAGTAGCACGGCCACCCGAGAAGTTGTTTGCCCGAGTCACGTCCAGCGGACTCCAATAGCCACGATTCAGCTGACCTCAACGACAAAATCCTCATCAGCACATCCGCCGCACGCATTGATCTTGCCGATTGAGCCTAGCAGGTCACAGATCAGCATTTCAACATTCGCTGGAGGCAATCATCTGTAAAGGTGCAATCTAATTATGTACATGCATTTGGTCAGCACTTTTACAAATTGATAAAAGATAGCAAAATGAATATTCACCTCAATTGTAATACTATCGAGTTCCAATAAAGATATTAATCCACCGAATTATATTTTTTATTTTTCTCTCGGAGCAATGACATAACTTTTCGGTTTTTCGCGAAAAAGTAATATCGACGGTTTATCAGAAATCGATTTTCGCGAAAAAGTATTGTGCGAAGGAACATCGTATATTAGAAAAGTTGACATACCTTTATATCCAACTCGTCGTGAAAAATCTCGAAGATTTATCGGGAGAATATTTTACGAAGAGTGCCATTGAAAACGAAAAGTGTGGGGCAGCCTTCAAGAAAAATTCATATAGAAATGAAAATTCTCATTACATGTATTTGCATGTAAGTCGAATATCTGCTTATTTTACACATCCTTTACTAAATTTCAAAAAAAGGGGTTCCCTAGTCAGTGCCATTTAGTAAGTTGATTATTTAAAATTAAAGTAAGGAAAACTATAAGAGGGAATATAGTATTGAAAAGTGGAAAAAGTGATATCGGGAGTGAAATATATTATACTAGGGAAATATTTTTGAATCAATTAAAATTTAAAATGGCTACAAACGGTAGTAATAATCAAGTAGTCACTACTAATGATATTTGTAACTCGTTACGTGTGCCCGATGCAATTAAATATCTACCCAAATTTGATGGGAACTAGAAATCACTTTTTCAATTCATCAACAATGTTGAAAAAATCCGTTCGCTAATCTCGTGTACTGCAGGATAAGCATATGGTAACCTCTTGTTACGTGTTATCTGGAATAAAATTGACGGCCCGGCAAACGAAATACTAAATATGTATGGAACCCCGCCCAATTGAGGTTAAACTTAACGAACCTTAATTTTACATTATGCCAATAAACGCAACGAAACTTCACTTATCAAAGACCTTCACGGTTTACGACAGGGTAGCAAACCCGTTGAACGCTTCTACAGCAAAATTATTGAAATTTCGCCAGCAATGACAAATTATATTCAGATCCACGAACACGACACAAATGTAGTACAAGCAAAACTCGAATTATACAGTGAAATGTGCCTAAACACCTTGCTTTTCTTGGAGAAATATGGAGAATATTTTATTAATAAAATAGTCACTAGTACATAATAAAGAAGAAAAAAGATCTGATTGCGAACTGCACCGCTGCAAAGCCGAACTGGGACTGGTTTGTGATTTTAATGTTTTCCACAAAAGCTTTGTGTGCGTAGATGTTTGTGCATATCGTTGTATACTAACACCCTTTCTCAACGATAAGCATACAGGTTAAACAGTCATTAATCCACACTTTACTGCCATATTTTTAAGCTTTATTCTGCCAAGTGCTTTCGTTAGCATATCTGCTGGCATTTGATCTGTAGGACAGTATTCATAATTAACTATATCTTGATCTTTTAAATCTTTCACGTAATGAAATTTTGTGTCGATGTGTTTTGTCCTGTTACTAAATTTTTTATTATTTATTAGTTTGAGGCAACTTTGGTTGTCTTCATATATTGTCGTTTTTGCTGGAAGTTTTCCTTCAAAATCTTGAATTAAACGACGAATCCATATAGCCTCTTGAGATGCTTCTGCAAGTGCAATATATTCTGCTTCAGTTGATGATAATGCAACAAATGTTTGCTTTCTGCATCTCCAGCTAATTGAAGCTCCAAAATATTGAAATAGGTAGCCGCTGTTGGACTTACGATCAGTTTTATTTTCGGCCCAATCTGCATCGGCGAAACCAATAAGACCACCTTTTGCTTCTTTATTACCGAGCCTAAGTTCATACGACGCTGTCCCTTTTACATATCTAGCGACTCTTCTTGCTTCGTTCCAATCAATTGTCGTAGGCTGTTTATCAGTGGCGGCTCTACCTTTGGGGCTAGTGGGGCTCAGCCCCACCACTTATTGATGAGCCTATATTAGTGCAAATGTAATATAGTATCATTAAAGATTTCAATATAGTTTTCATAATTTCATTTCATTTCAAAATATAATGTAGCATTTTTTCACCCATGCTGTAGGTTACTTTCACATAATCTTCTTGCCACGCACTGTAGAACAATTTGTTTTTCTCTTCGACTCGCTTCGTTGTGCCTGCACCGAGTAAAAGCTAAGAGTAAAGTTCAAACCTCTTTTCTCTTTGACAATTTTCCACCTTTACTATGAGGAAGGGCTACATGAAATAAGCCCCGATTAAGAGAATTTCGATTTGAATGTGTGCGTGAATTCTATGCTGAAGCGGTGGGAGTGTGCGTGTTTGAAGAACCATGTATATACTTCGCGGACGGGCTAATCGTATACAGCCCGTTCAGTGCTTCGACAACGTTTAGTCTTGGCATGGTCTGGATAATATTTTTGAGCAGGCATGAGCAACATTTTTTTACGGCGGGTCGCAGGGGGTGAAGGTGATGACTGTTAATGCAATAGTAGTCTCATCAGTGTAGTGCATGGTATTAGTACTTAGTGTGTTTTCGTAGTGTTTAGTATTTTTTTAAAGTTTTGTAGTGCTTTTTAACATGATTTTCCTTGCATGTGTTAAAACTTGCTAGAAGTTTGAATTTCAATTTTAGTAAATTTTTTTTCGGTATTTTCAAAATATGAATTCGGTAGAAAATATAATTAATATTAATATTACGCTATTCGAACGAAATGTTTCAAAATATGTCTTCCATTGTTCAGCTTTGCAGTTTTTTTGAAGATAATAACCTTTGTTCGTCTTCGCTTGCAGTACTCTCTGTTTTTAATAAATTCATTAAAGAAATACCCAAAATGAATGAAAGGGTGATTGACTTGTTTGCTCAACAACAAAATCGACTTGCTGAATATTTATACAAATAAAACGTCTAGATAAAAGAAATTGCTTTTGTTGTTGATGTTGATTGAAGACAACATTGTAAAACAGTTTTTGCTGAATTTATTTATTGATGGTTTTTGCTCTTGTTATTGTTGCTTTAGTTGAATTTATTTATTACTAGTTTTTTTGATTGTTATTGTTGTTTTTGTTGCATTTATTTTAGTAGAGAAATTATATATTTTGAAAGTGCGACAGGCCTAAAATTTGTTTCGTTGCAAGAATTCAAATGTTTTTAAACAATTTTTTTTATTCAGAGTGCACTGAACTTTTATTAAAGCTTCAAATGTTATTCAAAATACGATAATAGGAATATATCTTTGATTGCCAGCGAATCTACTTTTGGGAAAACTGATCACTTAAAATCGCTTAACGCTGCACATGTGGTACCTCTTGGGTGGAGTGGAAACTCACATAAGAACTTATATTGGTGATAGAAAAATTCGTACCAGTAGCCCCACCATACTAAACTCCCACGAGCCGCCACTGCTGTTTATTATGCTGACTTAAAATTGTTACACTTGCTGCTATATCTGGTCTTGTATTTACTGCTAAGTATAACAACGCGCCTATTAGTTGTTGGTATTTTTCACTATCTGGCATTACTGATTCGTCTTCTCGTATTTTGGAATATCCTTGGTTTAACGGCATATTCGAAATTTTTGCATCTTGTAAACCAAATCTATGTAAAATCTTTTTGATGTAGTTTGATTGTTTGAGGCATTAAATTCCGTTTTCATCTCTTTTTCTTTCAATACCAAGATATAACTTTAGTAATCCAAGATCGACGATTTGAAAATGGCTCTTTAGAAAATGTGCAACTTCATCTATTTTTATTGAACTTTTAGCGGCGATTAAAATGTCGTCTACGTAAATAATGAGATATATAGTCTCTCCCTCATCAATTTTTACGTGGAGACATGGATCTGCTTTGCTGTGAATAAACCCGAAACTTCTGAGTAAGCTGTTGAGCTTATCATTCCATACTTTTGCTGCTTGCTTTTGTCCGTAAATGCCCCTTTTTAATTTGCATACCTGATTTTCATTTACACCTTCATGTCCCTCTGGTAACTGCATGTAGATTTCTTCTTCAAGATTGCCGTTGAGGAAAGCTGTTTTTACATCGAAGTGCTTTATTGTCATGTTCTTATAGCCTGCGATCGCTAAAAGTGTTCGAAAGGTCACTTGGCGCACGACTGGTGCAAAAACCTCATCATAATCTATACTGTATTTTTGAGAGAAACCTCTTGTTACCAATCTTGCTTTAAATCTTTCTATGTTGTCTTCTGCATTTCTTTTAGTTTTAAAGACCCATTTACAAGTAATGATATTTTTGTCTGAAGGTTTTTTTTACTATCTCCCACGTTTTGTTTTTTGTCAACGAGTCGATTTATTCTATCATAGCCTTTTTCCACTCTTCTTTATGTGGGCCAGATAAGGCTTCTGTTACATTTCTTGGGTCATCTTCTGCTGCTGCAACCTTCGAAGTAGCCACGTAATAGTCCGGTGGCACACTTTTATTCGACATTTCAGAGCGTCGAATCGGTTCTTCGTTAGTGACGAAATTTTGAGGCGTATCTTCACTGTATTTTCTGTTGGAATCATAACTTGAGGTGGTACCTTCATCAATTGATTCATCTGCCAGAAGTTCATTTTTAACGTCCCAATCTTCAGCAATATTTTCAACAATTTTGTTCCTTGAGAAATCGAGGTTGTAGAGAATCGAGTCATTTTGTTTTTCTTTATGCTGTTTGCTGAGAAAGACGAAATCGCGACTAATCTTTATGCAGGATGTCTCTTTATTTAAAAATCGAAATGCTTTTGATTCTTCAGAATAGCCAACAAAAATGAGCTTTTCGGCTTTATTGTCTAACTTTTTTCTTTGCTCTTTATGAATGTGTACATAAGCCTCACTGCCAAAGATATGCAAGTTCTTTACATCAGGTTTCTTTGAATAATACATTTCATAAGGCGTTTTATTCACAGCTTTTGTGGGAAGTCTTTTTTGTAAGTAATTTGCTGTATAGGTTACATATCCAGATCGCAATGCTTTCGATAGTCAGCATTTTTATTACTATGTTGACACAGCTGCATCCGCAGCTGTGTAAACATCATCATAGTTCCGAGAATTTCGCGAATATCTTCTCACGGTACAGAACGATGAGTCAGCAAACCGAGACAATATAATGTCAAGATTAGAGAATAAGTAAGCGAGTAGTAAGTTGCACGGCTGAAGATCAGCATTGTTTCATGAAATAATATATTTTTTAGAAAAAACTAAAAGTGTTTTTTCTTAGTGGCGCAGTCGGTAGGATCCTGTCTATACTTGCAGGATCCAATAAACGAAAATACGCGTTGTGTTTTTTAATCAGAATAAATTAAATAACCAATCCGGTAAATTATTCTTGTCAGGAGGCACAAAAGTATTGAAAGCCTTAAAAACCTTCTTGAGACTGGGAAGACTCCTGTACGCAGAATAATCGGGCGCGATATAGCTAAAAATCAGTGAGCCTTTTAAAGTGAAATATTTGATTAATTAATCAAATTGTGCACCTCTAAAGATCTATCGAAGATCTATACATTGGGCCCAACTAAAACAACTCACCTACTTATCAAAGTTACCAACACCAACTTCTTAACTGTGTACTCCTGATTGGTTTCAATCAACCAATCATTCCACGGAAAATCGAGGATAAACTCCTGAAGTTTTGGGGAAACATCATCACACCAGACGCAATGGACACGGAAATTACAAGCAGACTCATAGCAGCATTGGAATCACTGTCTTCTCTCAATACTCCTGCTACTCCACCTCCAAGCATGGCAGCCAGGATGATGGCGGAAATTAAATATTTAAAACCATTTGAAGGAGATGCTAACGACCTGGCCAACTTTATTCATGCGGTGGACACACACATGGAAGCAGTAGCGGCATCCTTGAGACCCGAGCTTTGGCGAGTAGTTTTCAACGGAAAAATAATCGGTGGAGCAAAGGATCTTCTCCTAAATAATCAACCTGCAGATTGGGCAGCAGCAAAAATCGTCCTAGTGCAACATTTTCGACCATGCGTGAACTACAAGGAAATCTCATGGAAAATTACAAACTTAAAAGTAAGTTCAATTGTAGATTTAAGCCTCAAAATAGAAAACATTGTAAGAGACATAAATGCTTTCGCGATTTACGAAACAAAATCAAGTGATATTAAGAATACGTTTCATAGTCTACTCATAAATCGTGTTAAACAATTAGTGTCAGGAAACCTGTCAAGAGATGTAAAGGATATATTCGACCTCCATACTCTTAAAACCATGTTATATTCATATGTGGGATATAATCACAATTACTTAGATAAAAGCCTTATGACAAGTGATATTCGACACAATCCACAAACTAAAAATACTAATTACAGACGCGACAATTACAGGTTACAAAACGACCATATTCATCGAAATGTCTCTAGCTTTCACGATCATAATCGCGGTAGCTTCAATAATGAGAATAATAATAATTCCGGCCAATTCAGGCAAATTTATACTAACTCCGGTCAACGAAGGATTAATAATAATAATTCGGGACAGTATAGGCACAATAACTTCCGTAATAATTTTAGAACAAATCAGAACAATTATCCAGGTCAATATCAAAGACCCACATTTAATCCTTCTGGGCAATTCAAAAATGCACTTCAGCATCACGAACCAATGGATATAGGCCAAATTAATACAAATCCTGTTGAATGTGCAAGGAACGAAGCGGTTCATAATATTGAGCCCGCGTTTTTTATAAACTAGGCCTCGGAAACAAAATATTTGCTAATCTTACGATCGACGGAGTAAAATATAAATGTTTATTCGATACGGGCTCAACTATGAGTATTATAAACTCCAGTAGCGTTGACTGTAGTAAATTTAAAGTATTAGACCGAATAAAAATGAACTTAGAAACGATCAACAATGTAACAACTGAAATTGTAGATCTCATAAGTACAGGCATCCCAAAAGAGTTCAACTATGATCCAAAAGGAGCAATTAAATGGTATAAACGTAATTTAGGGAATAAACCATACAATATACTAAAAGGTATGGATGTGTTGAGCAAAATATGTAAAAGTATTGATTTTGAGAATAAAACGTCAACTCTGAACAATGGTAGTTCAATTCCCATTTATTCCTCAGAAAATAGCTTAAATTTCGACTGTTTTGAGCTTCATTCTAACAACAGAGATGTAGATTTAAGTCACTTGAATGCAGAAGAAGAAAACGAAGTGAGAACTCTTTTAAAAAAATTCAAACATCTTATTTATAAAGATGGGGATCTACTAACTAAGACAGATTCTATTTGCCACGAAATAGAAACCAGTACAGACCAGTCTATTCATGCTAAGCTCTATCGACTCCCTCCAAAACACGAAGAAGAAGTCCGGAAGCAAGTGTTGGAAATGGAACAACAGGGAATCATTCAAAAATCCAATAGTAGATACGCCTCTCCAATTGTAGTTGTCGCTAAGAAAATTGACAATTCGGGACGGCAAAAATTTCGCCTATGCGTTGATTATCGCAAACTGAACGAAATCACTTTAGACGACAAGTACCCCCTTCCAAACATAGATAGTATCCTGGACAAGCTCGGCAGAGCCCAGTACTTTACTTCCATTGATTTGGCAAAGGGATACCATCAAATTAAGGTCCACACTAACGATATCCAAAAAACTGCGTTTGTTACTCCGTTTGGATTATATGAGTATCTCAGAATGCCTTTTGGCTTAAAGAATGCTCCAGCCACCTTTCAAAGGCTGATGAATGACATACTCCGGGAACATATAAACAAAATTTGTGTCGTTTATTTAGACGACATATTAGTATTCTCAACTAGTTTACAAGAGCACATTAATTCTCTCACACTTATCTTCAATAAACTTACAGAACATAATCTTAAAATTCAATTCGATAAATGTTCTTTTATGAAGAGAAACACAGAGTTTCTTGGTCATATTTTAACGTCAGAAGGGATGAAGCCAAATCCTAATAAAATAAAATGTATCCAAGAATACCCTTTACCTAAAACAGACAAACAGCTAAAAGGTTTTCTAGGTGTTACGGGATTTTACAGGAAATTTGTTAAGGATTATGCAAAAATTGCCACTCCTATGATCAAATACTTAAAAAAAGGAAAAAATATAAATGCCAACGATCCAGAATACATCGAAGCGTTTGAGACGCTAAAATTGAGCATAATTAAACATCCTATACTCAAATTTCCAAACTTTTCGAATCCATTCACTTTATACACTGATGCTAGTAACTATGCTTTAGGAGCTGTCTTAACACAAAACGAACAACCAGTTTGTTACGCGTCAAGATCTCTGAACGATCATGAAAAAAACTATTCAGTAACTGATAAAGAATTTTTAGCCATCATATGGGCTGTGACGTATTTTCGACCATATTTATGGGGTAATCGGTTCAAAATTATCACCGATCACTTACCCATTAAATACCTTAACAAAAAATATAGCGGAAAAGAATTTAGTCAGAGGAACCAACGATGGTTACTTAAACTTCAAGAATACCAATTTGATATCGAGTATTTAAAAGGAAAACAAAATAAGGTTGCCGATTTCTTGAGTAGGATTCCTCAAAACAAAGATAAAAGCCAATTGACGAACGAATCAGTAAACGCCTTAACAAATGACGCTACGATTCATTCTCAAGAAGAACAGCAATTAGATCACATACCTATAAAAGAGACTATTGTTAACAAATATAGAACTCAGCTGATTTTAACCTGTGATGTACAACAAGAAATGGAAACACTGCATAATCGCAGAATAATTTATGTTGATATGACGAAAAATCGAGAACATTGGATTGGTTTATTTAGAAGATTTATTGTACCCGGTAAAATCGGTATTTACACCGAATTATCGTATCATGAATATCACAAAATACAAAAATTATTAATAGAGCTTTTTGGACGAGAAAAGAATATAAAGTTCATTAAAGCTACTCTTCACACGACTGAAATGCGAACGTTAGAAGAAGCACAAAGGCAAATATCACTTTATCACACCCAAGAAAGTTTACATAGTGGAATAATAGAAACCTATTATCAATTGAAGAACAGGATATTCTATCCAAACCTCTCGAAAGAAATCACAAAAATAATAAACAATTGCAAAACATGTCTGGAAACTAAATACGAGCGAAAACCAATCAAATTAAAATACAAAATCAGTGAAACTCCAAAAGATGCAAACCAAATTCTTCACATGGATGTCTATTACTTCCTAAAACAGCCATTTTTAACTTTGATAGACAAACTTACGAAGAAAGTATACGCATATCATCTACCAAATAGACATTGGACGAAAAAAGTCGAAACACTGCAAGAACATTTTTCTAAATTCGGGAAACCAAAGAAACTAGTAGGAGAAAATGAATTTAATTCCATAAACTTGCAAGATTTCTTAAGGGAACAGCAAGAAGAGCTACATTTAACTACCCCTAACACTCACACGGGAAACAGCGATATAAATAGATTCCACAGTACCATACAGGAAAAGTTAGTAGCAATGCGTAAGTTAGATTTAAGTATAGTCCAAAAAATTCACAGAGCGGTGAACAATTACAACGGCAGGTACCATACAACAATTCGAATGACGCCTGACCAAGCTATGCAAGCTAGTCCTGCACGTCTGGTCCAGTTAGCACAAAATAGAAAAGAGAAAATTGTTAGTAACCTAAATAAAAGTAGAGAAGACTATCAAGAAAGTAGAAATATAATTCCAGTTAAAAATTATAAACGAAATTACTATAAGAATCAACCAAGATATAGAATAAAAGTTAAAGAAAAAGAGCATCCAACGAATACTAAAAGACCGCGTAAATTTGCAGGTGATAACATTAGTATTACCCACACTGATGTTACTAACTCTAGTGCTACCACCAATCGAAACAAAACTTGACTTTTACAAACAAACAAAAAAAAGTACAAACAGGACTATTACAGTTTAAAGACTTATGTTAACTAGTTGATTTTAAATTGATAACAGCGTTACCCACTACTAATTATTTGCAAGTTATAATGGACGACGAATATATTCTCGAAATAAAGAAGAAAATGTATGTTTCTGAAAATACATCGCAGTACAAAAACGAGTTAGAACCTCTAAATAATTGTTTATGAGAAATGACTGTATGTTGACTAAAATTGATGTAATAGAAATAAGAAAAACTTATTTTGATTTGTGAAAATATGAAAAAACATTGAATTAATTAATAATGTGACGACCAAAAAATAAATTTAAATGGAAATATTTGATAACAGTTAGTAACTGTTCTATTCAAAACTTAGACCAAACATTCAGTAATACTAACGAAAAATTTGTGGATAGATTTTTCTACACGGACAATGTTAAGTACATTTTTTCCAAACATTTCAATTTTACTAATATTATACTTACAAATACTGTCAATTTAAAATATATCAATAATATAAGATACCATAAAAATGTACACTACATTGTTGGCTCATCGATTCTAACGATTTTATTAATAACTACTTGCGATGTTTTTGAGGCATAAAAAAAATCAATGTTGAAATTCACTTCCAACAAAATTCCAGAAAGTGGAAAAATTCCGGAGAATTTTAATTTAAACGGGGGAGAGGTTACATATCCAGATCGCAATGCTTTCGATAGTCAGCATTTTTATTACTATGTTGACACAGCTGCATCCGCAGCTGTGTAAACATCATCATAGTTCCGAGAATTTCGCGAATATCTTCTCACGGTACAGAACGATGAGTCAGCAAACCGAGACAATATAATGTCAAGATTAGAGAATAAGTAAGCGAGTAGTAAGTTGCACGGCTGAAGATCAGCATTGTTTCATGAAATAATATATTTTTTAGAAAAAACTAAAAGTGTTTTTTCTTAGTTATATACCGCTTCAGCCCAATACTTATTATCCATATTTGCATCTATAAGCATGCATCGGGCCATTTCTAGTAGAGAACGATTTTTTCTTTCAGCAACACCGTTTTGTTGGGGCGAATATGCTGCAGTATACTGCATTTTTATACCTTTGTATTTTAGGTACTGCTGTAAATCGTTATTTACATACTCTCCTCCTCTGTCCGATCTTATTACTTTAATCGTTTTATTGAACTGAGTTTTTGCCATTTCGACAAACTCCTTTATCAATGTTATTGTTTCACTTTTATACCGTAGAAAGTAAACCACACAGTATCTTGAGTAATCATCTATAATGGTCAAAATATATTTTTTAACGCTTGGAGTAATTGTTTGCATAGGTCCGCATACATTCGTATGAACTAGGTCGAAAAGAGCATTTGATTTTGTTTCTGATTTCTTGGGAAATGGTGTACGTACCATTTTACCTTTTACACAACACTCACAAGTCTCGCGTATTCCGCAGTCTTTTATGACAATCCCTGTTGCTAAACGTTTTTTGGCCAATTCATTTATTGCTTTCGGATTCCGATGACCGAAGCGCCTGTGCCATACATGCTGGCAATCTATTTCATGACTTGATTTTACACCATGAGCAGTGCAAGCCCTTTCGACTGTATTTAATTTGTATAACTCGGTAGTAAAAAATGTAGCGATTGCTAAAATTTTTCCTTCTTTTGAAATAAGACAATCATTATTTTCAAAAACTAGCTTGTACCCATCTTTCGCCAGTTTCTTCACTGAGAGTAAATTTGTATCCATTGTTGGAACATAAAGTACTTCATTAATATGCAACTTTGAAACCATGTTTTTGTCAACGACGCAGTTTATGGCTCCTAATCCAACACCCTGGACACGAGAAGTTTTATTGCTGTCTGCGAGCCGTACATGGCCTTTTCTGCTTTAATCCAAATCGTAGAAGAAATCTACGCTGTTTGCCATGTGGCTTGTTGCTCCTGAATCGACAATCCAACAATGCGCATCTTTATTTACCGTATACCCTTGAAGAGCAACTCTCTTTAAAACTGGTTTTGACGGCGTTGCAAGAAAGCATAACTCTTTTGTTTTATTTTCCGTAATTACTCCAAAAACGTTATTTGCGTTTTCTTGGTGTTTCCTTCTCCAAAATTTATATTTTGTGCAATCCTTTTTAAAATGTCCCGGTTTTTTACAGAAAAAACAACTTTTTTTACTGAGAGTACCTGATTCTTTCTGTTGCACCTTCATTGCTGTTTCTTCTGCAGAATTATTCCTTACGTCCCGCATATCTTTACGCCGCATATATTCGTCGATTAGTTTTCCTTTCACAAAATCTGCTGTGATATCTTCCATAGGTCTACTCTCTAACGCCATTATGAGAGTATCATATGATTCTGGAATACTGCTCAGTAATACCCCGACAATTGAGATGTCTGGAATAATTCGTCCATATCCAGCTAACTTGTCAATGTATTCCATCATGGTTGCGATGTGATTAACCATATTACCGCCTTCTTCAAGCATTGTTCTGAAAAGACGCCTGTTTAATGCCATTTGACCTGATAGCGTTGCCTTTTGATCATATCCTTGAAGTTTATCCCACTGCTCCTTAGCGATCTTTGCATTTTTTATGAGTCGCAACTGACTGTCTTCCACCAGGAGGCCGATCATCACTTGCGCCGATTCGTCTTTCTCAGTCCATGCGGTTTCTATTTTATCGGGTATAGGGCCTTTAATTACTTCCCACAATTTATCCTTCATCAGCAGGAGCTTTATTTTGTGACTCCATATTGAGTAATTCTCACTGTTTAGTTTTTGAACGGCAGTACGTAAATTTTCAGCCATTATTCTGTCTTTCACCGTGACCTTGATTTACTTTGAAAGTCACTTTATTTGCACTTTACCGTTCACTTTATGTGCACTTTATCGTTAACTTTATGTGCACTTTATCGTTCACTTTATTTGCACTCCTTATTTGCACTAGGGTCTGGGCCCATAACCTCTTGGAGAAATATGGAGAATATTTTATTTATAAAATAGTCACTAGTACATAATAAAGAGGAAAAAAGATCTGATTGCGAACTGCACCGCTGCAAAGCCGAACTGGGACTGGTTTGTGATTTTAATGTTTTCCACAAAAGCTCTCTGTGCGTAGATGTTTGTGCATATCGTTGTATACTAACAGCTTTCAGGTTTAAAACAACCACTCGGTGCCACAATAAGAGTCATGAAACCAGAAAGTTTAGCTTCAGCATTTGTTTGCTGCATCAAAGAGCAGAACATTCATACGCAATGTAAATGAAGGTTGCCGAACGATATCGCTATGAAATTTCAAGGCAACCATACTTTCGTCTCGTTGGCTTCAATGGACGTTAAGTCCTGGTGACGAGGCAACGAACCCTTGTGTCGTTAAGACTAATTCGTGTTCGGCCTCTCCCTAGCTAGTGATGGCTGCTGGCAGGTTAGCTCAGTTCGGTGCGTAATGTCGTGCATGCGTTCTGTAGCATCAGTCCCTAATCTCATTCCCAGAAATTCAGCCATCAATTTGCCCGATTACATACCGACAAAAAAAATTTACGAAACAACATACTATCCATCTTGTGAGGCTATATCTCCTACGTTACTTTACCAAGGAATTTTCGCGCGCATACCGAAATAATACCGCGTTCAAGACCTACCCGAGAGTAAAAAAATCCTTTACGCTACTTCGATCTACTGCTGAAATTTCGAAACTACTCAAAAAAAAAACTGCGTACAAGAACAACCTCTCGGGTGACCGTGCAGTCGCTTTCCGATAGTTGAACAGTGCAGTCGTGTTTGCCGGGAAGTGCTTTAAGTACAAAAGTTAATTGTGTTAAAGTTGAATCTCTGATAACTCTCTGGAAATAATTTTTTGATTGAGCAGATGGGGATCAAGAGGAGCCCGTCTAAACCACCGGCACCACCTCCGCAAGGATCAAATGGAAATAGAGAACAGAATGCAAATCAACAACATTCTGAAGACGTCACTCTCGGTGAAATTGAACATGTGGAAACTCAAAGGCCATCTGGGATCACCCGGATGGTGAACATTCTATCCCAAACAGCATCTCTACCAGTTCTCGCCACTGGCCAAGTTCAACCGCCAATTAACAGGTTCTTCACCGAGTTCGTCAAATATGCATTACGGCAAAAGAAACCCTCGTCAGCAAAACGAAAAATTCGGAGCCCACCAGTACAAGGTATGTCTGCAAAAAAACGCAATACGGAACACCCTATACTTCTGCAAAATCGGTACGCCACACTAAGTGACGTGGACACCCCAGAATTGAAATCTGCTGAAATCCCAGAATTAAAGCCCACTGCCATATTTGTTCGAAATGTGCCAATGGTGGCGATTGTTAACCTAGTTAAAATCACAATTAGACACCACCAATTTAAATGCACTAATTTGCGTCGAGGTGTCTACATCGACATACAAGTCCAATTGAAATCAATTGATGATTACCGAAAAACAATTGCTGCCTTTGAATCGGCAGAAATTTGTTTCTACACTTACCGACTTAAAGCTCTTCGAGGTCTCAATGTAGTAATTAAAGGGATCGAAGCAGTAAATGAAAATGATGTGGATAAAAAGTGTGAAGGAATTAAAATCGAGCTGGAAAAAAACGAATTTAAAGTGCACTCCGTCACCAATATCATTAACAGACTGAAAATACGCCAACCATTATACAGGGTTGAACTTGAACCCAGCCAAAAATTACAACCGGGACAAGTGCACCCGATTTACAACCTAAAGCTCCTGATGAATAGATCCATCCGTGTTGAAGAACCACATAAGCGAGTTGGGCCCGTTCAATGTTAAAATTGTCAAGAATATGGACACACAAAGGGATACTGCACACTTCCACCAAAATGCGTCATTTGTGGACAAGATCACTCTACCAAATCGTGTACTTCCTCAAAAACCGACCCAAAAGTAAGGAAATGCGCAAACTGTGATGGTAAACACATAGGAAACTTCCGGGGTGTACGTTGCCAGGAAGAAAGAGCAAAAGAAAGTTGACCCAACAACAGTGAAAACACAACCTAAAAAATCAGAAGTGACTACTGCCACATCAGTCCCAGTCACCCGCAATCTGAGTTATCGAAACACCCTTATCGGGAACACCAATCAAATCCCTCCAGTTGATGCACCACAACCCCATCTCTCTCAATCCTCCATGGAGCAAATTTCCCAAGCTCTTATGAATACCATGATGCAATTCATGAACTCCTTCCAAACATCTATGCAAGAGATGATGCGAACACAAACTGAATTGATCTAGCTACTCCGATGTCCAAAATAAATAAACTTAAAATATCCTACTGTAATGCAAACGGTGCGAACCAACATCGAAATGAAATTCAACAATTCCTTGATCAGAACGATATTGATGTATTCTTGATCAGTGAAACTCACCTGACAGAGAAAAACAAATTTCAAAATTAATGGCTATGATGTCTATGGTACTAAGCATCCCTTAGGAACACCCATGGGAGGTGCTGCTGTACTAATTAAAAAAAATATACCGCATTTCTTATGGGGAAGACACTCATCTCTTAATATTCAAGCCTGTTCCATATGTATCGAAGGAAATCCAGGAAAAAATGTCCTTGGAGCATTTTACTCATCCGAAAACCACAATCCTATAGAGGAAGACTACAAGACATTTTTCGACGAACAAGGACATCGGTTTATCATTGCAGGTGACTATAACTCTAAACACACATTCTGGGGATCCCGTCTAATCAGCACGAAGGGAAGAGTTCTCTACAAAGTTTTCAAGGACAAAGGCTACGACATATCTTCCTGCGGAGAACCAACCCATTGGCCAGAGGACACCAAAAAACTCCGGATCTAATCGACTTTGCCGTTACCAGAAACGTCTAACGCACAAGATGATATACTTCTGCTGGACCTTTCATCGGACCACTCACCAGTTCTCCTCGAATTCCAATTCGAAAAGGAGGTAAGTAAACCGTCATCTAATTTAACCTCCTTTTCGACGAACTGGCTGAATTACAAATATTACATCGCTCTCCACATGGTACCAACATCACTGAGTGACCCGACGAAAATCGAAAAAGCTGTTGACGAATTTGTTAGGATCAAAAAATGCCAGTTGGCAACACTTTTTAACAAATGTCAAAACGCATATATTTTAATAAACAAAGAGGCTATCTCTCTCTTGCTTCAGCATTCTACGAAGTTGGTTGTGTTCTAATTAATTGGCAATTTCACGTAAAGTAAAGTGTTATCAATAAATCGGTCAGATTCCTTTAGGTTATGGGCCATCCGCAGCCAACTTTAGTTTTTTCACAAAGAAAATAGTAGAAACGTTGTACACAAACATATATTTTTATTAAAAATCAAATATCTTGGCCGATATTGTCAACGATATTGTGATGTATGCATAGCCATATGCACACCACATGGAAAAAGACGACAAAAATTTAGTAGTGAAGCCAAACGAGACACTTAAAAATTTTCTGAAGCGTGTTAATTTTAAGTTTGATACGGAAAATTCATAAGATGAATCTTTTACCGATACGACATTAACAATGAATAATTCAGTTCCGTTCAATCGATTAAAAGGCCGTGAAAATTATTCGGAGTGGAAAGTTGGTGCGAAAGCACATTTGATAATAAAAAGTTTGTGGAGTTGCTGTGTAACGACATTGGCAGCTGAAGCAAGTGGAGATCAAACAGAAAAAGATTTAAAGGCTATAGCATAAATTACGCTATTGCTTTTTATTATTTGCTTGCTCCAATTATACGTATATTGAGTCAGCAAAAACAGCAAAAGAAGCGTGGGACAGCATAATGACAGCATTTGATGATATCGGTACAGGCCGAAAAGTTTTGCTGTTGCAGCAAATGGTATCGTTAAAAATGGAATAGTGTAATTCGGTTGAAGAGTATGTGAATAAAATGAATACATTGTGGTCAAAAGTTAAACACGCAGGGTTTAACATTGACGATGAAGTGGCTGGTTCATTAATGTTGGTAGGTTTGCCAGCAAAGTATGGTCCGACGATTGTATCATTGGAAAGCGCACCCGAAAAAATAACGTTTGACAAAGTAAAGAATTTACTGTTGCAAGGTTTGATATTTGACGACGCCAGCACCGACGTAAAAGAGACAGCACTAGCTGTCAAAAATAAATACCAACAACATAAAAAGAAAACAGATAATCAGTGTTATAGTTGTGGTTCCGGTTCGCACTTTATTCGCAATTGCCCAACAACAAAAGGGAAAAATAAAAATAACGACAATTCAAATAAATCGAAAAAGGAATCGGCATTATATACATCGTTTACTGTTGATAAATCGGATCCACCACATAACTGTGATTGGTATGTGGACAGTGGTGCAACGTGTACAATGTCAAATAACATTTCATTTATAGACAATCAAGAAAAAATAGATCGTAAAGAAGTCATAATAGCGAACAATGACAAAATGGCAATCGAGTGTGTCGCTAATGTGAATCAAAATATTGTATTTGAAGGCGACCAAAGAGAAATAAAAATTTCAAAGGTTCACTATGTGCCGAAATTTTTGACAAGCGATATCAAAAATATAACAATACCAAGAAATAGTATATGTGAAACGTGTATGAAACGCAAACACAGTCGAACACCATTCAATGATAAGGGGAATCATGCAAAACAATTACTTGAACTCGCATTGCCGGATATTCTCTAATCCTCATTCTGCGGTGCAACTATTTGTGAAATTCGTACGTTCACTACTCGAATATTCTTCTCAAATTTGGTCACCTCATTATGTCTATTTAATTGCCCTACTTGAATCTGTTCAGCGTAAGTTTACACGCTTTCTCTTTTGTAAATTTACAATTCCTTATTTGCCTTACAATGAACGTCTTCTGTTTCTTCATATTTCTCCATTGGCTTCTAGAAAGATATATCTTGACCTATGCCTTCTCTATAAGTTGTGTCACGGCTACATTGAAATAGATATATCTAACCTTATTTCGTTGAGGCAAGGCTCCAGACCATCTCGTGTTCCGAATATTTTTGCCTTACCATTTTCTAGAACTGAAGTTTACTTCAATTCTACATTACTCCATTTACCAGAAACTTATAATAGTCTACAACTTGAACCTTTTCCACCTTCTCTTGCATCATTTAAGCGTAACTTAGCAAATGTAATATTTAGTTAAGGGATTTATTTCACTTTTTTACTTAATCATCTAATTTATTTTTATGATTTTTATTTACTCTTATACATTTTGTAATTGGAGTTAAACTCTGTAAAATGTGCTTGAATAAATAAAAAAATAAAAAAACGGCAATACATACACCACAGCAAAATGGTGTAGCCGAGAGAATAAACCGGACAATTTTGGAGAAAGTTCGATGTATGTTGATCGATTAAGATGTGACGAAGGCATTTTGGGCAGAAGCAGTGATGACAGCTGCTTATATCATCAATCGTGTGCCGTATAAAGGCAGTGGTGATACATCACCTGAAGAAATTTGGTCCGTTCAAAAGCCGAATTTCAAATGGCTGAAAGTATTTGGTTGTAAAGCATTTGCACAAGTTCCAGCGGCAAAGAGATGCATTTTTGTGGGATATTCCAGTGATGGCAAAACATATCGGCTTTACAACATGCAAACAAAATCAACAATAATTAGCAGAGATGTCATTTTCTTAGAATCTAGTGTAAATACTCAGGTAAATGATTCTGGAATTGATAAAACTAATCAGTTTTGTTTGCAATATCCTGAATCTGAAGAGGAAAACGTAGACAGTATTAAATCAGAGGAGGAAAAGCATTCAAATCAAGCCGATTTATCATCAAGGGATTCAAATACTGTAGCATCGATTGGTTCATCGAGTGGTTTCTCAAATGGCCAGTCAAATCAAGCCGATTTGACATTGAACGATTCACATGCTATATCACCGAGTGTTCCATCGCCAGATTTTAATAATTCAAATGGTCCAGCGGCAGCGTTAACGTTAAATGTGAGAGCGAACGATGAAGACGACGACGATGATGATGATACAATGCAAAAAAAGATCTATCACCAAGTGCATTATCAGATGATGGTAGTGTGAGTGAATGGGAGCCGAAAGATCCATTTGAAAAGCGAGTGATGAATCAAAATGCTAATGAAACGCCAGTTGTAAGACAATCGACACGAAATACAAACAAATCGAAACCAGATTATGCGACGTTTGCTTATGCATTTATATCATGCAATCCATCTACATTTAAACATGCAATTTCAAGTGAGAGCGCCGATTCGTGGAAGCATGCGATGAAGGAAGAGTTTGATTCATTACAAGCGAATCAAACATGGAAATTGGTAGATCTTCCACCGGGTAAAATACCAATCAAGTGTAAATGGGTGTACAAAACCAAACGCGACACTGATGGAAGAATCATACGTCACAAAGCGAGATTAGTTGCAAAGGGCTACACGCAAATTGAAGGTGTTGATTATCATGAAACATTTCCACCAGTAGTCCGATTAACGACAATTCGATATTTAATGGCAATTGCAGCTAAGTTTAGTCTGAATATTCGTCAATTGGACGTTGTGACAGCTTTTCTTCATGGTACACTTGAAGAAGAAATTTCCATGACGCAACCAGAGGGATTCAGCGATGGATCGAATCGTGTATGTAAGCTCATCAGATCGATTTATGGTCTCAAATAATCGAGTCGGGTATGGAACACTACATTAAACAAGGTGCTATTGAATTTTGGACTGAAGCGATCATCGACCGACCAATGCGTGTACTATTTGGTTGAAGGGAATCGTATTTTCATCGTGGCAGTTTACGTGGATGACATCATCATATTTTCCAACCACAACGAAATGGAAAGGAAGCTGACCCAGGTTTTGTTCGATGAGTTCAAAATGAAAGACATGGGAGAGATATCGTCAGTGATTGGTATTCATGTGACACGCAACAGAAAATTAGGTTTAATTTCCCTTGATCAAACGAATTACATCAAATCTCTTTTGTCTCGTTTTAATATGAGTGAATGTAATGGTTTGGACGTTCCAATGGACGCAAATCAACAACTTCCAAAAAATATGTGTCCAACAGATGTAAAGGAAGTAAAAGAAATGATGAATGTACCATATCGTCAATTAGTTGGTGCATTGCAATTTTGTGCACAAGTATCCAGGCCGGATATTTGTTTTGCTGTAAATGTGCTGACTACATACAACGAAAATCCAGCTAAAGCACATTGTGCAGCAGCTAAACGTGTGCTACGTTATTTGCAGGCAACGATTGACAAGAAAATAACATACACAAAGCAACCGACCGAAATTCAAGGATATTGCGATGCGGATTGGGCTGGTGACGAAGACGAACGCAAATCAACCACCGGCTATGTGTTAACGCTGCAAAATGGTGCCATATCATGGTGCTCAAAACGACAACCAACTGTCGCCATATCCACAACTGAGGCTGAATTTATGTCAATGACTGCAGTAATACAAAAATGTATTTGGTTAAAACAACTTGAAAATGAAATTTTTGTGAACTCTCCTCGTACGATCAAATTGTATTGCGATAACATAGGCGCGATTAATTTTGCTAATAATAATACATATTCAGCCAGAACCAAACATATTAATATTTAACAGAATTTTGTTCATCAAAAGGTTCGAGAAAGGGTTGTCGATTTAGCCGATTTGAAATGAAATGAATGGAATGCCAGCTGATGTGTTAACAAAGCCAGTATCAAGCATAAAGTTAGCTTTAGTATCGAAAATCATTGGATTAAATTGAAAACAATTTCCTAAACAATAATAACGTAAGTTCATTTGCATACTTTATATAAAGTTTTTGGTTGGTTTGTTGAAGATATGTAAAATAAATTCTAATTGTTTTGAATTTGATTTAGTGAATTGAACATTGTAAGATTTTTGTGAATGAGAGTAAAGGAAATATTCAATTCAGGGAGAGTGTTAAAAATGCCAGTTGGCAACACTTTTTAACAAATGTCAAAACGCATATATTTTAATAAACAAAGAGGCTATCTCTCTCTTGCTTCAGCATTCTACGAAGACGGTTGTGTTCTAATTAATTGGCAATTTCACGTAAAGTAAAGTGTTATCGATAAATCGGTCAAATTCCTTTATTACGGAAGCAGCCAGATACGCTACAAAACCTCCGAGGTCCACTACGAAGAGGGAAATTCTGACTGCAGCGCACATCAAGGAGACTGTTGCTAAAAAGAGAAGGCTTGGTAGAGTATGGCATCCATCGAGAGGAATAACAGCAACGGAAGATTACAAAAAGGCTGAAAGAGACTTGCGCCTGTTACTGAGCGAAGAAAAGCAAGAGAAGTTGGCAAAATACCTCGAAGGTCTCTCACCCAAAGCGGAAACTGATTACAGCTTATAGAAGGCCACTAAGCATCTCAAAAGACCCCAAATCAGCACCCCACCTATTCGTAAACACAATGGAGAATGGGCAAAAAGTGACAGTGAAAATGTAGAAACATTCGCTTATCACTTAGAAAGTGTCTTTCAACCAAATCCAGAGAAAGAGAGAACTACCCTGGATCACCAAATGGAAAGAACTATTAAAAATCTCAAAACTAAACATCGGCAAATTACATATGTTATTAAAAACCACATAAATGTTAAAAAGTCCCCTGGCCACGACCAGACAAACGGAAAGATGGTGAAAGAGCTACCGATTATTGCAACAAGGTGGTTGACCCAAATATTCAACGCTATGCTGAGAATAGGATATTTTCCTGAGCAATGGAAGCTATCAACTATAATAACAATACCAAAACCAGGCAAGGATCACCACCTTCCAGGCTCCTACCGACCTATCAGCTTCCTAAGCATCTTTTCAAAAGTATTTGAAAAGATTATTGCAGCAATAATTGCAGAAGACCTCAATAAAGCCATTCCAACGCATCAATTTAGATTCAGATCAAAGCACGGAACGATTGAGCAAGTGCACCGCATAATGGAAACAATCCAACAGACGTATCAGGAGCGCAGCTACTGCTCGGCGTTATTCCTTGATGTAGTCCAAGCATTCGATAAAGTGTGGCATGAGAGACTATTCTACAAAATCAATCGAACGCTGCTCTATGTTTACGAGATCCTGAAATCCTATTTAACTGGAAGGCGATTCCAAGTGAGATTTAAAGGTTCTTGATCAACTAAACGTCCAATTCTAGCCGGTGTCCCACAAGGAAGTGTTCTTGGACCCATTCTTTATTTACTCTTCACCGCTGATCTACCAACGAGTCGAGGAACCGTAACCACCACGTTCGCAGATGACACCGCCTTCTTGTGTGCAAGAAAATCAGCAAAACTTGCCTCGACGAACTTGCAAGAGCACGTTACTGAAGTCGAACAGTGGCTCAATATATGAAGAATTCAAGTTAATGAGTCAAAAAGTGTTCAAGTCACCATTGCGATAAATAAAGGAAATTGTCCAGCTATCAAACTCAACGGAAGAGATGTGTTGCACAAGCATCACTACGAATACTTGGGAGTCCACCTAGACCGACGCATGACTTGGGAAAAACATATAAGAGCAAAGAAGAAGGAGATTGACCTGAAGGTTTCTAAACTGTACTGGCTTATAAGCTATAAATCTAAGCTAGCTTAGAGTACAAAGTTATGTTATATAATTCTATGATAAAACCCATATGGTTCTACGATTGCCAGTTATGGCAAACGGCTTCCTCATCCCTAATTGACATTATGCAGCGATCACAGAACAAAATACTGCGGCTAATGTCTTGTGCGCCGTAGTACATTAGAAACACCAATATTAGAAAAGATCTCCAGATACCATCGGTTTCTGAACAAATTCTGAGAACAAGAACTAAGTATAGTCTTAAATTGAGACAACATTGTAACCAATTAGCATCTCAGCTGGGTACAAAAACTGTTTCAAATGGACTTAAAAGAAATATTAACGTTATAATTTAAGCAGGGAGTGTCTCCGCACACCTCAAAACAACATTTAGATCTATACCCACATCTTATCCATTTTTGTTATTTCTTTTCGCTTCGCTGCCTGGGCCTGCCCTACCATGGCCTAGCGCTTGCATGTCAGCATGTATTGTGCACAAGTTTGTCCGCTAAACCGGCGGACATAAAAAAATAAAGGCAAAAGTAGTTTATGAACCGTAATTGTGATTTATTCCAAATAAACTGAGCTTCATACAATTTTAATTTTGGATTTGATAGAGAATTATGAAAATGCTGAAACAGCGTTACAATATGACATCGCTGTTTCTAGCAATTAATTGAAAAACAGGAAATGCTTCGCTAATAAGAATTAGGTTACAGTCAAGATTAATGAAATTCGAAAAGCATATTTTATTATAGTCGGCACGTGTATAGTTGTTAATGCAGTACGGCAGGTGTTGCCGTAGCTCCTCCCCATTAGAAAGGAGCGATGTTAGCAGGAACGGAACCCCTGATGTTTCTGTTGCTGAAGCGGATGTTTTGCATATAAGTTTGTGGAGAATGTAGATTATTATGCCAAAAATTAAAGATGCCTGAGATATCCATAGTGCACAGGTGAGTAGATTCTTTTCATCGGTTGTGTATAGTATGGATGATTTTATCGTTCTTGAAATGGTAGCTTCCCAATTGCTGCAAGCTGATGTTTCTGTGATGAGCTGTAAGGTTGATCTCATTGAACAAGATTGGGTGAATAACAATGTCGTCCCAAAATGTTTTTGGATGTCCTTCGTACACAATGTTGTTTATCTGAACTTTGCAGCCCTTGAAATGGAGTAAAACGTTTCCATCAACGGTCTTGGGGCTAAATGGATAATTTGAAATTATTAGTGTTTGGGGTGAATTAATAAATCAATTTGCTATTTTTTTAGTAATTAGGTTGGCAATACAGTTTGTGATTTTGTTTTGATTTGGTTGTGTGGTTTGTTGCAATGAAAAGTTTTTTCGATTTCCGGGCATCTTGCGTCGATTAGTTGGATATCCTGTTGGTTGAGAGCTGTATAGAGTTTGGTAGGAATTTTCATATTTTTTTGTATGGGGATGGATATCACATGGAAAAATTCATAGGTATTGTTTTGGATAAAGGGAATTCGGACGTTGAAAATATAGTTTGTGCCATATAGGAAAGCTTGAAGACCTAGTACTTCGTAGATATTTTCGTCTGATATTATTTTGACGGTTTGCTTACTAAAGATATTATGGACCTCGGTCAATTCTTCGGGGCTTAAGATTTGTTTTGAGATTACATTTAGCTCAGCAAGTGTTATCCAGTTGGCTATATTAGTCAGATGATTGTGCAAAATATCTATATTGTAATTAATTTGGTTTAAAATTTGAATGCGCTGGGTCAAGTTGTGTTTTTGTCTTATTCCGTTATTGATAGTTTCGCGATTACTTTCCAGAAAATTTGATAATAAATTTTGGTGTGAATTAATGTGGTTTGTTAAGTTTTCGAATCTCTCGACCATTTGATTATTCATGAAGACTTCTTGATCGACTTGAGTTTGAAATTGTGATTGTGTTGAAGTTATATCTTCAATTTGTTTGTTTATCTTAAGATCGTCGTTTGCATCCATGTGAAATGGGTTGGCAGGATCACCATGAAATGCGCGGATCTTGGCATATTAAACGAAATGGAATATTACCTAGTTATCGGCGCAAGCGGCAAAGATGATGGCAAGCAAAAGCTGCCTATATTCCTAATACAGCGAAAGCGTTGCAAAGAACAATCAAAAGAAAAGGATGCCGATGTAGCCAGTCCGGATTCTCTAGTATGCATGTTATTTTATTCATTGATTCCCATTTCTTTTAAACAAAAATATTCCTTATGTACAACTTACTAACTAATCAAATATTATTTACATGTTCCTGACCTAAATCTATTTTCAATATTTTCACATGGTCACAAAATGCGAGCGCAAGCAATAAAGTCTAGTTTATTGGCTTCAAGAACTTTACCGCAGATGTCCATGCTGAACTCATTCCCAGTGTACGTTGTCAGTCTTCAATTGTTTTGCTGAATCGCTCTTATTTCATTGTTTATGATAGAAACAATGGACTTGGGATATATCCACAAAGCCTGACTCACAATGCTTTGACTCGTGCCGGGTTATCAGATGGCAATGTATAAAAATTGTTTACGTCCGTCATGGTGGCCAGCATATGTTTTGTTTGCTTGTTGTACTTTGTATTACACTACACATGTTTCCTGTCACAAATTTTATGACACTTCCGAGACCATTCATGATTCCTCGTTTGCTTCTCTTTTGGGGAAGAAGGGTCCTTAAAAAGAGGTCACTCTTTTTATTTTATTGCTGATGTAGTCAAAGAATCGTTCATTTCGTTCATATGATCGAATTGCTCCAATGATTTCTGTATTTTATCTATAGTTTGTTCATATATGTCTAGTCTAACGATGTGTATTAGGTTACAGTATCCATTAGTCAATCTAGCAGTCCCTAGTCTCTGTGGAAAAAGTCACAGGTTGTTCTGTAGGTCGTGTATCTCTAGTTTCTGTCCTGTCGCCAAAACTATCCTGAAATATACGTTTCCTTTTAAGTTTTGCTTAGTGTTTTTTTTTGGTTTTTGTGAGTAATTATTGTCAAATGATTGTTGGTACTAATTTTCTGCTTTTTGAATCTAGGGATTATTTTGATTCTCCGGCATTCTTTTCTAAATATAATTTCATTTTCTTGAAATACCAGTGGGTCTTCACGATTTCCGTTTAATTTTTCAAGACTTTGATTCGTTAAGGCGTCTATTCTTCCTTTAATTTGGGAATATAGAGTGGATCTGAATTCATTTAGTTTTTAAGGTAATCGTGTTCATTATTTTAAGTTCAATTTTCACAAAATATGTGTGTGAAATTAATAGTTCATAGGGAGTTAGTTATGTTGAAGAATGTACTGCGTTGTTATATGTTATCAATGTTTCATTTAAAATATCACTATGGTCTATCAAGATTATGTTTTTTTTTCTCTCGGAGAGGATTATTCTTAGGCTTCGGTTAATGTTGAGTGTAATCTCTCGACAAATGCATTACTACTTGATTGCTGGAAAGATGTCAAGTGAAGTTCAATATTGTACTGTTAACAAAATTTCTTAAAAATTATGGATGTCACCTCTGCTTCTTGGTCGGCGACCAATTTTCTTGGTGATCCGTGAAGGCAAAAGAAATGTCTTAACATTTTAATGATATGCAAGCTACTTTTTGCTTCAAGAGTGTATGCAGCAGCAAATTTTGAAAAACGGTCGATGATAGTGAGAATAGGATGGGAGTTAAGAGTGTAAATCTCTAAATGAATGCAATCGAGTGGTTTAAGGAGATTTTCCGTTTGTTGAAATTTGATTCTAGGTGGCTTTTTATTGTATTTTAGAGTTTGGCAGGTTTCGCAGTTGTTAATGCTTTATGTGGGTTTACTTTTTAAATGAAAAAAATAGTATGTTCTTTTGAGGTGCATAAACGTTTCATTTATTCCTCTGTGATTACTCGTTTGGTGGTAATCTTGGATGATTTGATCCTGCTTGTCCTGTTCTATGACGTCAGTAATGATTTCTGTACAACGTTTTAATTTATAATTAGAAAAATGTTTGGAGTAGGTGGACTGAACTAGCTTGAAGGTATCGTCGTTTGTAAATATAGCTGTTAGTTTGTTGGGGACTAGATACTCTTTGAAAATTTTGGTGATATTATCTTCACTAAATGATGGAAGTTGGAATGTTCGTCGTTGTTTATTCCTGAATAAGATTTGTGTAGATATTGGAGGTCTTTTATCGGTTTTTTCTAAGTCTCTTTGCAAATTAAAGCCATTTAGTGGTTGTTCGGCAATTAATATACCGTCATTGAGATTTTCTCCAGCTGAGTGTATGGTGGAGGTGGTATCGTTATCGATTGAAGTGGGAGCATTTGTAGCCTGGGTGTAGGTAATATTAACCTCTATATTGCTTGTAGATAGTGGTTTTGTGGATCGTATTCTGCTAAGTACATCGGCATTGGTGTTTAATGCACCCTTTTTATATTGGAGTTGGTAATCGAACTCTTCGAGTTGTAGGCGCCACCGAACTAATTTCGAATTTGGGTCCTTGAGATTCATTCGCCATGTGATGTGGCTTGTGATCAGCTATAATTTGAAATCTCCGTCCGAATAGATAAGGTCTGAAATATTTTGTTTCCCAAACAATGGCCAGGAGTTCCTTTTCCACTGTAGAGTAATTAATCTCCGTATCAGTAAGTGTTCGGCTAGCATAATAGATTGGGTAGTTGCTACCTATTGGGCTTTGTGTTAACATCGCATCTATCGCAAAATCACTAACATCTGCGGTCAAAATAATAGGTTTCTCGAAATTAGGATACTGTAGGATTGTGGTGTTCATAAGTAGATTTTGCATTCTTTAAATGCTGAAAGGTACCTGTCATTAAGTATTATCTTCTTGCTTTTTGCAAGCATTCGGTCAGAGGTTTCGTCAAACGCGACAAATCTTTAATGCATTTCCTGTAGTAGCCGAAGAGGCCCAGGAAAGCTTTTATTTCCTATTGTGTTCTCGAGTTTGGAAAATGTTTGATTGCCTGGATCTTATCCGGATTAGGTTTCACTCCTTCTGTAGTGACAACTTGTCGAAGGAATGCAATTTCCTTATGCATGAACGCGTACTTATCAAGTTCAACTTAAAGATTGGCTTCTCGAAGCTTTTGAAGAACCTTTAGTAAGTTTTCTCCGTGTTCTTGGAGTGACGTGGAATATATAATAATGTCATCTAGGTATACTAGACAAATTTTGCCTTGAAGATCCTGAAATATGTTGTTCATTACTCGTTGAAAGGTGGACGGGGCATTTTTCAGCCCAAAAGACATCCGGTCGTATTAATAATGGCCATCTTCCACGATAAAGGCCGTTTTCTTGACATCACATCCATCTCAATCTAATGAAACCCACTGGCAAGGTCTAGTGTCGTGATATACATACTTTTGCCTAGTTTGTCAGAAATTTCAGCTATATTCGGAAGTGGGTATCTATCACTGATAGTCTTCTCATTCAAGTTCCGAGTCTCCATTTTTGTTTGCCAATGGCATCTCGTTTCCTCGGAACGGTCCAAACTGGAGAACTCCATGGGGAATAACTCGGCCTGATTATCGCTTGTGGGAGCATATCATTAATTTGCCGTGTTACTTCTTCTTTGTGGACGTACGGGTACCTATATGATTTCGTGTATATTGGTAGGTCGTCCGTTGTTTGGATCCGATGTTTTACCTGGTTAGTGAACGTTAATTGATGTCCTTCATGAAAGAACACATCATCATATTCTCGGCAAATATTAAATAAGAGGTCTTTTTCTTCTTCATTTAAGTGAGAAGTTCGTAGAATCTCAGTTATATCACATTCAAGATTATCGTTAGAAGACAAATCAAAGTTAAAGCTACTTATTTCAAGATGGTTGTTTAAAAGAGTATTTACTTTTAACGGTTGTTCCAATAAAATTATTAGGTCCGTGTTTGAAGTGTTTACAACCTCAAGAAGGCTGTACGAATTGCTTGAGCAGTAAAGACCTTCGGAAACATAAAAATCAGGTTTGATGATTGTTGCCCGAATGTGGAAGTCTTCAATTCTGATGTCCACTGGGAGTTTGGCAATAGTTTTACAATTCCCGGGTATCGTAAACTTTTTCGCCATGAAAATGGGTTTGAGGTGAAGTGGCAAGGATGCATTTTTAGTTCTGAGTGTTTTAGTTTCGAAATCGAGAGAAGCCCCTTACGCTGATTCTTTCGCGACAAAGGTCCAGTTGATCGGCAGAAATTATTCTGTGGGACGACATTGTTGGAAGGGCGACCCTGCTGTCTAAATTGACGGGTAAATCCCAAACTGGTGTCCATCGGTTCGGGTTTCAAAAGAATACGTGAATTCGCTGCATAGTTCTTTTTTTGCGCCGTCGAAGGGTTGTTTGATAGTCTACCGAAATTTGGGGGTTTTAATGGTCTTGGTCCTAAATGGGAAGGATTGAAATTTGGGGTAAATTGTCTCTTGAAGTTTGGTACGAAAGGTCTGAATGTGGCATTTGGAGACTGGAAACTGAGTGCGTTAAAGTATGGAGCGTGATACCGGAAACTAGTAGGGTTTTGCATTTAAACAAATGAAGAATGAGGTAGAAGATTATTTTTTAGTTTTGGATTATGGTGTACTTTTGCTGAAAAATTATCGTGTCTGAAGTAAGATATGTTCTGTTCTTCAATACAATAAGAGAAAGCCTTTGCTTATGTATCAGGTTTCATTGCTCGTAATGTTGAGCCCAGTGGTTCCTCAAGTCCAGATAGAATAGAATTATGACACATTTCGGTATATAGGTTACGTTTAGCGTTGATAACGTTAATGTATGTTTCGTGAATTTGTACGTGGTTGGTCATTGTAGCTAAACTTTCTATTATTTCGCTATGAAAGATTTGGCACCCTGTTTGAGCTCATGTAAATCTCTGATTAGAGACGTTTCATTGCGCTTATCTGCGTAATGATTAAGGTTTTGCTTAATTTGGGACCAGTCAAGGGGTGTTCCGTACATATTGAGCACCTCGTTGGCAGGTCCTTCTATTTTGTTTCGAATGGAACGGAGGAGAATGTTACCGTAAGTTGTTCCTTCTGTGTACGATATAATCGCACAAATTTCCTCCACATTATTCAAAAATTCGAATAGAAGTCTAGGATTGCCATCAATTCAATTCAATTTTTATTCAGCCAAAATATTTACACGGTTCTTATTTAAATAGGCACCAGTTTAGAGAATTGAGCGGTGGCTCTTACAACTATAAAAATAAAAATTTATTTATTTATTTGTTTCGCCAAAAAAAGGCAATCACATGTCAACATATAAAAATATAAAATATACATTACAACAATATACTTAACCCTAAAATACGTGCTACATTCAACGTTAATTTATACTGTTGTATGCACGTCACAATTTAGGGATGGATGATGGAAGGGCTTTAGAAATGTTGGATTTAAAATTGAGCTTGGAAATGGTAGGAGAGTAGTGTTTGCTCAAAGTGTTAAAGATTTTACAGCACCTATTAATTGGTTCATTATCTGCATTCCTAGTAAGATGCTGATATTCAGTTAGTAAACGTGTATTACGCGTACTTCTTACAGGCACATTAAGCTTTATTCTATTCGTCAAATACTCCACATAAATGTGGCACCTAATCACGTCAAAGGCGAAACAAGAGGACAGCACTGTTCTTCTGGTTTTAAGAGTAGACAAATTCAGAAGCTCCAATCTAACTTCATAAGGAGGCAAGATTTGATAGTCATCAGGGCTATAAAGGTCTCTCAGAGCAAACTACAAGAATTGTTGTTTGACTGATTCTATTCTCGTATCATGAACTCCAAAAATTGGTTTCCATACATTACAGGCATATTCAAGTAATGGGCGAACCAGTGTGGTAAATAATGATTTATTTACCCACAGATTTTTAAACTCTTTGGCTCGTCTTTTAATACGGCCAAGCTGTTTATTAGCTTTGGAGAGAATAGTATAGTAGTGCAAATTGAAGCATAGTTTCTTGCCTAGGACAACTCCAAGGTCAACAATGTTTTCTTTCCTATCCAATACCGTATTGTTGAGAACATATGCATTGTTCAATATTGAGGTTTTACGGCAAAAAGTCATTACAAAACATTTCCCAACGTTTAGATGAAGTTTGTTAACATCACACCATTGTTGGAGGGACGTTAGTTTTGATTGGAGGAAAACGGTATCAGATTGAGACTTGATGGTGTGATATATCTTCAGATCGCCAGCGTAAAGAAGATGTGATACGTCCGAGAGTTTTTCAGATAAATCTGATATAAAACATTAAAAAGAAGAAGGCCGAGGTGACTGCCTTGAGGTACACCAGAGTGTACGAGAATCGGCTTGGACAAATATCCCTGAAATTTAACTAATTGACTTCAGTCTCTTAAGTAGGAACTGAGCCAATTGAGCATAGAGCCGGTGATTCCTTTTAATTACAATTTGGGTTTTTCCAAAAAAAATTTCATAATAATAATGCACATATCTTAATAAATTTTCTGTTATGTTGCATATACTTTCACTTTATCATTAATGCTTCCCTTTATATTTGCTGATATTTAATTTATATAAAATTGGTAGTGAACATCATTTATTTTTTAATGTTACGGCTTTTTGTAAAAATCGGTTTAGAGTTTGGGTTCCTTCCTAAGATTTTGCAATGAACCTTTATAGTGTTAATTCGGCACCAAGCACTTGGAATATTGTCACTACTAGTGCACCAAACGCCTACTCTTGATGACTAGGATCAAAGCTGCTATGACCAACCTGCGTGTCTAGCGCAAATTGCGATCCCAAGTAATACACGCAAAAAAACTCTTACTTGGGATTATTAACACAAAGTTCCGTTGAACACGAACTGCTTGCTTGAATACCTTGCAGACAAGCCGCTCCAACTGCTGCATGCAGCCGCTTTATCCTTGGCCTGTTCGATACTTCCTTGATATTTCATTGCGAGCTTTCATCCAAGATCATTCAACTAACACAGAATGGTCAATCAACACTCCGAAACAGCGATCACGAAAAACTCGAACTCTGGATTTCTCAATTTTAGTAATCACCCACACGCCTGCTTGTGCCTTCTTCAACTCTTCTCATTCGACCCCTCTAGGTTCAAGTTCCGACCCCTTTACAACCGTTTTTTTTTCCAAAACTTTCCGTCCATATTCAAGAATTTATTTGTTAATAATAATTGAAGTTCAAATATCTGAAGGAATTTCCCACAATACTCCACCACGAAAACAGACACGAAAAAAATTCCACTCGCTCAAGTCACAAGGAAAATGTTTTCTCCACCCAGCAAAGAACAAACAAGCGACTCTACTCCCATCCGTTAACGGTTCTTTCGCAAGCACCGGTCGGGTAGTTGCCAAACTAGATTCTCTTGTTCGAGCGATGTGACTAGGTTTTCAGGCCATCGTGAGGTGTGGGGTTGCCACTTCTGAGCGCACCATGCCACGCGCCATTACAGCAAAATATAATAATTTCGCACGCAGACAACTTTACAGTCCTAGGTCAAATAACTTACCCATGTATTGCATTCGAAACCCAAATATTTTTCAGGCAAGTGCACAAACCTCTTCATACGTATCACGGTACAGTGCGTTTGGTTGAACTATTCCCCAAACTAGTGCACAACGCCCTGCATATTGACTACAATAAAGTACACAAAACTCGACGGTCAGACAATCATTTACTCCATCCAACAGTAACAAGCCAGCCTTTCCGAACTCATTTCCATTAAATACACGAGCCCTTCAACCACCTTATCGAAACCCTGCTTTTCGGGTAACAAAGACCAATAATCCTATAAGAACAAATAGTTTGCAACTACCCAAACCCGAACCAATGGAAGTAGGCTCCGCAAATACTTGGTTTTCAAAATCTCACAATTCAGGACAAAACTCAGAACACCTTCCGACCAACGGGATTCCCAAGACCAGCTTCAAAAGAACTATTCAATGTTACTTCCTCGGAGGGCTCATATTCAAAGGAATTCTTTAACTTACAAGGTTTATACCGATAATATAAACACAAGAAAATAATACAAGAACAGTACTCTGCGATAGAGCACGAATATTCTAATCCTGTAAGAGAACATGAATATTTTAATCAACCCAAAAAAAGCCTATGCTATGAAATCGATGATGTAAATTTTTCGCAAATAGCCTCAATAAACCCATCGATTACTTAGACGTTAACAAACATGATCGGTACTCAAATATATAAGCATTTCATCACCATGTGGACGCTCATTAAATTTTGAAATTGATGTGGATGCTTCAGCCTCTTTCATAAGCTCCGGATATTTAAATCCAGAGGATGCGACAGAAATCTGTCCAATCGCCAATAAAACGATCATCAACCAACACAAACTGAAGAAGCAAATCAGTTTACCCAATTTATTTGAATTTAATCAACCTGGCGAAAGCAGCTTTCTTGTTTTAAAATTCCATCAATATTTCGACGGTCTTTAAAGACTAGATACTTTTTCTTTCCTTGGTCCTAAAGTTAATCTAGAGAACAAAATATTCCACCAAATCTAAATGGATACTCAGGACGTATTGACAACTGCGTTCACTGTAGAAGGTGGACACTTCGAATTCATTTGCATGCCATTTGGGCTTAAAAATGGACCTTCTACGGTCCAGAATAATGGACAACGTGCTAAAAAACGTTCAGGGAAAAATATGCCTTGTCTACCTCGACGATATCATTGTCTTCTCAACTTACCTTCAGTAACACGTCGAGAACCACAGGAAAGTATTTAACAAAGGACAGCAAATTTTAAAGTTCAGTTGGACAAATCTGAATTCTTAAAAATAGAAGTCGGCTTTCTGGCCCACATTATTACAAGTAAATGCGTAAGACCGAACCCCGAAAAGATCAGAGCCATCCAAAAATACCCTATTCCAAGATCAAGAACACAATATAGCATTTTTAGGACTTCTCGGTTATTATCGAAAATTCATAATAGATTTCGCTCGATTAAAGAAACCTCTAACAGAATGCCTGAAGAAGGATAGGAAAATCAACTTAACCGAAACATACGTTAAAAGATTCGAGCTTTGCAAACAATTACTAACTAACGAACCTATATTACTATGCAAGCAGAATCCTTACAGACACGGAAATTAATAATTCTCAACTCATACGTTGGAGACTTAAATTGGAAGAATTCGACTATCACGTAGTTCATAAAAAAAGGAAGCTAAACTCTAATGCAGACGCTCTCAGTCGTATAAAACTAACAAATTACTTTTCCAAGGAAGAAGCTAACGTACATAGAGTGGAAAATGAAGTCAGATAAGATATAAAATCTACCTGTGCAACGATACATTCAGCTGTTGAAAACTTAAACGATCATAGATACATCTCCGAACGTCCTTTAAACGAATTAAATCTCCAATTTGTTCTCGAAGTTTCCAATAGACCCCCTCAACATCTGTAAAAGTCCCACACAAAATAAACAACGTCGCACCTTCAAAGCAAATTCCTTTAGCGAAGAAAGCATAACAGAGCTATTCAAACGATATTTAGCTTAGAACCAAACCACAGCCATATTCACAGACGACGAAACATTCAAAACAATTCAAACAGTCTTTTCTAAATTCTTCTCTAGAAGTAAGATTTTCAAATTAATTCGTGGTGCAACAATCCTGTTAGACGTGAAAGAAAACGACCAGCAGGATCAAATAATCAATGACTCTCATATCAAAAACAATCACAGAGGAATAAACGAGACAACGGCTCACGTTAAGAGAACATACTACTTCCCTTACATGAAAACAAAGATCAATAAAACATTGAACAACTGCGAAAAGTGCCAAATTTTAAAATATGATTGAAACCCTCCTAAGGTTCAATTTAAAAAGACATAAACACCTTGCAAGCCCTGAAACATCGTCCACATCGAGGTTTAATCAATTAACCATAGAAACATACTCAATATAATTGATAAATTTTCAAAGTATATACTTTCGGCTAAAAATAACTTGACAATAACAAAATCAACTAAACACTCCAACACGGTGCCCCAAAAATTTTAGTCGCTGATTAGGGTGTAGAGTTCGCCGTCAATAGCTTTAAAGACTTCTGCTCTCAATAGAGTATTCAATTACATCTTACCTTATTCGCTCAAAGCACGAGTAAAGCCCCCGTGGAAAGATGCACTCAACCCTCACAGAAATTTATCGCATTATTTACGACAAAGTAACGGACAAAGATCATGACGACATTTTAAATGAGGCCTGTATAACATATAGCAATGCTATTCATTCTGCTGCTAACAACAACCTTCACGAACTTTTTACTGGCCGAACATACAAATTCCTCGAAAGCCTGGAATTCAGTAATGAGCACAAATTTTTACAAAAACTCAATACATACCGGGAAAAGATTTACCCTAGCATAAAAGAGAAACTTTAACAGGCCATTGAGAAAAACATGAAAAAGCTAACCCAAAAAAATTACAAAACCATTTGCAGGAAAGAAAATAAAAGAAATAAACCAACACCTAGATTTAGCAAGCAAAAAGTATAGGAAAATAATAGAAAAACTATTAGCACCTTCAAAGACAAAAAGATACACAAGTCCAAAATAAAAAAGAACTGAGCATTTCAGGTTAGCAGTAACACTTGGGCAGCGGCTGGAAATACACGATTTCCAGAACAACAAGGGACTTCTGTCACTGCAACTGGGAACTGCAAGACTGATAGACAGACATAGTAACTTCATACATAGCATACGTCTAGAAACATACGAACAAACTATAGACAATCACTAAACGGACTTAGTAACATACACGAACTAAACGACACATCAACAACAACAATGCTCAAACTGACTGAACTGCAATCAAAACTGAAAACACTATCACATAATACCAGAACTAAACGTGATCTAATAAATGGACAAGGGGCAGCCATAAAGTTCCTCACCGATAACATGGATGCAAATGATGCTACACACTCAAACGAACAAATTGGAAAAGTGATTTTTCAACAAACGGAATTACAGAACTTAAATAACCACCACAACTTTCTTAACAACAAAACGATACAAAAATTCAAAAATATCACTGATCACATAAACTTTCAACAAAGAAATATATCGAAATACTCCAAACTTAACGAAAACTTAATTCACAGCCAAATAAGAAGAGAACATGATCTCCTCCAGCATGTTCAATTTTTGAACCAAAGCTATCACATAGATATTTTTCATAACCATTTATCTGACATTGCGGAAGTAGTTATACTTGCCAAATTGGGCATAATTTCAAAACAAATCCTCAATACCGACAATCAAACGACCACAATAAAATCTGAAGGGAACCTATACGAGACATTGAATTGACAGGCTTAAATAAATAGTACTCCCATCATATTTAATGTAAAAATTTCAATTTTTCGAAAAGAACATTATTCATTCTTCCACTTGATTCCAATTCCCACACAAAACCTACAAAAAATACTAACCAAACTCTATATCATCCTACACCTAGAGATACCCCGAAAAAGAAAAGGTTTTCTATTGCCCAAAACCATCTGGAGGAAACGGAGAATGCAAAGAACCTTATAAATGTGTTAGAAATCTAATACAAACACCCCAGCTGATGGTGAGTCCACTGAAGCAGAGGAGAAACCCGGAAACCTTCAACCAGAGGAAAACTACATACTCCTTATCAACAGCCCGGAGATGCCAGTATATTCATCTTACCCATTTGCTCCAAAAAACGTTTCAGGGATCATAATCATTCACTTTAAAGACTGCAGCATACAATTAAACAAAAGTATTTACGAAGAAAAACCGGCAAAGTTTAGTTTAGTTTAGTTTTGTTGTGACCGTAGAACAGAACGGACGTGTTTTGTCTGTGCTAATTAACCAGTAGGTGTTTTCACTTTTTGTAACTACATGTATGTTGCAAGCATGCAATTGCTTACATATTACCGCTAAAGCGTTTATGTGCACAAAGTTATTGTTGACGCGTGTGTTTTTTGTCGGGTTTACAATTGCGAAAACTAATATCACATTAAACAAGACTGTGACTCATCGATTATTTGTGATAACAATTAATAACTATGAGTGTCAAGTGCAGCATGGAGAATTGCATTGCGTTCGACAACATCTTTAAATATGTAACGTGCAGGGCATTTTGTAACAGAAAATTTCATGGGGCTTGCATAGATGCGCCTAGAGATTGGTATCATCCCTACATGGACAGCAATTTCATTTGCTCGGACTGCCAAAACACCAATAAACTTATGAAATGCATGTACGATAACATCGTTAGTCACATCGATAAATTGATGCAAGAAACTGCACTCAAAGTGACAACACAACAAGCCCAGACGAAAGCAAACGACATCAGCTTTGCGGAAATGGCTAGCTGCTTTGACGCCATGACAACAGCTATTTCTGCCAATAACAAGAAAAATGACGAAAACAAAGCTCTCAAAGAGCTGCATACGCAACTCAATAATGTTAACGAAAAATTAACCGAGCTGAATAAATCGCTAATGTCACCTCATTGCAACTAAAAAGCTGAAGGACGCAAGGCTGATTTTGAAAAGGAGATGATAAATCTGGTTAGTGATCATATCAGTGCCTTAACAACCCAACACTCATCGTGGATTGAACGCGGAGAAAATAGACTCGAAGATGCGATTAGTAACATCGAAGACAAATCTGCTCTTTTGTGCGAAAATACCACCAGCTTAGGTCTCAGTGGACGGCCCCAAAGCCATGAAGTCTCAGCTGCTGACCTTATTGCTGCATCAAATAGCCCAACTCATGATAAAGCGACGTCACCTATCAAGCTGCAAAATAAAAAAAAATAAAAAGTATACTTCAACACATTCAGCTCCTAAATGTCCCAAACAAATTTTTGAACTTGGTGCATACTGGTCCGAGGACGATTGGAACAGAAGAGTCGACAAACTGAGAGTGTAAACACCAACATAAGCAAAAATAACTACTCCATGTTTTACGTAAAAGGAGCTCCAGCATATGCAGATGGAACCTGGATGACAAAATTCCTTCAGAGGGAACTTCCTATAGGAGATTGTGAAGTTGAAGCTCTTCCACATCGTTCCAAGAAAATAAACGCAGCACATCAAGCATTCAAAATCTGTATTCCAACTAGGTATGTTTGGATGTTCACCAATCAACAGGAAAGTAACAAGATACATGGAAAGGGATGAGATTTCTTCAGTGGCGAGATTCACGAAAAATAAAGCAACGTGAAGAGAATATTTTCAGAAGTCCTAATCCAAATAAAAAACGTAAATCTTCACCTCACCTCAAAGATACCATAACACCTGAAACTTCGCTTCAAAACACACTCATTGTAGAGAAAAATAAAACTCCAATAAATAACAATACTAGCGCAAGAACGACTAGCAGATCTCAGCTGAGAATTAATACAAAAAATATAACAACTAACAGCATTCAGACATCCTTACCAATATCTGCCATCCCTTTCACTTCCACACAGCAGGCATCCTTGAATGATGATAAGAATGCCCACAAGTCTGACAACAATCAAGTTATTCAGATTCATACAAAGCATTCCTGTTCTATTGACGTCCCTGCTACAGTTGAAGGCATATCATCTCCATACCAGAATTTCATCCGTGGAGAAGATCAAACTCCTCCCGCATCAAGATCTGTCAGTATACCGGATACGTCTGCTATGTCTCCAATAGCAACGCCCAAGCATCTCGATCCATTGTTACCCCCGAATGTCAAGGCCACAATTAACTCAAACGGAGATCTTGAGAGTAGGTATCTACTTTCACGGCTGCGGGATCCTAGAATATATGACAATGTTCGTATATTCTTTGCTTACCTGTATAAGACTCCTGAATCCACATGTGTGGAAGGAAAAACGAAAACCAATATTAAGGTTAAAATCCAACAGGAGGGTCTTCCGATCGACTTCAATGATTTATCTGGTATCTTTACCCGATTTCATGAGCAACTTGGTGTGAGCTCTATTCAAGTCAATAAAGATCTCGAAACCTATGGGTCCCATGTCAGATCGAAGCATATATCATCGCTTCAGAAAGCTAGAGAAGAGTTTAGGAAATATCATTCCTAACCAAAACTCTTCAATTATTAAGGTTAAGCTCTTCTACCACAATTGTGGTGGCATGATAGGAAAACTAAATAAACTTTTTGTTGGCGGCAAATCATGCCATTTCAATATTTTAACTATTACTGAAACTTGGTTGAATAGTTCTCACAAAAATGAAGAAATCCTGGACAGTAATTGGACGATCTACCGGAATGATCGAGACTATCGTCATACTGGTCAAACCCGCGGAGGTGGAGTTTTGATTGCTGTTAACAACTCTTTGTCGAGTGAAGTTATCGCAACAACGTCCAATAAGAATTTGGAGCACAAATTTATTCGAGTTTTTCTAGGAAAAAATATCATTTACATGGGCATAATTTATATTCCACCCAACTCGGATGAAACGATCTATAATGACCTTTGTGAGACGGTTTCATCTGTATTGACTTGCATGAAAGAGGATGATAAGATTATTATTCTGGGAGACTTCAATCGTTCACGTTTATCTTTCGTAGCTGATGACAAGGATAACTTCCTACTTCCCGTGAACATAAAAGACTCCATCGACGTAAATCTTGTTAGTACTTTTTATGGCAATGATTTGCAGCAAGCAGCTACGATGCCCAACCAAAATGGTAATTGGTTAGACTTGATATTCACCAATTTTTATGACGATGTGGTGGTCAGCTCAACTATTGATGAAGAAAACTTCTTCGTTAACACTAAGCACCACTCAGCTTTCACCGTTGAGCATCGCACCACAGATCCGAAATCTTCAAAATCATACAATGTTCACATTGTATATGACTTTCGCAAAGCTGACTACCCAGGCTTCAAGAACTGTTTGGCTAGTATTGACTGGAACATCACTCTTTCAGCATTAGATGTTGAGGACTCTGTGTCCTTATTTTATCAGATAATTTTTGACGCCATTGAAAGATATGTTCCCAAAATAAAGAAACGGGACAAATTATCCGAGCCTTGGCTGGATGGAGATCTCAGACATTTAAGAAATCAAAGAAACAAAATGTATAAAATATTAAAAAGTAATAAAGGCCATGCCAATGACGTGACGTCTACCAACCTTATGCTGTTAATCTCAGACACTCTTAAGGTGATGGAACAGGGGCAGCAAATAGACACAGTTTACACTGATTTTAGCAAAGCCTTTGATAGTGTCGATCATGGCATTCTAAAATGTAAATTACAGAAATTCAGTATTCAGGGGTCTCTGCTAGATAGGCTATATTCATACCTTTCTAATCGAAGTCAATTTGTCAAATTTCAAGGCGACAAATCAAAAAAGATAAAAGTCACTTCGGGCGTATCTCAGGGTAGTCATCTCGGCCCTCTCCTTTTTAACATTTTCGTGTCTGATTTGTCTGAAGAATTGTCGGACATACCTCATCTATTTTACGCAGATGATTTGAAAAGATGTGTTGTTCCTTCAATTGAAGCTATTATCGCTTCAAAAATGGTGCAAACGTAACAAACTTCACCTTAACACTAGCAAATGTCAAGTCATTAGCTTTTCGCGGAAAAAAATCCCTTAGAACAGCACATACCTTCTTAATGACAAACAACTAGCAAAAGTAGATAGGGTCGTTGATCTCGCGGTTGTTCTGGATCAAAATTTGCGCTACTCATTATGACACTATACTAGCAAAAGCTGCAAAGCAGCTCGGCTTTATTAAGAGACACGCTTAAGAGTTTAAGAATGTTTGGGTAACTAAATCCTTGTAAACATCCCTTGTCCGACCGCTATAAGAATACGTATGTATTGTCTGGAATCAGATATTTGAGATACATAGCGACAGATTTGAATTTCGTCTCTTTGCCTTAAGGGATATGTACAACCCAAATACCTTTAACCAATTGCCACCGTACATGCACAGGCTCGGTCTTTTTACTCTTATCACTCTGGCATCCAGAAGAATGATCGCATGCTGCTGCTTTGCCTTAGATGTCATTCAGGGTAGGATCCATGCAGAGTTTCTATCAACGCAATTTATATTTAACGATATAGTTAGACACACAAAACACCCGTTTGCTCAAAGAAACTCAGCACAGCACTACCTTTGCAGAAAATGAGCCCATCAACAGATGCTGCAAGTTATTTAACAGTATGGGTAGACACTTAGGCCTCTTACAAATTAAACCTGATAAGGGCCCTTCCAAAACTCCCTCAACTTTCCAACTCACTTTCTTTAGTTTTATAATTATTTTTAACTATTGTTAACTTTTGACTGTACGTATTAAACTGTACTAAATTTATGCCTTGCTTTGGCTTTAAATCAATAAATAAATAAATAATTATACACAGCAGCACTTTCACAAATTAATAAAAGATAGCAAAATTAATATTCACCTCAGTTGTAATACTATCGAGTTCCAATATAGATATTAATCCATCGGATTATATTTTTTTATTCTCCTCTCGGAGTAGCGACATAACTCGCGTGGTAGTCTGTTGTTTGAACTTCGTTAAAAATGAAATAGTGGATTTTTGAACTCTCGAGGAGGGTTTGGAACGTGGTATTATCTCGGTATGCGCGCGAGAATTTTCTAATTTAAAGTAACTTAGGATGTATAGCCTGACAAGCTTGGTAATAAAGTATGCTTCTTTCATTAATTTTTTTATCGGTAAGTGATTGGTCAAATAGATGGCTGAATCTCTTGAAATAGAATTCGGGAATTATGCTAGAGAACGCACTCACGATAGCACGCAACAAACTGACCTGGCCTGACAGCAGCCATTGCACCTCTAGCTAGGTAGAGGGCGAACTCGAATTAGTCTGTACGACGAAAGGGTTCGTTGTCTCGTCCCTGGAGCTTAACGTCCATGAAAACGAGACAAAAGTTTTGTTGATTAGAAGTTTAGTAGCGATATTATTCGCCTTCATATTCACATTTCATTTCAAGATCACCCCCCCCCCTTTGGTAGTATACAGCTTGCCAAGGAGGTTGCCTGAAATCAGCTTCAAAATATGACGGTTTCGACTTCTGACTATCCGTGGTACAGATTTGAATCTATCACCATCCTTGTCACTCTTTGGCAAGCGGCACTTCTGTTGAGAACACACCACAATCCAGAAGGATGGCCGAATAGGTACAGGTTCCAAACTGTATTTGTACCCGGTTTTGGTTCAACCACAGCCACCAAGTTGCAACCAATAGACTCCTCACCGACGCCGGCAGGGACAAGTCTCTGAAGCCCCGGCTCCCTTGGCACCAGTTTACTTTTAGTATGGTTTCCAGGAAGTGCAAGCACAACCTCTTCAATTGAGTCCCATAGCAAAACTCCGGATTGATCGCCGTAATTTAGGGTTATCGTTCTTCAAAACCAATGGAATATATGATATACCCTACCAATAGTCATTTCTTTGAACTCAGCATCCTTGAAGGCATTGTTACGTTCACCACGCAACGTGGTCGGCCCACAACCCATAAGGGAAAAATGGGGGTCTGCTCTGCTATCGAAGACTTCAAACCACCATGCGGGTAAACGCTGTTTTTAAAGAATTGATAATGTTACGTTCGCCACTTCACGCAATGAAGCCAATTAATGAATTTTAGTGTTATTATTGAATTATATTGTTATTAATGAATTATCTTGTAGGGAGTAGAGGTTTGAATTATATAAATGTAGAGGAGATGTAAGTATGTAAGGATATTGGATTAGGTAACTAAGTAGGTAGTAAGTTTGTTATGGAGGTTGTTCCTGACCGTGCTCGCGAGGCTGCGTAATTGAGATAAATGGCCAACAATGACGGCCACAAACAACGCTCACCCAATCGCCGCTACAGATCTAAATCCAGGCTCCGCCCGGTCTACGACGCCCAATGGAGTCCTCTATGCGCCTGTGATACCCACAACCATTGGTACTTGCAATCACTATGGTTAACAACTGCCACGAGTATTTCACCCTGCGCCGAGTTGCAACGCTCTGGCCAAACCCGCGAAGCTTCGATCGCCAGCTGATGTGCATCACCAAAACCAGTTCGGAAGCTTTGCTGAGATCAACAGACTCGTGGACGTTGATTGGCGATGTAGCAACGGGATTATGATTTTGCATAAATAGGGTTGCGGAAGCAGCTGACGGCGTCTTTTACGGTGCGAAGCTGCGTCTTGGGTGGCGAATCTTTTTCGGTGAGGAGCTTGGGCGGTGCTGTTCTCTTCTTCGTCGGTGCGAAGTTCAAGAGGAAGTCGAGTGCGTATTGGGTGTCGACCTTCGCTTGTCGGTGCGGAGTTTGAGCGGTGTGAATTTTTAGAAAGTGGAGATCTTCGAACAATAATAGCACGGTGTGTGCTGTCGTGGCCACGCAAAACTTAGAGTGAAAACCTTTCCACAGTAATTTCTCAGTTTCGGTTTGACAATACATAGAGAAAGTAAAGACGCAGCACAAATTGGAAAAGTACCAAGTGCCAGACGAACATTCATATAACATAAATAAAAGGAAGTTAAAAATAGTGTGTGTGCGTGTCTCCAACCGCCAGACGAGCAGTCAGACGAGCAGCCAGACGAACAGCCAGACGAGCAGCCAGCGAGCGAGCCAGTTAGTAGTCGCCGAGGTAGTTTTAAGGAACAAGGAACAAATTGAAAGTAAGATTAAGTGTATATAGTTAGGATTTAGATTGATTTTTAGCAGGAAATAAATTATCTCAGTGAATTATCAATTTTTATTATTGTCTGAAGTGGTGAAGCGGAAATCGCGTGTCCGGCATTTAGGACCTTGTTTCAGATTCCCTTGCTGGTGGTTTTGGGTCGCCGCGGATCCTTTTCCCGTTTCATGATTCGCGGACAGGGCAGTCTCGGCGCAGAAACGGGTAGCGCTTTTTTATTAAAATATCCCCACACCCCTTTTTGCAGGTAAAGCCGGGTGGGATTGCCCAAACCGTCACCAGGGTCGGCTACGGTGTAAGAGTGGTCAGCGTTACGCAAAATATAGCCGTAACAGCATGTTCCTCTAAGACTCGACCAAAACCCCTCCTCGTTTACATTTGGTGGCAGTTCTCCTAGTTGCTTTGGCTGAGTACTAGGCATTTGCTGATCTACATTTATGGAAACTCTTTCTGCAAGGAACTTGTTCGGCTATGTTACTTTCCCAGGCATACTTAAGGCCGGTTGTACCTCCTTCATCCTTTCTTTGACCCCAGCTTCGGAAAGTGGAGTTACCGTAATGGTCGGTGGAGCTCACCCAAGAGTTAGTGTAGGCCAGCATTTTTATTGCTTAAGCCTTCTTATACACACCTGTTTCCTAGATGAACGATGCCAGTCTGGTTGGCTTTTGTATAGGCGTTGTTTGGATTTCCGGGCAAAAGCCTGCATATATGGCGATACATGGGTGAACCGGACTGGGAACCGTTCATCTTGAAACCGGTTTCTGCAAAAAGGTGTTATAATTTCGACTAAAATGAAATTTTGGTCTAATCGAAAAGTTAGACAATGGAATCAAAAACTAATCTCGACAAACCATAAACATTTTAGATTTTCATAAATTTTCATAAAAGCTTCACAAAAACTCATTTGTTGAACAAAATTGATAATATGTGGAAAGGGAAAATCTATATAAATAAAAATGAGTCGCCAAATGTGTTGCTAAGCGCAAAACTCGAGAACGCCTCGACCGATTCGGCTATTTTTTTAAATATATTTTCCTCAAGGCACAAGGATGGTTCTTACGGAGAGAAAAAACACAAAAATTGCGTGGAAAATAGTAAACACAGCACTTTTCTTTTCCAATGCAAATCACAAAGTAAATTAAAACAACTACAGCCAGCTGTGAAACATTTGGCGTCAATCAAACAAAAGTGGCGTTAGGATTATTTTTGGTGTGCATTCAAGTTGATTAAGCTGTATGGATATTAATCTACGCCTGTCCAAAATAAAGGTTTTGCGTGTCAACGAAGAAAACAATATTAGTGTTATTTTGAGCGTGGTATTTTCTTGGTTTTTTTTTAAATTTTCACTTCTCTCGAAAACCAATTGTGTGTTTATTTGTTCAGTGTGATTACATTTAGACCCATGCCGCCCATACGTAGACCCAGCAATTTGGGTCGAAGAACTCGAAATGCTACAAACCAAGCAAATTTTCTATCTAGCCGGACTGAACAACAACGTGAAGAGCGAAATGAAATTTAAAGGATTAGGCTAATACAATCACGTGCAACGCATCCTCTTCAAACTGCTTTCAGTGTTTCACGAGCGGCTTTCAGTTACGATTTTTCAATTGTCTACAGTTCCTACCAATGCTTTGCTATTGGATCTATGAACTCAGTTTGCCCATATTGTAAGGCATTGACATACAAAAATGAAGCAAATGGATTGTGTTGTGCAAATGGCAAAGTGAAATTAGTGACACTGGTTTCACCCCCAGAGCCATTTAAGCAAGTGTACGAAATAGAAAACTTATTTCTGTAAGTAATCGTTGTTTTGTATTGGGACATAAATAAAGTGATCACTTTACGTTTATTACGTTATGTTTTATTTATTTAATTTTTTCTATTGGACTGCGACAGACCAATAAGTTTTGACAGAACGAAGTCTGTCCGGGCAGCTAGTGTTATAATAATAATAATAGCAATCATAATCCTTTGTTTATTAAAAATGAATAATACAAATAAAATTTGGATAATAATAAAAATATTATACCTGAATATACAATAAAAATACATTCAGGCTTAAGGCGAGAAATTAGGTACTCCCGAGGGTTACCTGTTTGGGAGTTACTTTTTTTTTAAGTTAAAAAAAAACATTTATATAAATAAAAGGAAATTATATTTATATACAATCAAAGAACGAGTAGACTACGGATACAAAATGTATTCTGGGCTGCATTTTATGTAAAAATTGATCAGTGTAATCTGCTGAGTATGCCCATTCTACTATTTCCCCCCTTGAAATCCATTATTGGTGTTTCCTGCAACAAGGGTCAATACACACAAGCAATATGAGAGAAAAAACAACTGAATAGCTGAAAGACAAGATTAAGTAATACTTAGGAACAATCCTTCCTTCCAATAACCATGTTTTTACTTTGAGTTTGAATTTCCTGACATTGTCAACCTGTTTTATATCGTTCGGCAGGAAACCAAATGTGCAGGGTGCAATATATGAGTAAAATCTACGGTATAATTCTTTATTCGGCTTTGGAAGGCGCATTACATCTGTAGATCGCAGATAGTAATTTCTGCGTACATAGTTGGTTGGATTTTGGCCATTTTTTATATAAAATATTTCGAGCACCTTGTAAAAATAAAGGTGTCTCAAAGGCAAAAAATTATTTTCCCTGAATACGGCTAACGAAGGACATGCCCTATGTCTCACTGTAATCGTCCTGATGACAAATTTTTGGCCTTTTATGAGTAGCTTGATCTCAGAGAGATACGCACCACCCCACACCACGATTTAATACTGCAGCCTGCTTTGGACTAATGCATGATATAGCATATCCATTACATATGAAGGACATAGGCTACGAATAAAATATAGGTTACGGCATATGTTAAGTATTTCTTTTTGCAAAATTGAAATGTGATGGCACCAACTCAAACGCGAATTAATTTTTATACCTAAATATTTAATATCAACTTCTTCAACTCATCCACAACCACATGGTATCCCGGGACAGCTCACATTATGCATTTTAAGGTTTAGCGGTGGGTTGTTCTTAAGTTGTATATTACCAGTTTAGTTTTATCTACATTTATAAACATTGGAGGTTATTATATATCTGATCCTCTAGTAGTTCCCTGCTATCAGCCCTCAAAGCAGTATCATCAGCAAAAGATGTGAGTTTGCCTTTTAAAGTTCCCTTACACAAATTATTAATAAAAACCAAAAAGAGTTCCGTGGAGAGCCCCGAGCCCTGCGGGACTCCACATTTGACCAGTCTAGCTGAATCCAACACCCTCGATACTCTAACCTGCTGAGTTCTGTTGTACAAAAAAAGACAAACCAGTCATTACAAACGCCCGTCACTTCCGCATTTTTTAGTTTGCCTAACAATAAATCATGATTCATTGTGTCAAATGCCTTTCTTGTGTCAAGAAATAAACTTGCGACCTTGCTGTTATCGTTTATGGCATCATACACAGGTTCCAGTAGACTAAGCATAGCATCCTCAGTCCTAAAGACTTTTCTGAGACCAAATTAATTTTCGCTGAGAAAGTTTACTTTATTTAGATAATTGGAAAGTCTTATCCTAATCAGTTTTTGTAAAGACGGAGAAGAGGGCGATGGGCCCATAATTATTGGGTCTGTCTTTGCTCCCTGATTTGTGGATTGGAACAATGACTGCTTTTTTTAGCTTTCGGGGGTAAACTCCTGTGGCCATGCTCAAACTGTGAATAAAGGCTAGGACTTCCGAAATATGTTCAACTATTATCTTAATAGTTTGGATTTTAATCCCATCAACCCCGGGGGCATTTTTTGACTTAAGCGATGCGACTACACTCTCAACCTCGGCAGACAAAGTTGGGAGGAAAAACATTGAAGCGGGATTAGTTTTATGTTCTGGAAAGAGTGAGTTATATCGTGAGGTTGGTTCCATTTAAATTTACGTAATTCTGTGTTTCGCTTGCGATGTTTATAAAATAATCATTCAAATTATCCGCGATTTCCAGTTCATTAGTTAAAATTTCACCATTTTCAGCCCTTACCTGCTTTAATTATTATTATTATTACAAATAATTTAATATTGTTAATAACAATCAAATATTATTAGTTGTAATTTGATATTGTAAATATAAACACAATTATAACTATTCAGTTACGTTCAAACACACAATAATGTATGATTATTATTAATAATAATTAAATACCCTCAATAATGGTTGTGGATTGGAGGAGGACCATCTACGTCCCGAAAGCGGAGGACGAGGAGGAGGACCAGGAGGTGGACGAGGAGGTGGATGAGGAGAAGGACGAGGTTGCCGAGGCTTTGGTAGAGGACGACCAGATGGAGGAGGCGTCTTCCCTTACCAAAGCTTTTATGGTTGGATAAAAGAATTAATAAAAATATTTAAAGTGATTATAATAATTTAGAATAATGATTTCTAATAATAGTAATTATTAATAAAAACAAATTAAAGCTTTTTTATTCACTCATTCAAGTTAGTCGTGTGAGGCTCAAGGGTCGCACTGAGACAACATTTTTTGTATCTTATTTATAATGTCAAAGCACATTTGTTGTCATGATATGCAAATGAATATTATCATTATAAACACATTGACCGCCTTGTCAGTCACCAGTGACTGACACTGAGTACCTACTTTAACTTGCCATTCAGTGCTATCAGTAACGAGTTCTGTGTTAAACGTTACTGGGATTGCCTGACGTGGCTCTTCCGCATGTTACCGCAACTTGGCCTCAGAATTCTCATTAAAATAATTGTGGGAACAAGCTCATAAAGTGAAGCAAAATATTGAAATAAAATAAAAATCACAAATATTAAGTTTGCCACAAAAATGCATCAAAGTAAATTAAATAATCATATCTCTACATAATTTATTAAATATAACTTAAACACAAAGAACTTTTTTTTTACATTTTATGAAAAAACTTGTTGGCGGAGAATGAAATAAAAAAAAATATTCACTCGAGTGTGCACAGCTTTTTTGCTCAGAAAATTAGGGTTCATCAGTGGTCTCAGAATCTAAACAACTTATATTACTCATGGCATGGTATTTTGCATATTAAAACTAAGAATGGTATAAAATATAAAACACGCAGCAAAGAATCTACTTCCTATCTTCAAAAGGTTTAGTCAATTGCATTTATTAAAAAAAACACAACATGGGAAGCTAAACATATTTTTGGAATTACTGAAAGTTTAAACTACACTTTCAAATAAACAAGAGTCCTTTAATTAAAGCGCAAAACTTGGCTACCATGGAAGAATTGAGTTCGCAAACAGTTTTAGTGAAAAAATCTATTAGGCAAGATACGGTGGTCTCTTCAATAGCCTCTTCTTTTCCGTTGAAAAATGATGTCGCGTTGGCCAATGTAAACAATCGCATTTGCGAAGATAATCGGGATCATTTTGTAAGCATTATATTTTCAATATGTGTAGAATTTTTATCACAGCTAACAAAATTAATTCAGGTATCGATATTGAAATCCTTGACAAAATCTGGATTCACCAAAAACATCAACCAAATTTCGAGTGATGAACTTATTCTGACCTATAATTTAGATGGTAGTTATGGTAAAAGACGGTTTCAAGATTTCGATAATTTCTACAAGGTTATCAAAAGTAAGTGGTCTCAACGGATCAATAGTTTGGTACTATGAGCTAAGTTTCTTTCAAACACAGGTGTAATCGATGCAGATCCATTGGTAACTGACATAGAAAACAGATTAGAAACGCTTTTCAGGTTGCAAAAATAAGATGTTTCAAAAAAAATATACATGGATCGAAAAGAGAAAGCGTCAAAAAGTTAAATTTAAGTCTTGATTCTGTAATATTTTCATGTACAAAAGTAATGTGTATACATAAAAACTTGAAGCATACGGTGTTTTTCTTATTGAAAATAGCTTTTGAATTTTCTATATCTTTGAAGATGGTCTCCCGTGTTACTAGTTCTGCCTGTGGTTCTAAATATATATTATTCTTGAACTAATTCCAAAGTAGTCCATTAATAACTAGTAGCATATGCACTGGTTCAATGCGTACATCTAACTGAACTTGACCGAGAACTAGTTTTAAAGTCATGCAACAAGAGTCAAATGACTCCACCCTATGACAAAGCTGTACAAAAGTAAACAGTTTGAGACATGAAGCTTGGCCTAAAGTAGAACTAGTTATGCCTCCAAAGTCACTAGTTGTTTTACTAGTTAAAGAACTAGATTGATTCCTGCTGGGTAAGGTTTCACTCCCACTCGCTTGTATGGGTAAACGGCATTTGTGCGTTGTAGTACAGCTTCATGTGCTAACAATATACTAGGGTTGACGGTAACATGATTCATGAACATTGCCGCTTCTAGTATTTTCACACGTGGATTAAAGTCATCTTCTTTCGAGTACAAATAAAATTCTGGTTTTTCCAATAATAATGTTAAACGTAAGTCCACTCCATTCAATAAAAGTTTATCTTGATTTGACAGATCTTTCTCTTCTCAATAATTGCAGACCGTTTAAGATAGCCTTCATTCAACTCGGTACGACCACCGTCAGGTCTTGAGTCTTCAATCATCTCCATCTCATTCTGATCTAGAAACCACCCGGCCGATTCCAAATGAGTGGATACAGCGTCTTTACCGTAGTTCAGTAAATTTTCAATATAGGCGCGATAGTGGTAATTGTTGTCTGTCTGAGCTATATTCTTCCCATTCAATTGTACAGTGCATTGTCTTAAAAGTGAGTGCATGAGGTTGTTAGCTACACTAACCGGATCAGCTGCACCTTCATCCCCATCAGCCTTCTTAATTTTTTCTTTTCCGGTGAAAAGTTCTTCTTTACCATTTTTTAGTTTAATCAGTTGCACCTTGAGCCGTAAGTAGATGCTGGATAAGTCGCGATATGTATCCCCAGGACCAAGCGAAACAAATTCCAACACCAAAGAATTGTCCAGTGATGCAATTGGTTTGTAAGCAATTTCTTCGGTTTTCAAAATACTGTTTTGAATTGGTGGGGAGGCAAAAATATCCAATTCAGACTTCATACACTATTTCTGCATCATGAAGGTATTATCTATCCGTCAAATATATCCAATGCATGACTTCTTACTCGACGCCGTCGTTTTATAGTTTTCTTACTCTTGCTCGATGACAGCTTTCTCACCTTCCGCCCTTTTTATGCTTAGGCACTGATTTCAAATGTTGACTTGTGTCTTCCTCTGCCCTCCATTTTATCAAAGATTTTATTTATACCTTTTTGGGTTAATTCATGTACTGCAGATTTCCCTTGCTCCTTTAGTACCTGCTTCAGTGGTTTACTTCCTGCCTCTTTAAAAATGGACTTTCCCGTTTCGATGACTTGTTTTCCTATAGCTTTTGCACCGGAAAGAAATAAAGGCTGAAGATAACGTATCAACCCACTGAAAAAACTTCCAACATCCCTTCCACGCTGGTAGACAAGTGGCGATCGATATAATTCTCCAATGTCTGATAATCTACCTCCACTCTGGACAAGGTAGTAACGTGCGTAGTGTGAATTCATCGCATTAGTATAGAGCTGTGTTAAATTCTGTCTCCAAACTATGTTGATATTTACAACGTAGGAATATTTATAGGTTCTAACCTTTGCTTGAAATGAAGCATGACATATGTTGGAGTAAAGCTAGGTTCAAAGTTGACTAACTCACTGTGATGATCTGTAATTTTGATTGAGATACTTTCAATAAAGCTTTTCTCAAGTGGACAGTACTCCACATGCTCGAATCTTAACACGCTATCACAGCCTTTCAAGGGGATTGCTCGTAGATTTCTTACCAGTTTACTTCCAGTTATTCTGGGTTTATTAATATCCGTATAAACATATATCAAATTGTTTCCTTCACAATCACCGATAGCTTTGGAGGGGGTGTTACAATGTGTTCTTTTTTCAGGTACAGACAATGATTTTTCCAGCTGACTTATACAGTCCAGCATTATTGATTTATCAAACGACTCTTTTATTTCTGTATCGATCGATTCGGGATCGCGTTTCTCAACGGGTGTTTTTAAGAAAAAGTCGATGAATAAGCCAGCAATATCATCGGTTTTATCCACTTCTATTGGAACTGGAGTTGTAGCATTTGAATCATCGGCTCTTTTGTAGGGTATGTTAATGATGGTGTGAAAATGAGTTTTAACCCACTCATCGGGTAATATTTCAGTGCCGGACTCTTTAGTGGTGCAGGATATAGATCCTCGGATTGCTGAGGCAATTTTGTTAAACACCTGCTTTCGTAGTTGAGATGTTCGTAATTGAGATGTTGTGAACCTAGATGACTTTCCTTTATCAAGTAGTTTTTCCTAATTAAATTCAATTCCACTTAGTAACAAGGCTATGAAATCAGTTATGTTAATCGGTGACGGCATAGACAGCGCTACATTAAGCTTCACGCCATAATCTTTCAGATGAAATGTATGGGTGGTCGGTTGAATACCCGCTTCTTTATCCCGTTTCTTCCTTAAACTATTTGACGGATAAATATATTGATCAACCATCTGTAATAATTCATTGTGGTTTCGTTTGTTTCTAGGTATCTGTCCAATTATGTAGTCTATAAGCGCTCGGAATGATTCAAATTTTGCATCTGACTTTAAATAAACCTTTTCAGCAATCTTTCCAGACTGATAAATATGTATACAAAAATCTTCTTCTATAATACTTCTTATGTCGGCAATTGCCTTTTCATCTCTATCTTCTACGATGCGATCGTGTATTATTTGTTTGATTTCGGTTAAGTAATAGTTATAATAGTCAGGCCTAATTGCCAAGAAAAATGATGAAAGGAATGATGAAAAGTCCATATCATTTCCCTTATAACATAACTTTGCAAATCATTCGCATCCCATCTAAAACGAACATAATATTTACTCAACCCAACAACTTTAGCGATTATTGCTTTTGAATCTTTTTCAATTGGTACAGATTGTGGTACCTTGGTAACGATTACGTCTTCAGCGGTTACAGACCGTTTAGAAATACCTCTCTTATCTGATATACTTTTCTCATTTCTTCGTTTTGGTAGAGCGATTTCTGTTATACCAACATACCAATTGCCAGTAAACTTACACATACTCGGTAATATATTTTCGAAAGATGCTAGTGTATTGTCAGGGTAAATGTCGAGGAAACTGTAACTCAACAGGCACACGTAGAACTCTGCATCTTTTATGTTAATAGGCATTTCTAGATTCTGTCCCAATTCAGGTTTCTTGCACTGAAACTAGACTCGGTCCTTAATCTCAACCGCTCACTTTGTCGCGTAGGCTTCCTTATGGGAGAGTCAGCCTCATATTGATTAGGGTTTAGCCGCGAAGGTCTTAGTATAGACTGCCTGTCTGAGATTGGACCTAAATTAGTCACTATGCCTCTGTCATTTCTTTCAACTAAATCATTGAATACATCATTCAGCTCGTCCATACTCGTATCCATCGGGATTGTATACTGTGTCATTCCATCATCACTAGTTATTACTTTATACCCTTTTTCAGTTTCTCGAAATGAATCAGCCATACATTTTCTTATTTTGGGAGCAGGTCTAAGACTTTTTGCTATCCCACTTGCTGATAATCGTCGCTTTACAGCTGCAGGTAATTTTTGCTTTAGTGGTGTCATTTCGTTTACCGATTTAAATATCTCTTCCGCCCGTGAAGGTGAAGGTGAAGTTTGTGTGGGCTTCTCATTTTTAATCACATATCTCGTCTGAGTGGTGTTGTCGCGCAAATTTTTAAAAAATTTATCCATCATACGGTCTTTTGAAGAAACATTTTCAGCTTTCATTTCCATAAATGATTGTTTTGTTCGCCTTGCATTTAAAAATTTCATAAGCACATTATAATACTGATACAATTTTGCTTTATCATTAAGATTTTTAGTGTTCAATATTTTGCTCATGCGTTTGTCAAACAAACTTTGTGCAGAAGAGCTTTCGATTGTACTTTTAAGCGTGCATATACTTCCGAAGATAGTAGAAGCATTTTGTTAAGACTGTTATTTCTATGCATATTTTTCAATCAAAGAACCTATCACACCTGAAAGAACACTTCCTAATAAAACAGGTAAGAAGCCACCTTGCTGCACTAACACTTTACGTGTCACAGATTTTCTTGCATCGGCAAGCTTGCGCATACCCTTTTTATATTTACACAACCGTGTGAAACTTCTTCCTGATGGCCTATGATTACCCTTCAGTGTGCTGTTTGTAATTTCACAGAGAGTTTTTATAACTTCAGGTTTCACCCTCTTCAGTATAGCCTTTCTTAAACACGGACTTGCTTTTCTAAGAACATACAACATATGCTTGTTGTCCTTCAATCGTTTCATTCTTGACACCATTGTTTTCCTGCAAACTATGTGGGGGGCAATAACAAGTTAAAAACTTTGTATTAAATATATCTGTGCGGAACCTTAATGTATCATTGATATCCTGTGTTAAGTCTATTAACAAATAGCTATGAGGCTGATAAGTAATTTCTTTATATATTTCCATGAGCTCCGTACTATTTTCAGGATATATCTGTTTTGCGAGGCGCTGAAATTGACTCTTGTCTCGCGGATTCTTGAAACAAATCAGGTATTTACAATTAAGTGAAATGTCACGACAAAGTTTACCCTGATGAAATACATTCTGAGTCGCCAAGATAACAGAAAGATTACGATGATGGGAGCCTTTTGTAAACAGCTCGCACACCTGTCTTGAAAATGTATTTAGCATCATATCGTCCAATACAATTAGTATCGGTTCATTTGCAGTATTAGGGAATTCTGCAGGAATTGAATTTAAAAATTCTATATTCTTAATAGGTTTGTGTACTGGTATAGCATGCTGTTCGGCATCACACCATATTACCTTTTTTATTTGCGGTTAAATCATCGTTTGGTTTGTAAGAAGATTTTCTATAAAAGTCGTTTTGCCACACCCAGACGGGCCTGCAATCATCATAGGGAACGGGTGTTTAAAGTGAAGCATATCTTTGACGAAATTGTACGTGAATATAATGGTGTAAAGAATATTTATATCTTTTTGAGTATGATGAGTAGACGACAAGTAGTCAATGAACTCCACAGACCCGCTCGTAGACGATTTGCACGTCGAAGGGTCACCATTAGAGGTATAGATGATTTGTGGCAAGCAGATCTAGTTGATATGACTGCCTTCTCATCTGAAAAGCATGGAACAAAGTTTCTTTTAACTGTGATTGACACATTCTCTAAATATGCGTGGGCTCTACCTATTAAAAATAAAAGTGAATGTGTAGTAGCAAAGACTGCGGAATCAATTCTTAACCAGAGGCGCATCCCCCGAAACCTACAAACAGACGCCGGCAAGGAATTTTTTAACGAAGTATTTTGCGAACTGATGAAATATTATGAAATAAACCATTACTCTACATTCAGCTCATTGAAAGCATCTATTGGTGAGAGGTTTAATCGAACGTTAAAAAATCTTATGTGGAAAGAATTCAGTATGAAGGGTAATTACCGTTGGATTGATATTTTGCCAAGACTCATTGATAAGTACAATAGAACCAAGCATCGCACTTTTAAAATGAGACCTATAGATGTCAATACATCTAACGAAGTTCATCTACTTGCAACTTTGCATAGGAAAGTTAAGGTTGTTTCTAAACCCAGGGCCCGATCTAGCTATTTAGCCGCTCCTGGCAAAAATAATTTTTGCCGCCCTTTATAATGAAATATTGTAAGTCATAAGCATGTTTTGTGTATGAAATATTCACATATTAGGGCTTCTAAACAAGTAGGAAAAATTTCATGAGTGTCTGTATAGATGTACGTTTGCTCAAGAATTTCTCAGACACTATCTATGTATTTCAACTTTGGAAACAGTGAAAACTTCATCAAATCCGGCTCAGTAATTTTAAAGACATAGAAGAAAATATCATATAAAATTGGTTTAAAAAGTAACTTTTGTTACATCGACTTCTTAATGACAAGTTTTCTCTGCAGTTTAAACGGATGAAAAAAACACAAGAAATATTTTTTTTTAAATTTAATTGAAATAAAACAATACAATATTTATTTCGAGCCACACAACAAATTAGTCATTCTTAAGAAATAAACAAATTAAATTAAAACACTTTTTTCTGAGAACCTTAAACCCTACCTAGTAACTAAAATAATTTTCTTCGCACTTTTTGTTCTGCAAAATCTTTAATAATTTCTGATAAATTTATACTGTCGCAAACCTTGTGGTCTATTGAAATCATAGATAATCCAGATAACCTTTTTTCGTTCATGGTGGATCGCAGATGGTTTTTAATTATTTTCAATTTAGAAAAGCTTCTTTCACCAGTTGCAACTGTTACTGGTAAAGTCAAAAGAATCCTGAGAGCAATACTGATGTTTGCGCCAAATTTTAAATCTGTTTTAAATTTTAAAACGTCTGTAGAAAACAAATTATCATCTAAAATCATACAAAGGACTGACAACTCCTCTGAAAGTTCTACTCAATTTATATCAGATGAGTCGTCGTGGGTTAAAATAGTCTCGAGGCTCTTACAATGTTCTAACAATTATTCTTTTGGCAGTTGTTTTAAGGCAATTTTGCCGCCCCTAATTTTTGCCGCCCTGGGCAGTTGCCCGGCTTGCCCCCCCTTAGATCAGGTTTAGACTAAACCTAAATATAAAATCGGTGATTATGTTCGCATAAGCAAATACAAGCACGTCTTTGAAAAAGGCTACACCCCGAATTGGTCAACAGAGATATTCAAGATAAAGGTCGTAAAAAAGACACAACCGCAAACATATATCCTTGAGGATTACCAAGGAAACACTATTCAAGGCGGTTTTTATGAGTTAGAGTTATCAAAGGTAAAGCACCCTGATGTTTACCTTTAATTTTAAAAAAAGAGAAAAATCGTGTTCTTGTAAAATGGCTCGGTTTTTCTTCAGCGCATAATTCATGGATAGATATAAAAGATGTAGTGTGAAACCTTGCTAAAAGTCTGTTACAGTCTGCTAAAATGGAAAACAATGTTAAATTCACAGATAAAGCTTGCATTAGATGCATGATAGCCTGGAACTATGCGTATCGCATGAGTCGTAAAGGGGAGTGGGAAATACATGCTCGTGACAGATTTAGGTTTCACCATCGTATTTCACAACTAAATGAAATTATAGCCCCTGTTCTTTCTAAAAAAATTCAGAGAGAAAATTTTTAATGAGAGGTTTTTGCATTTAACATAGTCAGTTTAGAAACAACCTTTAGATAAACAAGATGTCTTGCACGGTAGAACTACGTAAATTTGAAGATTTTGTTGCGGATTACGAGGATGTACTTCTGGATGAACATCGTGAGAAGCTGTTAAAGGATATCAACACACTAAAGCTGTATTCGACGATACCGTAAGGCACATCAATTCACGGATCACATTACAAATCTTGCCCTTGGTTTTCTGCCAACGCCGATTCCGGACCAGATACCTGTGAATGCTGCCATGTGGAAAAAATCTCCGGCAGAATTAGAAAATTAATATGTTTTGATTATAAATTGAGAAATGAAAAGTTTTGAAGAGATATTCAAGTAAAATTATAAATTACATTCGATCCAATCTTTTATTTCTTCTTACACTGATGTGAAATGGAAAAATGTGAAATAGAAATAAAACAATGCTGTATGGCAAAAGCGACTCTTTATTCAAATTCATCGTTGTTATGCTGAACAAATTTTATTTTTGAATATCCACCTCTTGCGTCATCTTTACCTTCGAAAATCAGATAGTTTTCCGCAATATCGTTAAGATCCTCAATTTGACGCTGTTTCTTTATTTTCTCTGAGAATCTTGGTGGAAGAAAACAAAAGGTTCCATTGGTTAGGTGTACGGTGACGCGTGATCCATATTGCGTGTTGACCAAACGAAAACATTTAACCCTATATTTCTTTCCGTGTTCCAAAGCAACAAGTGCTACGTGTTGATCCGGAATGTACTCGCATACATTGTTCAACATTTCTACAGTTTTCTGGAAAAAAGAACAAAGGATTAAAAAGGTAATATTATTACTCACAATATTTTTCGTGTCCCAACTTCTTCCAAAAGACTTCAAAAACTTCTGTCTGATAATTGACTGCAACCCTTCCCTTTTATACTGTCTACGCGCACATAGGGTAATACGGGTGAGTAATTGCAAACTCAATAGCAGATGTTTCCACACGAGCTAATTATATTCATCCTCAGATAATTTCAATATACAGAACAAATACGCGATCTGCAACACAAAAGCATTCAACCATCAACCTTCACCTTCACCTATACCACACGCGTAAAGTAATTAAATATGCACTGCTTAAAACACATTTTTTCCGCAGACACTAATTACATTCACCCTCAGTTGGTTCAATATACAGGTCTTTTCGTGTCCAGCGTTTCTTGCTTCAAGCGTACCAAGCAAGCGTAAGCAACCATAAAGCATCTTCTGATTAGCATACACACAGTTTAATTATGTATTACACCATTTCACATCATTCTATTTCACCTGAATTCAACTCAAGACGCGTAACATTCGACAACAACTCCACAACCGGCCGTTTAGGATCCTCCCGACGCGACGTCATCTATAGTGAATATCTCCCATTTCAGTTTAAGATGCAGGTGATATTGAAATCTTTCCAATAATATTTCTTTTTTCGCGAGTCTGTTGGTTCGTAAGCAAGTTAATTAATATGCACCCAATTGCAACACGGTCAATGCGACGTCACGATAAACCTTGGCGGAACAATAAACATGTATGTGACCGTCCTTTCTACCATCATTCGCTCGCCTTCAAGAAAGACTTGAGATGTTTTTTACAACCTGTTTGAAAACATCTCAACGTATATGTGCATGGAGTTAATTCATATGCGACCGATCGAAATTCTCATTGCATGCAGATACACGAATATGCACCCATTGATGATACGATCGAATCAGTATGAATGGCTATTACCATTAAAATTTCACACTTCTTTTCACCCTTCGTTCGCACAAATAAGTACAGCAATACGGCGTATTGAAATCAATGGGTTCGTATTACATTAAGCTAAATTTTCTACAGAGCCACAGAAAATGTAAGTGCAAGGCTTTAACCTGTATCCATCATTCGTTGTCTTAAACAGGTGCTTCATACATTCGCTTGAAGGAAAACTTGAATTAACATGCTCGGTATCGCCAACGAACGAAATACAAGTTGAATTCGCACATCAAGGAACATTTATGTTCTTTCTGTCTGGTTTTCATGCGCTCCTGTTTCACCATTTTACAAAAATTGACTTTAGCAGCCTTTCTAACGTACTCTAAGCCTCCTAACAAACAACCAGTTATGCACACAACATCTCCCAACACATGACACATATCACAAATCACAGCTACAGCCAAAACATCTGACTCTATTTCTACGACCTATCACTTCCTGACACACCCAACCGCAACACCCCGATCCTCTATAGCCTTCTACCAATCACAACCACACACCTGATCCTCCACACCCTACCACTACCTCACCCAGCCAACCAACCACAACACCCTTCTACCAACACTGCAAATCACAGCCCTAACCCAGACCCTCCATAGCCTTCTACCAACGCCGCCAATCACCGCCACACACCTGATACCAACACACAATCACAACCCCCATTCCACACCACACCCAAGACCAAACCACTCTGATTCACCACTTCCCGAACAATAACCGCCACACACCTGATACAAAACCATAATCTCAGCACCCGTTCCTCCGTACACCCAAGACCAAGGCACTCTGATTCACCATATCCCAGCCATACAAACGTGGTACCCCAAGCCACTCGCTATTCTGATTGGAAAAGATTGAAAATGCCGTTCCCACCCATACAAAAACCGGTTCTGTGGTACGTCACTTAGGCGGCCCATTCACGTTCAATAATATTGCGCAATATTTATGATCAATAATATTGCACAATATTATTGAACACATTCTTGCACCACACATGTTCAATAATATTAAGTCAATAAAATTGACATGGCATTCGAATTAGTGCTTTCTTGCAAGAAACATGTCAAATGACGAAGTTTTGGCAGCGACCGCGCTGGTTATTTTGTTAAAAAAAGGGAAAAGAAAACGATTTTGGGTTAAAGAATGGTTAAAAGGAAGGCCAATCTATGGGATGTAGGGTAGATCGCCTCCTCGTGGTGCATCCTGGGTAACGCTAAATGATCTACCACGGCACGACTTTCGATTGTTTTCTTGGACAACTCTCTCGTCTTAACGACTATATCTGATGCTTTGAGCTGGTAGCAGTGGTATTCTGTCACCTGAGTACGCAAGAGTGACATCTTGCGGAAATGGCTTTCAGGCTAATGCCAATGCTGCCTCCGTCCCGGTAAAACCCTGGCAGGCCTCACGGTACGTTCAAAACTCGTCGCCATTAGTCTGGCCGTGTAGGTTCAGTTGAGTTTGGACTCCTGATTAGTCCCCGGCCCGGCTCTGAGCACATCTCCTCATAAGGGAATGTGCCAACCCTCGCATGGCCTCCCTGCTTCGGCATAGATAACCATGGTGTCTCAGGGGAACTGCACAACGAGTGGAGATAGCGGCTGTGAGGGGGGACCCAAATCGCAATGAATTTAAACTCAAAAACTCAAAAGGAAGATCCACTCGGCCCGGAAGGGAAGTGGACGAAGGTGACGCGTCCTTCTAGTGGGAAGAAGACCGCGGTACTCAGCCAACCCCCTACTTCTTCGAGGGATGCATGCACCAAGGCAGCTATGCCAGGGGCAAGCACCTCCTCAGTCAAGCCTACTGGCGCTAGCGGTAACACCAAGGTAACGGCGAACAAGCTGGCCCGCACTGTTTCCGGAGCGCCCTCCAACACCGCTTCCACTTCAGGTGTTAAGAAGCAACAAAACCCCTCGGTTACGGCTTACAGAGACAGAAGGTCCGCCTTCAAAGTCCTGAAAAGGCTGAAAGATTTACCTCCGGATGGTCTTTCCCAGAAGGATAAAATCTCCCTTAAATGGGCAACCACCACGGTAGAGGCTTACAAAGCCTCTATTCCGAAGAAAGAGGCAACTCATAAAAGATGCAGATCTAATGAGTCTGCCCCAATTCAACCGAGCGTTCAACTGCCGGTTAGTAAAAGACCAAAACTGGTCTCACCCAATCCTGTTAAGGGCAGGAGTTTTAGTGAAGCTGCCAAGGAAAGCCTGGTATGGGCTGTTATCGACAGAAGCAGTAGCGATGGCACCATCTCACCGTCAAACTGGAAGATGGTGGAAATCGCGCTTCTCCGGGTGTACAAGCCCATACTTGAGGCAAATACTGGCCCTCCACCAAGCTGTCGTGATGCTGGCTGGTACCAGGGTCACGTTAAGTTGATAGCGTGTACAGATCAACGTTCAGCGGATCTTTACAAGCAGGCTATAGGTAGAGTGGGAGAAGTCTGGCCTGGAGCAAAGCTGGACGCTGTCTCCAGGGAAGATATCCCGAATAGGCCTCGGTCCAGGGCGTGGATACCAGCGGAGCCATCCACACCGGAGGAAATTGTTGAGCTAATCAAGCTCAGCAATGCTGACCTCCCGGTGGAAAACTGGAAGGTAGCTAAGGTTAGCGAGCCCAGCAATGGACAGCGAGAGGCTCTAATAATCTTGAACGAGGAGTCGCTAGCTCCATTGGAGTCGAAGTGCGGGGTGATTAGCTACGGTTTCTCGGCTATCACCCTGCGAGTATATCGCAAGGACCGTACTGGGAAGGCAGTACGGGAACCGAGCAAGGAGAGTGGAAGCGAGGGAACTGTGGAAGCATCAGCAGACCCGACCGTGGACCTCTCTGAGTCAGATCTTCTCTCCGATGACGGAAGAAGCACCACCTCCACTGCGGGGTTGGCTGGGGACCTTCTCAGATCCCTCGACCTGGTCGAGGAGGAGGAGATGTCCTTATCTGACGAGGAGGCGGATAAAACATTGTGTCGCGATGCTGAGGTTTCTGCAGATTAACCTCCAGCACTCCAAGGCAGCATCCGCCGCACTGCTCCTCCACCTGGCCCAAAAAGGAGAGGAGCTAATACTGGCCCAGGAACCTTGGGTTGTTGGAAACCGGGTTTGCGGGCTCAACTTGAAAGGATATAACACAGTATCCTTCAACACAGCAGGTAAACCGAGAGCTTGCATAATTGTAAAGGAAGGCTTGAAGTTTTTAACCTTGTATAATTTCAGTGACCAGGACACCGTTGCGATAGCAGTGGAAAGACAGTCCAAACCCCTTTGGGCTGTCTCCTGCTACATGGCGCATGATGTTCTGCCACCTCCAACTAGCCTGCAGAGGATTACAAGGGAAGCCACTGCAAGAGGCATCCCTTTAATAGTCGGAGCGGACGCCAATGCTCATCATCGCATCTGGGGTAGCACCGACACGAATAAACGGGGTGAGTCACTATTTGAATTCATTTTATTGCATGACTTAGCCCTAGCTAACAAAGGTGAGGATCCTACCTTCATTACGGCAAGCCGTAGAGAGGTTCTGGATATCACTCTGACGAACGAGCACTTGAACCAAGCTATCAAGGGATGGCACGTATCACAAGAGTGCTCGTTCTCCGATCACCTATACATAAAGTTCGATCTGGCATCTGACCCTCCGACAAATCCAACCTTCATTAACAAAAGGAGGATGGATTGGGTCAAATACCAATCGGTATTTGAGTCCGCGCTAGAAGGCGGACCTCCAGAGATTGCAGACACACCCGGTCTTGAGAAAGCCGTTGGGACCCTTACATTGGCCTTCAATGACGCAGCAAGGTCTGCATGTAGTCCAACGAAACCTAGAGGGAAGTACAAGCCCCCATGGTGGAATAGTGACATTGCGGAGCTGCGGAAGGAATGTAGGAAGTCCTTCAACCGAGCTAAAGAAACTAATGACTGGTCTTCTTATAAAACAAAACTGAAGGAGTTCAAATCCTCTATCAGAAAGGCTAAACGCACCTCTTGGAGAAGCTTCTGTGCAGAAATAGAACACTCCAAAGATGTCAGTCGCCTGCGTAAAGTCATGACGAGCTCCCCCTCATTTCTAGGGTCCGTTAAGGACGCAAATGGAGTCTGGACGAAATCCAGCTCCGAGACTCTGTCTGTTCTCGTGGATACGCACTTCCCGGGCAGTGATGATGTGGCTGATAAAGCGGATCCACACACGCTCTCGGATTGCATGCCAACTACTGTGCCTGTAAATGACAGGCTCCTACGCTGGGCAATCAGCTCATTTCAACCCTTTAAATCCCCTGGCATGGATAACATCTCACCTATTGAGATCCAGCAGGGTATCAATATAGCACTGCCATGGCTGAACGCCATTTTCAAAGCATGTGTACGGATGGCTTACATTCCACAGCAGTGGAGAGAAGCAAAAATAGTTTTCATACCTAAAGCGGGTAAAACATCCCACTCCTCACCTAAGGATTACAGACCTATCAGTCTCACCTCCTTTCTGCTAAAAACTCTGGAGCGACTGATAGAGATCCATCTGAGAGCTATTCTGAAACCACTCTCTAATGCGCAGCACGCATACACAAAAGGGAGATCGGTTGAAACAGCTCTTCACTCGCTCACCAGCTATATCGAAAAAACGCTAAGCGTTAAGGAATACACGCAAGCAGTTTTTATAGACATCGAAGGGGCTTTCAACAATATCAGCCATAAGGCTATTGGCAAAGCACTCGGGGAAAGCAATGCCGATGACAACCTGATAGGGTTCATCGGTCAACTGCTTAGCAGCAGGAACATCAACTCCACGCTAGGAAACAGTACCTTACGAAGGAGGGTTTGCAGAGGCACACCACAAGGTGGGGTGCTATCACCCCTTCTATGGAACCTAGTGGTGGATGAACTCCTGTCAAAAATAGAAGCGACTGGCTGCAAAGTCGTAGCTTATGCCGACGATGTTGCAATAGCAATATCGGGAAAATTTGTTAACACCCTATCGGAAAGACTAAACTTTGCCCTAGGTATTCTTACCAAATGGAGCAAAGAGTGTGGTCTAAAGATCAACCCGCAAAAGACGGAATTTATGCTCTTCACAAGAAGGTATAAAATTCCACGATTTGTCCCACCTAAGCTTGAGGAGATAAGTCTCAACCTATCTCATCAGGTCAAATATTTAGGTCTAATTCTGGACTCTAAACTCGCATGGAAAGCGAACACAGCAGAAAGAGCACGCAAGGCTGCATGTGCAATCTACTGCTGCAAACGAGCTATTGGGAAAAGGTGGGGATTAAAACCCAAAATTGTATCATGGCTCTATACGGCGATAGTGGAACCAATTCTTCTGTATGGCGCAGTTATTTGGTGGCCTGCTATGGCGAAAGCATCAAATGTAAACCTGCTGAACAAGGTCAGAAGGAGTGCGGCTATTGCAATCACCGGGGCTCTACGGACTACCCCGACAAAGGCATTATTTATGCTATTAAATTGGCTTCCGACAGAGCTACTTATGAGACAGCAGGCCAAGTGCACTGCTGTTCGATTAAAAGCTCTGCGACTATGGCATGAGGATAACTTTGGTCACTCCACAATACTACGGAGGGATGGGCCAAAGTCAGGGAAAGTGGACCTTGCATCTCCGATTCCCTGTTTTCACCATGGTTTCAGGACAGTCATCCCGAATAGGGAGGACTGGACCACAGAAAGAGATGGGATACAGGAATCGGTCGACATCTACACCGATGGATCAAAAATGGAGGGAAGAGTTGGCTGTGGCGTGTTCTCAGAACAGCTAGGCCTGAAACTATCCTTCCGATTACCAGACCACTGCAGCGTCTTTCAGGCAGAGGTCATTGCGATTTATAAGACAGTTGACTGGCTGAGAAGTCAGAAAATTTCCACAAGAAATTTAAACATCTTTTCTGACAGTCAAGCTGCCATCCAATCATTATCCAGCGTGTATACTTCATCTAAAATTGCGATGGAATGCCGCTCACAACTGAACGTGTTGTCGCTTCACTGTGAAGTGATTCTTTGTTGGGTACCGGGGCATAGTGATATACCTGGAAACTGCGAAGCAGATGCCTTAGCGAGAGCTGGCACCGAGCTTCAGGAATATACACTTAACCCCGAAGTCGGCCAACCTCTAGCTTCCATAAAGCTAGGATTTAAGCAGTACTACGTGGAGGCTGCGAATAGGGCCTGGCTGCTCGAAGAAACCTGTAGCACAACCAGGCAAACTTGGCACGCACTGTGCTCCAAACGCACCAAGCGGCTCCTCAACATAAGCCGTGACACCCTGAGTTCCGTCGTTTCCGTACTAACGGGACACTGTTTGATCGGCAGACACGCAGAAAGACTGGGTGTCCCTTTCAATGATTTCTGCCGAAGTTGCACATCAGAGGAAGAGGAAGAAACCATTAAACACTTTCTGTGTGAATGTCCGGCGCTGTCCAGGAAGCGCATGCAAACCTTGGGCACACCCTTCCTAGACAACTAAAATATTGCGCAATATTATTGAACGTGAATGGGCCGCCTTACTACTGTTGTGAAATCGCTTATGGATTCATCATAGGAAGCTCAAATACCGCCCGCTTCAAGCAAATCTTTGTAACAGAAAACTAAGGAAGGAAGGAACTGAATAAACGCATATACAATTTATTTATTTCGCCAAAGCAACGCAATCACATGTCAACATATAAAAATATAAAATATAAATTACAACAAATACTTAATCCTAAAATACATGCTGCCCTCAACATTTATTTACACTGTTGTAAGCACGTTACAATTGAGGGATGTATCATGAATGCAGGATTTAAAATTGAGCTTGGAGATGGTAGGGGAGTAGTGTTTGCTCAAAGTGTTGAAGATCTTACATCACCTATTAACAGGTTCATTTTCTGCATACTTAGTAAGATGCTGGTATTCAGTAAGTAAACGAGTGTTACGTACACTTCTTGCAGGCACTTTAAGCTTTATTTTTTGCGTCAAATACTCCAAATTAATGTGGCCGCTAATCACGTCAAAGGCGAAACAAGAGAACAACGTTGTTCTTCTGGCTTTAAAAACTGATAAATTCAGAAGGTCCAATGTAACTACATAAGGAGGCAAGATTTGATAGTCTATAAAGGTCTCTCAAAGCAAACAACAAGAATTGTTTTTATGCTGATTCTATTCTCGTATCATGAACATGAATTGGGTTCCATACATTACAGGCATATTCAAGTAATGGACGAACCAGTGAGGTAAATAAAAACTAGTCATTACGCATAGTATCGCTTCACTTATACTTCTTGTGACATATTATGTAGAGCCAACCGCTACATATCACTGTTGCAAATATCATCTATGAGCAAAGCAAATACACAAGGTATGATTCGAAATACCCATAGGAGTGGTGCTATTAACAGACTGTGTAAGTGTGTACCCGGTGTTAGTGGCACGTAAGTAAATTAATCTACACTAGTTTTTCAAATTAATTCAATTGTCAGTCACATCTGTGTACAGCATATGTTTATTTCATATGACAGCTCAACTGATAGACACAATGAGCATGCCTTAGTTTGTCACTATTTCATAAGACCATAATTCACATTGAGCTCCGAGTTCATTTTATGCTCTAGTATCATGGTATAAAGACGAAAAGGTAGTCTCTTCCGAAGCTGCGGTGACGTCATGTGTTTAGACAATCATGACATTTTGTCCAGTAGGAATTGACACGTATTGGAAGAAAAAGATAAATAATGTGCCATTTGAGTATTCTTTAGAGGATATTTGTTTGTTTCCTAGGCTATAATATTGATTATAGTAAACATTCGTTTTGTTACCTGACAATTTGCTAAATTTTAATATGTTGCGTTTTTGCAACGCCAGATTCAAATGTGACATTTCGTTATATTTTGGCATGCCATACGCGCCGTCTTCGATTTTTTACATTGGTAGCCCTAATTTCAATGAATACGTGACGCAATGTGAGTCAGATGTGCGAGCGAAATAGGATGACGATTTTCTAGTGGGGTTACCTTCGTTAGTCTTTATACCATGCTCTAGTATCTCAGTGGTATTTATTATATTTATTATGCTAAAGCTGTTTTCGCATTTGAATCTGTAGCACATCACGTGAAACAGCAAGGCAGAAAATTATAGATTTTCAAATTCTTTCTGATTTAGGTTGTAGTGTATTCCTGGTTCCAAACCCAGGACCAGCCTATACACAACTATCAGAACCCAGAAGCTCCCGAAATATAATGTTCCACAGCTCATCCGCAATTATCTTTTAGCAAAGATCTTAACCTCCATTCGGTATTGCAGGTTTTTTTCCCTTGCTCACAACCGTGTGAAACTCTAGAGGATCACTGAACCTAGAGTAAACAAAAACATAATTGGGACAACGCAAAGTGCATTAATGTAAGCAATATTGCAATCTTGCAAGTAAGCTAATTCCGTGAGAATTAATTTGAATAGCGATCGATTGGTTAGGGTAAATAGATTAGATAAGACTAGAGTAGGAATTTTTATATGATAAGCAATTTAATGTACATAACAGTAAGCAAAATTTTACAATAAAAGAACTGACTGAGCTGAGGCTCAGAGGAATTAGTGTTCTCACAGTACAACGAGTTGGTTGTTATTTTAGAATACGTTGCCTACTATTCGGCAACTCAACTGCCTGATACTTTGGAAATTCCCTCTATAGAAATATCGGCTGCCTGTCCACTCGGACTGCGCCAAATATGTGGCAACCTAAGGAATGCCTGTAGGTGAATCGAAACTTTTATTTTACTTCTCTCTATTGACGAAATCGTATCTTTAGAAGAGTGAAGTCCATCACATTAGAGGAGTATCGACTCAGAAGACAACGTGAGTCCTCACTCGGCGATCCTGATTTATTACTTGGCGTTCCAGCATCCTTACAAGGTTTATTAAGCTTGTGTTCATCCTTAACATGAATGTAGTATAATTTTCATGTGCAATGCCTAGGAACGGAATTATAGGCTTTAAAATAAATAGCTATGTCTGAGATAGCGCTTTTTTTGAGAGCCATTATTCAATTGAACTTTTTTTGCAGAAAAATAAGTTAGAGAATGTTCTTTATAAGAAATCAAATGTTTAGCCTAAAACGGTCTTGAATTAATAACTTAATTTTTTCATATTCCGAATTTTTTACATAAAAGCGTTACAGTCTCGAATATAATATGCATAACGGACGGATCCTCACAGCATTTCAAATTTAAATTTAATTTCTTAAATATTTTCCATTATGGAGAAGAGTTTTGTACATTTTTCATGTTACTTCATAGGGAAAAGGAAAAGAATATTCAACAATAAAGATTTTTTTTGAAGCCTTGGTTTGAAGCTTCTGTTGCAAGTTCGGGAACATGAAAATATCACGCTTTCATTTTTACGACTAGAAACCAGATATTAAAGAGAACACACAATTATTATTTGTTCAGAAAACTTGAAAAGCTCACATAATACAAAAATTTACTCATCGTCAGCGTTGTTTCGGATTTCCTGTAGTAAGAATTGAAACAAGCAAAGTGAAAAAATATTTACGGAACTTTTTTTTACTGTATGCCAAGCTGAGTATCATTTTTAGTCACAGTTACTCCACACAATTATTTGCACGGTAGAATATTTAATTCATTTCAGAACCTTCTATTTTAATTATTGCATACTTTATGGTTGTTTTCAAATATCATACTGCTGGGCAATCTCAATTTTCGAATTTAAATTTATTTTAGAAACTGCTATGGCTATTACTGTCTTTGCTTTTAATGTTGTGTTGCCATCGATACTGAGTACGTGCGCACAGTTTCATAGGCATCGGTTGAGTAAAATGTTATCAAAATTCAATAGCAAGATTTGAAGCACACAAACGAAAAGTAGCAGCACAAAGAGGTTCAATGGTTTCAAGAAATAGCTCTAACCTCAACAACAAGCACAAAGTTTAGAAAAAATGCAATTTTAATGTTTTGATACGTATTTTCTATTAAATACTTAAGGGGTTAACCCCACTTGTAGCGCCAAAAATAGGTCATTTTCATGATTTTTTTTCAAGATAACTACGAATTGTTTTAAAATGAACATTATAGCATATTGAAGTACATGCATTAAACACCTTTAAGTGATTTTTTTTTTGAAAAATAGTACAAGGTTGAGTTACAAATGGCCGTCAAAACAATTGTATTTTAATTTTTCCGTTTTGCGTTGACCAACATTGGGGCGAATTGAATCACCTGAAACAAAAAATGTTGACAGATTTAGTTAAACAACAGTCTAAACTATAGTTTTATCGAAGGATTTAAAAAAATATACATTCCTCACAAAAAAGCGGATAGTCAAAGTTAATGGTTCGATTTTCACTTAAAACAACGGTCGCCTTGTGGCTATAAAACGGCCATTTTTCATCGGAAAAAAACGAACGATAAACACTACATTTTTATGTATCAAACAAGTTTGTCAAGTTTCAAAAAGATCGGTACAGCAGTTTTTGAGAAATTTCGGTCACCGACTTCAAAATGTCATTTCGAGAAAAACGCGTTTAAAGTTTCAATTTCCGTTTACACGAAGAAAAACTTAAACTTACATAGAGTCATCGATCCTGGGGCCATATAGCAGCTCTTCCGCTGAAAATGCCGGTTCCAAAAATACAATTTGCTGTTGCCTTCTCAGCATTCTGCCTTCACGAGTGCTCTCGGCCGCAAACCTCTCTGCCACTGCGATCCGGGCTTTGTCAATTTTCCAACGTATGCGTGCGCGTTGTGACCACAACTCACTCCGATTTAGTTCAGGAAAAATAATAGTGATTTCGATCCTTCGTTAAATAGTCCAACGGCAATGTATGCTGCTAAATTCATGACAGTTGCTCCACTCGATACGATTTTGGGGATGATTTTCCAAATAAGCTGATTGTAATTTTCGTTATTATTCTGATTGAAGCCACCAACACATCTTTCAAGTAAATTTTCTGCTAAATTCATGACAGTTGCTCCACTCGATACGATTTTGGGGATGATCTTCCAAATAAGCTGATTGTAGTTTTCGTTATTATTCTGATTGAAGCCACCAACACATCTTTCAAGTAAATTTTCTTTACTGAGATCAGTATATATGGGTCTGATGGCGTTCAAAATCTCCAATATAGTAGCGGTACTTGACATTATATTTTTCTATTGAACGGTTGAAGATCTCGACAATAGAGTCTACCTCCATTTTTCCCGCGGAGCCTTCGTGATTTGCACTGCATTCGTTTTCGTGTTTTTCGTACCATTCTTCGAATTCCGCATCGTTTATTTTATGTTTCCACGATTCACAACTTTTACAGTACGAACTTTTTACCACCAGATCAAGCACTTTTCCACTGTAGTATCCTATCACAAATGAAACTCCGAATAACGATGTAAAGCCTCGCTTCCTCCAGGATCCATCTCCGGAATTGTCAATTTTGAAGTTGCATTTCCTGCCGAATTCGGTGTATTTTCAACCTCTTCTCGTACGGCTTTTTTGAATATTATATCAACAGTTGTTTTTGCAGACTCATAAATGCTATTTAAAATCATTGTATAAGTGGTTTCGGAAACAAAATTTGCCATTTCCATTAGTCCGCAAAATTTTTGCGCTCCGGCCAATCCTAAGCCGAGTATGCGCATAGTGAATATAAATTGACGATTTATTTCATACGAATGTGCCAAAAAAGGAGAAGATGGTATCAAGTTATCTGCACACGAGTCACAATTCACAACGAGTTTGAAGCCTCTTGAATTTGCAGTTTCAAATGTAATATTCCCGTCACACGTTTTGCACTTTACTAAATTCGAAATCGCAGCAAACACAGTCAAAAAGTTTAAAATGCGATATTCAACATTACTATCCTTACACACAATCATATCAACATTCACCCATATTATGAGTGTCGAGTCGATGTCGATTTTATCGAGATCGATTGCATATCGTCAGATGTGCTATTGTGACCAAATCCCGATATCCCTTGTCGATTGTCGATTTGATCGACAAGTTTTGTCGATCGCGATTTGTTTCGTGACGTTACATCAACAGAATCCCCTAAGACAATATAACTGCAATTGCTGAAATAAATGTACATGAAAATAATTTACCAAGCAACCATGTATTCTTGTCTCCACTTTCATGGTTGGCAATCATTGTACTTCACAACCGAAACTTTCGAAATATGACAGAATCATGTGTAGCTCCCGGATACCGGGCATCCACAAAACGTATCCTCATTTGATAGTCGCCAACCTAGTAAAGAAACAACTTTCATTTACTTTGCGATAATTCCTAAGGCTAGCACTTACAATCATAACATTAAGGCTGTGAAAGCCTTTCCTGTTGTAATACAAATGTTGCGTTTCTCTGCTCGGCCTCAGTATCGCCACGTGTGTTCCGTCAACGCAACCTATCACACCAGGAAATCTGCACTTTTCGTAGAAGTACTTTTTTGCCTGGTCATTTTCGGCTTCTGTGTAGGCAAAGTTTATCCATGTTGGACAAACATACGTCTTAATTGCTTCACAAATTCCGTGCAAAATAAAGGACACTGTCGGTTGAGTCATAGCTTCATTAAAATCATTTCCAACACCTCGCTGATATCCGACTTCTGCCAAGAAACGCAGTGCTTTAGCTAGCTGTAAAATGTTTGACACTGCCGACGACAATACTGGTTTTGTTAATTTGTCATCTAAAACGTCGCGCAGCATTACAAATGCTTCTTTTGAAAGCCTGAAATGGTGTATAAATCTACTCTTCAATAAATAAATAAAGACTATTCTAATTCACAGTGCTTACTCAGCATTGTCCATATCCAAAGGATTTGACGAGTCTCTAAGCCACTTTCTCTTTCGCCTTAATTCTAGGAGGGCGGCTTGATTGTCTACATCAAACTCTTCGTCAAAAAATAAATCGAATGAATTCATTTCACAAACTTCTATATTAGAACAGTTGCACTTCACAGGTAACGGATGCTGAAATTGTTGTCAATGACATTTTCGTTCACAAAATTTATTTAATTATCGACTCTCACAATACCAAAACGCCATCGACTTGAAAGACTCGTCGACTATCGACTAGCGATCGACTCGACACTCATAATATGGCTGATTATCTTTCAGTTTCTTCGCAGATGTGCTGAAACTTTTACTCGCCGATTCGACCAGTTTCGAGCTAAAAACATTCTTGATCGGGATTTCCGGACATCGTATTCGCTTCTCGATCTTCGCGAACTGTTTCTTAGATCCATTTATGTATATGTAATGAATAAAATTTGCGGTTTTAATATTATAAACGACGGAAATAGGCACTCTCGAATTGTACAACGTTGAAGCTATACTGACGAATAAGACAACGAAAAATCGTTTCTACAGATTTCAGACTATCATATGAATGCTACGAATGCCTTTTTTCACATAACAATGGAACGAAACCGGAGAGAGGGTCGAGTGCATCAGACGGCAGACTAGCCGGTCGTTTACGTAACGGATTCTTCTCTTTCAACGCTCATATCTCAGTCAATTTTGTTCGGATCGACTTGAAATTTTAAGAACATATTCTCAGATAGTTATACTTTGAAAAAATGCAACAACAAAAACAACAAAACTCAAAGTTACAAGTGGGGTAAACCGCTTAATTGGCCCTAACAACTGTGGAATGCGTAGTTCAAAATGATTACTTCCGATTTTGTAAGACTCGGCAGCGAATTGATGTAAAATTATCGCAGTGAAATCTTTAACTGTATATAGAGATAAATAGTGTTTTTTGGAGGTTTAGAATTTTCGATTTTTGTTCTCAACCCCTAGGCTTCTGTCCATACACATAAAGAGACCGAACTTTATTTTAAATAGGAATTAATGTAACCATGCTTACAGTTCAGTAGCTATCAGTCAACTGAAAATTATTTTATAACATTTTATGACATTTGCTACATTTTATGTAGTAATCATGATTTACCAACTTGGCACTGTATACACATACCTTAGTAATTATAATTTTGGAATGCTGTTAACGAAAAGCTAAATCTCGGACGCCGTACACAAATGGAACATTTTGAGGAACTATCTTTGATAAGGGTCCTATAAGATCCAACTTGCTCAGCAATTGAAGCCATTTGCCCATCGTGAAGAACATTTGAAAGAGGTGGAATCATGTCGAAGGGGTAAAAAAAACTATCATAAAATCATCTGTAGCTGAGCATGTAATAAAAGAGTGTCACGAAATAACACTGAATGATGTTGAAGTGATTAAGCAGGTACAAAAGGTGAATAAGTTGGATATATATGAAAGTATAGAATTTAGGAGAGTACTGGAGTCTTTAAGGCTTAATGGAGATTAAGGCAATAACAACTCTAAACTAATAGAACTTTTGTGTAGTAAGAAGTAGGTATAAGCAGTTAAGAAATTCAATGTTGGTAGGGATAGTAATTAAGTTTGAATAGTATATAAACGTTACCCTGTCGTTTTTAAGATCATTGTGTACTGAAGAAGACCATATATTGCGTGTCGAAATACGTATTTACCATAGTAAAATAAAAAATATAGTCGTAAAAAGAAGCGTGAGTTTGTTTTCATATTAATTAATAAAGTTTGACTATATAGCGATCGGGATACAACACCATAGATTGACAACGAATGATATTTCTCAAGATTGTGTTAAATCGTGCATCAGTGGCGTATCGGAAATTAATATTACAGGATGAATTTTAACAATCATTTATATGGAATTCCATGTTTGTGATAGCCATAATTCCACCAAATACAATCACAAGACTAGTTGTGGAAGGAAGAGGGTGACTTTGGAACTTTTAAAATCAATCTACTTTATTATTGCTATAAGAAAAATCGATTGGTTACCTAAAAAGTGGAATTCCGACACAATTTTAAAGTTGAAAATTAACTATTGAAAACAACCATATACTTCTTTATAAAAACATAGCATTCACGATATTAGTGTCGCAGTGATTCCGCCGAAGCCGGTCCCAAGTCCGGTTAAAAAAGGAAGAGGAAGGCTGAAAATTTTTAACACATACATAACAATTCAAGTGGACAATCGTATGATGAGTATGTCAATTTATTCTTCATTTTTAATACAAAAGTATCTCACATTTAATTTTTCCTTCTCTTTTTCCCTTATTAGTTTTAATTTTCACGTGCTTCTTCAAGTCTACTCAATCACTACTCATAGCATGAGCTACATTCTTTGCACACGTTCTTCAGCTGGTAGGTTTTGCATCCGCTCAACGCTGCTAACCGCTAGCCGCGAGCCATTAGAAGGCATTGTAGCCAAGCAGCCAACCTAAAGTCAACACACACTTGAAAGATACAGTAAAAACAATTGATAATGTTGTTTTTCATTCTGATAATAGCTGAATATCGAATCTCAAACTTGTAAATTAATCAAATAATTTAGAGTTTTGTTTTTTTCACATTACTTTTTATATATTTTTCTATGTAAATAATTACCTGATTCATCTTTAAGCTGTGAATGTCTTGTCAAGTTTGCCGATCATTCTAATTATACCTTCTGTATAATATTGAGCTCTTTCATTGCTACAGGTTCAAGTTGATAATAAATTACAGTGCGAACCAATACACGCTTCCTATGCAGAGTTATTTAATGACGTAGCTACTATTATGCTCGATTTTAAATGTTTTCAAATTAGGCTACGTTCAATATAAGCCTATATTTTGGAAAGTAAATATAATTTATTCGAACTTTTTACAAATGGTACAAAATTTGAAATAATTTTGGAACTCCTGCCTTATATTTCCCTATTTACTTTCATACGATGTATGCTATTAACGTCAAAAGTTTAGTTTAGTGTCACAACCAAATTCATGAAAGGTGGCCCATTAGATGTGCTGATTTTCCTGTAATTCCAGTGTGTATTACCTGTTTGGGAAATATCGCCCGCTTCAAGCAAATCTTTGTAACAGAAAACTAAGGAAGGAAGGAACTGAATAAACGCATATACAATTTATTTATTTCGCCAAAGCAACGCAATCACATGTCAACATATAAAAATATAAAATATAAATTACAACAAATACTTAATCCTAAAATACATGCTACATTCAACATTAATTTATACTGTTGTATGCACGTCATAATTGAGGGATGGATTATGGAAGGGCTTTAGAAATGCTGGATTTAAAATTGAGCTTGGAGATGGTAGGAGAGTAGTGTTTGCTCAAAGTGTTAAAGATTTTACAGCACCTATTAATTGGTTCATTATCTGCATTCCTAGTAAGATGCTGATATTCAGTTAGTAAACGTGTATTACGCGTACTTCTTACAGGCACATTAAGCTTTATTCTATTCGTCAAATACTCCACATAAATGTGGCACCTAATCACGTCAAAGGCGAAACAAGAGGACAGCACTGTTCTTCTGGTTTTAAGAGTAGACAAATTCAGAAGCTCCAATCTAACTTCATAAGGAGGCAAGATTTGATAGTCATCAGGGCTATAAAGGTCTCTCAGAGCAAACTACAAGAATTGTTGTTGGACTGATTCTATTCTCGTATCATGAACTCCAAAAATTGGTTTCCATACATTACAGGCATATTCAAGTAATGGGCGAACCAGTGTGGTAAATAATGATTTATTTACCCACAGATTTTTAAACTCTTTGGCTCGTCTTTTAATACGGCCAAGCTGTTTATTAGCTTTGGAGAGAATAGTATAGTAGTGCAAATTGAAGCATAGTTTCTTGCCTAGAACAACTCCAAGGTCAACAATGTTTTCTTTCCTATCCAATACCGTATTGTTGAGAACATATGCATTGTTCAATATTGAGGTTTTACGGCAAAAAGTCATTACAAAACATTTCCCAACGTTTAGATGAAGTTTGTTAACATCACACCATTGTTGGAGGGACGTTAGTTTTGATTGGAGGAAAACGGTATCAGATTGAGACTTGATGGTGTGATATATCTTCAGATCGCCAGCGTAAAGAAGATGTGATACATCCGGGAGTTTTTCAGATAAATCTGATATAAAACATTAAAAAGAAGATGGCCGGGGTGACTGCCTTGAGGTACACCAGAGTGTACGAGAATCGGCTTGGACAAATATCCCTGAAATTTAACTAATTGATTTCGGTCTCGTAAGTAGGAACTGAGCCAATTGAGCATAAAGCCGGTGATTCCTATTTTCTGCAATTCGGAAATCAGTATGGAGTGATCAACCCGCTCAAATACTTTACTAAAGTCTGTGTAGATTGCATCAATTTGGTAACCCATCCCCATTTTACATAGGACATCAGAAACTAAAACCATGAGATTGGTTGTAGTTGATCGGCGCTTGCGGAAACCATGTTGTTCATTTAGAAGAGGCTCAATTATAGCTGAGAGTTTATGGCAAACGATTTGTTCAAATAATTTATGGATTATAGATAGTATGGCAATACCTCTATAGTTCAGCACAGAGCGCTTTTCACCACTCTTAAATATAGGAATTATATGGGAAGATTCCCAATAAGTTGTGAGACTCCCATTTGTTACAGGTTTGTTAAAAAGAAAGTGAAGAGGTACTTCAAGCTGGTCCATACACTGTACCACAAAAAATGGAGAAAGTAAATCTGGGCCAGGACTCTTATTAACGTCAAGGTTGTTAATAGCTTGAGCAACATCTTCCCTTGAGAGACACATGTCCATAAGCAGTACCACTGGATTAACTTTAGAGGACTCCGTGTCTACCGAAATCTTTGGCGGTGAAAAAACTTTTTGAAAATAGTCAGCGAAAAGATCACAGATAACTTGCGGAGATGAAGAAACGGTATTATTTTTGGTCATTGACGCTGGATAGCCCGATGATTTCCTCTTGAGATTAACAAAATCAAAGAACTTCTTAGGGTCTTTGATTATGTTTTCACCAGTTAAATTCACGTAACGTTCATAGGCCTCGCGGTATTTGATTTTGTAATCTTCTGACAAATCAAAATATCTATTTTTTTAAATTCTCGCTAGCATTGTTGTTAAGCTTTAGTAATTTATAGACTTTGTTTCTCTCATTCCTTAGTGCACGCAGGTTGCTGTCTAGCCAGGGCTCAGATAACTTATTCTTCTTCTTAATTTTGGGTACGTACCTTTCAATGGCGTCAAGAATTATTTGGTAAAATGAGGATACGGCCTCGTCCAGGTCTAACGCTGAAAGAGTGCCTAACCAGTCAACATTGTCAAGGTAAAGTTTAATGCTTTCGTAGTTAGCATTACGAAAATCATATACAATATTACAATTGTATGATAAGAGTCATTGCAAAAAAAGCACTTACCAGATTCATATCACAAGAGTCAAGAACATTTGTAGGGAGAAGACTGTTATCATCTCCGTCCATCATAAACGATAGATTGGGGCGGTTGAAATCACCTAACAATATTATTTTGTCATCTTCATTTAAAGATGCGGATAAAGAAGAGATTATCAAGAAAAGGTCGCTGTAAGCGGCTTCGTCAGATCTGGGGGGAATGTAGAAAATGCCGATGTATAGGTAGTTTCTTTCGAAAGGAACCCTGATAATCATATGTTGGAAACTCTTATGAGGAGTAGTGTGGACAATTTCACTCGACATACTGGAATTAACTGCAATTAAAACGCCTCCCCCTCGACTTTGTGTAGTAATGCGATAATCACGGTCGTCTCTATATATTGTCCAATTTTCGTCGAGAATTTTCTCGTTTTTATAAGAATCACTCAACCAAGCCTCAGTGAACGCTCGGATATTAAACCGGCAAGATTTCGCACCAAGAAGGAGTTTATTTACTTTGCCTCTCATTCCACCACAATTATGGTAGAAAAGCTTGAGGCTGACTCGCGAGGATGAGTTGCTAGGAATAGTATTTTTTGAGCTCGGTTCTCGACTTTTGAGACACAGAAATGTGTTTAGACCTAACATAAGAACTTTAGGTATTTAGTTATTGTTTAACTTGACATGCAGAGACTCCCATTTGCTCATGATATTTTATGAACAGCAGGTTTAACGCTTCCAAGTCAACTGGAAGGCCCTCTTGATGGATAAGAACTTTCAGACTGGTTTTAGTTTTCCCCACAAAACAGCCGAGTTTGAAGCATTATGCATATATGCTAGGAACAAACGGACATTTTCGTAAATTATGTGATCCCGAAGTCTTGAGAGGGTATATCTTCCTTCAATATCATCGCAGTAGTTAACAGTTGCTTTGACTATAGGGGGAATGAGTGGATCAAGGAAGCCTGGATCAGCATTGGCTTGCTTACTAGACGTTGAAGTGTTAGGAAGGATTATTGACCCCTCCGTAACTGGAACCAGGTCATCACCACGAACAAAGTTACTGTAAGGCGTAAGATTTGTTTGAATTAAGGGTAGTTTTAAAGAGGAATTCGGGTAATGAATAGGAACAGGAGTCTTGGATGTGTCGTTGTTGAGTAGGGTAGTAGGTTTTGTTTGTGGAGGTCCGTTTAAAGAACTGTCTTTGTTTGTCTGTATGATTTCAACTTCAGTCAATATGGTCAAATTACATTTTCTACTTAGACTAGTAATATCATTGTTTATGTTCTTATTTTTATATATTTTGGTTGTACTTCTCCATTTCCTAAACGTCATACCATTCCACGTTTGGTTCGATTTGAATCCTTTCGAGTTGTTTAATAACCACGCGTATCGTGATGGAACGGAAACTTTAAAGATATTGCCGGAACTTTTCTTATTGCTGCATTGATGTTTTAATGATTCGACGATGCAGACATCCAGGAAAAGCTTAGTCACTAAGTACTGATGCATCCGTTTTACATCAGCAGTCCTCGGAACTCCCTTGACAAAAAACTCTCGCATATGAGAGTCCTTTTGATGAGTGGCAGAGGAATGTTGTTTTGAATTAGAGTTAAAACTTCTAATTTTATCAATTCGTCTATCCCATTCCTCTTCTGGCCAGTATGTTCCGAATCTGAAGACTTTCTTTGTACAAGTAGCATGATTTTTGGTGAAGATAGAGACATCTGTATATAAGATTTTTTTAGAGACTTTTTTATTGGAGATGTGGCCATATCTTTTGTACGGCTGAGAGAACTTTGATTCAAGTTGATGATTGCACTTTTAATCTCGTCAAGCACCAGTTCGTTGTGTAACGACAACTCAGAATTTACGGGTATGTGACAGTTGTTGCTATTATTATAATTTTTATCATATACAGCAGTAAATCTGCTCTCGAAGTTGTCTATGACACTATTAAATTGGGCTAAAACAGAATTTCATAAATCAGAGTTTTGCTTTAAAATCTTTTTCTCCATCTCCGCTAGAGCTTTTTCCATGTTTCCTAGGCAATTGTAATCATGACCACTCAGTGATGAATCTTCAGTATCAAAAGTTTCATAAATGGATGATAAATTGAGTTTTATTTCATCCAGAACTCTATCAATTTTATTTGAATTAGAATTCGTGCTGCTTTTGATTATTGTTGAGACCAACCCATCAAAACAGCTAGCCATTTCAGTAAAGCTTTCAGTGTTCAATTTCGTCTGCGCGTGGTGCTTGAAGATGAAATTATTTTTGTCCAAGTTGAGCCTGTCAATATGGCCTACTATGCTGTCATACATGCATTTTAGTAAGCTTTCTAAATTTTGGCAATCAGATCAAATAAAGTGCTTGTCCAAAAAAGCATTGTGCCAATCTCTAGGCGCATCTTCCGTTGACAGAAAGCTCGACAAGTTACAAACTTGATCGTGTTGTCATACGCGATGCAATTTGCTAAGCTACACTTTACACTCATTGCGAACAATTAGAAATCAAAAACCGATAAGCTCACTTAAAGTTATAGTGTTGCCAAAAATAAAGTCAATGTGGCCTAAAAAAACGTTTGCCGCTTCCAAAAATACAATTTGCTGTTGCCTTCGCAGCATTCTGCCTTCACGAGTGCTCTCGGCCGCAAACCTCTCTGCCACTGCGATCCTGGCTTTGTCAATTTTCCAACGTATGCGTGCGCGTTGTGACCACAACTCACTCCGATTTAGTTCAGGAAAAATAATAGTGATTTCGATCCTTCGTTAAATAGTCCAACGGCAATGTATGCTGCTAAATTCATGACAGTTGCTCCACTCGATACGATTTTGGGGATGATTTTCCAAATAAGCTGATTGTAATTTTCGTTATTATTCTGATTGAAGCCACCAACACATCTTTCAAGTAAATTTTCTGCTAAATTCATGACAGTTGCTCCACTCGATACGATTTTGGGGATGATCTTCCAAATAAGCTGATTGTAGTTTTCGTTATTATTCTGATTGAAGCCACCAACACATCTTTCAAGTAAATTTTCTTTACTGAGATCAGTATATATGGGTCTGATGGCGTTCAAAATCTCCAATATAGTAGCGGTACTTGACATTATATTTTTCTATTGAACGGTTGAAGATCTCGACAATAGAGTCTACCTCCATTTTTCCCGCGGAGCCTTCGTGATTTGCACTGCATTCGTTTTCGTGTTTTTCGTACCATTCTTCGAATTCCGCATCGTTTATTTTATGTTTCCACGATTCACAACTTTTACAGTACGAACTTTTTACCACCAGATCAAGCACTTTTCCACTGTAGTATCCTATCACAAATGAAACTCCGAATAACGATGTAAAGCCTCGCTTCCTCCAGGATCCATCTCCGGAATTGTCAATTTTGAAGTTGCATTTCCTGCCGAATTCGGTGTATTTTCAACCTCTTCTCGTACGGCTTTTTTGAATATTATATCAACAGTTGTTTTTGCAGACTCATAAATGCTATTTAAAATCATTGTATAAGTGGTTTCGGAAACAAAATTTGCCATTTCCATTAGTCCGCAAAATTTTTGCGCTCCGGCCAATCCTAAGCCGAGTATGCGCATAGTGAATATAAATTGACGATTTATTTCATACGAATGTGCCAAAAAAGGAGAAGATGGTATCAAGTTATCTGCACACGAGTCACAATTCACAACGAGTTTGAAGCCTCTTGAATTTGCAGTTTCAAATGTAATATTCCCGTCACACGTTTTGCACTTTACTAAATTCGAAATCGCAGCAAACACAGTCAAAAAGTTTAAAATGCGATATTCAACATTCCTATCCTTACACACAACCATATCAACATTATCTTTCAGTTTCTTGGCAGATGTGCTGAAACTTTTACTCGCCGATTCGACCAGTTTCGAGCTAAAAACATTCTTCCTTTTTTTTGATCGGGATTTCCGGACATCGTATTCGCTTCTTGATCTTCGCGAACTTTTTCTTAGATCCATTTATGTATATATATAATGAATAAAATTTGCGGTTATAATATTATAAACGACGGAAATAAGCACTCTCGAATTGTACAACGTTGAAGCTACACTGACGAATAAGACAACGAAAACTCGTTTCTACAGATTCCAGACTATCATATGAACGCTAGGAACGCCTTTTTTCACATAACAATGGAATGAAACCGGAGAGAGGATCGAGTGCATCAGACGGCAGACTAGCCGGTCGTTTACGTAACGGATTCTTCTCTTTCAACGCTCATATCTCAGTCAATTTTGTTCGGGTCGACTTGAAATTTTAAGAACATATTCTTAGATAGTTATACTTTGAAAAAATGCAACAACAAAAACAACAAAACTCAAAGTTACAAGTGGGGTAAACCCTTTAATTGGCCCTAACAACTGTAGAATGTGTAGTTCAAAATGATTATTTCGGATTTTGTAAGATTCGACAGCGAATTGATGTAAAATTATCGCAGTGAAAACTTTACCTGTATATAGAGATAAATAGTGTTTTTTGGAGGTTTAGAATTTCCGATTTTTGTTCCCAACCCCTAGGCTTCTGTCCATACACATAAAGAGACCGAACTTTATTTTAAATAGGAACTGAATAAACGCATATACGTGAGTGCACCAGGGCAAGATGTCAAAATAGGAAAAACTTCAAACGGTTTGCATTGAAAAGTCAATACAAACAGAAAACAAAACCTGTATTCATCCAAATTTAGTGGTTTTTTACAGATTCTGACCTCATTTCAAAATGCTTTGAGCCAAAATTAAGCGAAAACTTCGGAGTTCACAGTGTTGATAAATTGACAAGCCGACAGTGAAATTCAAGAATTTTTGAAATAAAGTGCGTAGTCTCTGATTGTGAAATACACCATATTTTCAAAATAAATGAGTGTAGTTTCATACTTATGTGCAGTACATAAATACGTTGCTATCGTTTCGAAAGAGGTTTTCCAAATAGGTTTAGTCTATAATTTCATATTTTTATGTGCACTGAAATATCCAACACAAAAAATTAAATTTTGTAAATTGGCTTTTATTGTCAATTAGTAAAAATAAATGCTTAAGTCAACACTTTAGATTTGCAGCTTGCTGCAACACCCTATGATGGCTCGTGGATCTGGAGCGACTGTTGAAAGCATTGAATGGCATGATGACAGATATCAATAGGAACGTGTTAGCAAAGTCGTAATAAACACAGGAGAGCAAAATCATCAAATTAGGCTTACTTTTATGAGTGTGGTTGTGACACTCACTCTGACTTGCTGATGTTAAGGGCGTACATCGCAGGCGAGTAAAAATAGGCATATAAAAGGCGTGAATTCAAGATATATTTGAAATTTTCGGTCGTTTGCAAAAAGATACAGGAATATATCAATGCTGTTCAAAATAAAAGTTTATATTGAGCGTAACCAATTTTAAAAACATTAAATAAGGAGCACAATAGCTGCTAAATTGGTTCGCAAAGTAATCGATTATCAACTTCACCAAGAAGTAATGAAAGAACTCAATTCTATACTAAATTCTAAATAAATGGAAAAGTTTCCAACACAGGTATTGATAGAGCAAAATTTCAAACATATTGAATAATTTACAAATTCAAAATTCGCTATTCAAATAAAATCAAAATGAAAAATAGCATTCTCAGTAGTTTTGACGTTGCATTACAAGGAAGAAATATTTTAAAACTAAGAATAAAATGGCATACACATCATACAGTAGCACAGTTAATTTGTTGATTTGAAGTAAACATAAAACAGGAAGCCTTGGCAAAAGATTCATTTTTGCGATTTGGGGTCAAACTTCATTCTCCTATAAGATTAAGCGGGGAAATATTCAGGTTGAGTATTAACTAAATCTAATTTTCGTCAACTGTTGCATGTTACGTTTGAAACAATGTTAATACAACAAATTTAGTCGCATACATTGTTCATTATATATTCATAAATAAATACCATATAATATATCTAAAAATATATAATCTTTCAGCCTCCCTCTTCAATTTTTAACCGGGCTTGGGACCGGCTTCAGCGTCATTACGGTGACACTCGTATTATGCATGCTACGCTTTCATAAACAAGTCGAATGAAAAGATTAAATTTAAATTTCCGATTCATATAATTTAATTAATCAAAGTAATTATCGCCCATACTGACGAAGCCTTTTTTCAAATTTTGCCAGTACCAGCGCAACTGTCAGAAATTATTGCAAGAAAATTCACTGCAAACAATTGAAGCATTTATCACTGAAAAAACCTAGTTAACTTGCACAAACTTAAAATACATGACCTACTGCTATACTTACATATAAAAAGATAACACTGTCGGCCTAGAACGCGATTTATTCGCACAGGAAGCAACCACACATTTCATCGTCAATAACACTCAATTCACAGCTTTAAATTTGGTTTCTACACTTTTCGTCGATGGTATCACTTTTCACTAATTAATAACAGGCAATATAATCACGTAAATTATTCTATCAAGAATGTATCCAGCCAAAATCCTCAAAACTCTCGGCGTTTTTTGCACTGTCAAATTGACAGCGAGAGATTATTGACAATCAAAGATTAGACGTCAACAACAGAAAATCGGCCAACTCACATATACGCATCTACCCGGATTTCACCATTCCTCTAGTTTTCTGTTCCATGATAGCATGTTTATCACAACGGAACTTCTAATTCGACAATACACAACTTAAAATAAACAATTTAATCACTGTGTGCAGTGCTGGTGCTGCTAGTATAACACAGATAATATTTTTCAAAAACTAATCAAACCAAGAGTGGATGTATACAGGGTGTCCCGTAATGATCGCACACGGACATTACCACACAATTGCTCATGCAATTTTCAACAAAAAATGTTTTGTAACATTTTGCCGGAATCTTAACCCTTTAGCTGCTACAGTCATTTTCATTTTTCTTAAAAATTGCTTGACTTGCGTTACTGAAAACACCATATCTCAAAAACTATGTCGGTTAAACAGTCAAAACAGTCAACATAGTAAATACTTCATTTTATTATTACAAATAAGTTTTATATGAATCACATTAACATTGGAATTGGTATAGCCCTTTAAAGTTAGATTTTTTTTTTATGAATTTTTTTTTATTCTAACCACTATCTTAAAGTTTTACATGCACATTGTTTTGTCCTGTCACATAAAAAAATTTCATATTCTCTGATGACCAATTCCCGTTAACAATATTTTGTCATAAATTTTCAATTTCGAATAGTTACAGTAGTTTGAATGTAGCACGGCAGGGTTTTTTCTGCATCGAAATTTCACTTTTTACATTAACTAACGGGTAAAAAATTTTCACGCTTCGCTCGACAGGTAAAAAGTTATACTTTTTATTAGGTACATTAGTGTCTATGTACAATGTCTAATACCTAAGCTATTTTTGTGTGGCCTACGAAGGATTATATTGATCCTGGATAGAATTTAATTGCATTTTAATGACATCTTAATTATTATTTTGCTCACAAGGAAATGAAATGAAAAGGATGTAGATGTGACCTTTAAAGGATTCTTTCCACTGTCGTCCTTGCAAGAGCGAATTGTCGACTTATTTGCCTTATACTGTAAATTAAATTTGCTACAACATATAGCATACTGATCATACTTTCGTCGATGCTGGCATGTGTTCACGATGGCCAGCCGCTTCGACTGTTTTGACGTGTTAGCGTCAGATGTTCTGTCTCTCGCCTACGGATCTATCCCCTTCGGAATACGTTTGGATGGGGATGTCTTCGATTCGGATACCTTAGCCTATATTCAGCAGTTGCTCCGCCACTATTATTTTCGCATACCCCAATGACTAAAACCATTTCAAAGTAGTCACTAGCAGAATACATTTTGTTATGAAAAGTTAATTTCTTGTGCTGCTAATGAAAGAATGAATCAGCATACGCATAAAATTAATCCTGTCAGCGCATTTATACGCAACGATTATTCATTTATGCCTGAAAATCTTAAGCTTTTAAAGCGGTAATTTAATCGGGTTCCCATTAACCCCCTTGTGAGCAAAATAATAATTAAGAGGTCATTAAAATGCAATTAAATTCTATCCAGGATCAATATAATCCTACGTAGGCCACACAAAAATAGCTTAGGTATTAGACATTGTACATAGACACTAATGTACCTAATAAAAAGTATAACTTTTTACCTGTCGAGCGAAGCGTGAAAATTTTTTACCCGTTAGTTAATGTAAAAAGTGAAATTTCGATGCAGAAAAAACCCTGCCTTGCTACATTCAAACTACTGTAACTATTCGAAATTGAAAATTTATGACAAAATATTGTTAACGGGAATTGGTCATCAGAAAATATGGAATTTTTTTATGTGACAGGACAAAACACTGTGCA
>OZ012661.1:53929443-53998750 GCA_963942545.1 Oxycera nigricornis
ATCAGTGTTGATGAAGATTATGTTTAAAAATAAAGCAAAAAAAATTTAAAAACATCGTTTTTCTTGGTTAGGCCGGAAACTTTTCACCCCACCCTCGTATAAGTGTCCATGAATGAGAGGAAATTAATGACCGACATGTCGGAGAAGACCGGAAAAGATGTTACAATTGTGGTGATAGCGAACATCTAAGTAAAGACTGTCCCAATAAAATTAAAGGTACGAAATGTTTCGGAGTGTGGTAGTTTTGGCCACGTTGCGAATAAGTGTCAGACTCTGCGTTTGAATAATTCAAAACTGAGGTGTGACGTGTAGAAAATAGAAGACATGAAAACCTACAAATGGTTTACAATTTTCAACATGACGGTTCAAGCAGTAATAGATACACTTGATAAAATTGAGTACTTAAAAAAAACTGAACGTTCCGAATCTTGTGAACAGCTTTGTTTCTTTTGATGGTATCGGGTCAAGTAGTCAGAGAACAATTGGATATTGTACTACCAGTGTCAAAACAGACGATGTTGAATTCATATTGACAATACATGTTGTACATGACTAGGTGCTAAGATCTTTAACTTGGTGACGAATCATCGTAATTCGCAGAAATAGTATTCAATAAACGTAACGTAGCATTGAAAAAGATTCGTAAACTTGACGAAGATGAAATGCACAGCCAAATCGAAAATGAAACAGGTGAAGGAGACGAGTATTCTAGTTATCTGACGACGGCTTCGAGCCTCAGCTTCAACCCAGAGAAAAATGGAATCGACTTGCACCACATTCGGGACCCAACAATTAAGTCAGAACTAAGAAATCTCATCGAGTCGTACAGGCTGATTAAGACAAAACACATAGGGACTAAAATGTTAATCATTCTAAACGACGAAACTCCAGTACATCAAAACTCACGACGATTTGCAGCTAAACAAAAAAGAGTTGTAAACAACATTGTAAATGACTGAATGAATCAAGGTGTTGGTGAATCAAGGAAGTCGAGTGATTTTCAAGAAATGGACGAAAAAGAATTTCGTGTGGTGATTAAACATCACTTTATGAATGGCAAAACGCCTCAGGAGACTAAAGAGAAGCTTGATAAGCATTATGGTGACTCTGCACCTTCGATTAGAACAGTTTATAAGTGGTTTCAAGGGATGTAATGTAGATCGCCTCCCCGTGGTGCATCCCGGATAACGCTAAATGATCTACCATGGCACGACCCAAATGTTCTCAGACTACTCTTTCGTCTAAACGACTCTTTTAGATGCTTTGGGCTGGTAGTGGTGGTATTCTGTCACCTGAGTACGCAAGAGTGACATCTTGCGGAAATGGCTTTCAGGCTAATGCCACTGCTGCCTCCGTCCCGGTAAAACCCTGGCAGGCCTGGCGGGACGTTCGAAACTCGTCGTCACTAGTCTGGCCGTGTAGGTTCAGTTGAGTTCAGACTCCTGATTAGTTCCTGGCCCGGCTCTGAGCACAAATCCTCATAAGGGAATGTGCCAACCATCGCATGGCCTCCCTGCTTCGGCATAGACAACCATGGGGTTTCAGGGAAACTGCACAACGAGTGTAGATAGCGGCTGCGAGGGGGGACCCAATTCAAATAATAATGACAAAAAGGAAGATCCACTCAGCCCGGAAGGGAAGTGGACAAAGGTGACGCGTCCTGCTGGTGGGAAGAAGACCGTGACGTCCAATCGGACAACGACCAGCCTACCCCCACTTCTTCAAGGGGTGCATGTACCAAGGCAGCTATGCCAGGGATAAACACCGCCTCAGGTAAGCCACTTGGCGCTAGCGGCAGCACCAAGGCAACGGCAAATAAGCCGGCCCGTAAGATTGTCGCTGCGCCCTCCAACACCGCTTCCACTTCAGGTGTTAAGAAGCAGCAAAGTTGCGGCTTTCAGGGACAGAAGATTTGTCTTCAAAGTCCTGAAAAGGCTGAAAGATTTACCCCCTGAGGGGCTTTCCCACAAGGACAAAATCTCCCTTGAATGGGCAACAGTAGAGGCTCACAAAGCCTCATTTGCAAAGCAAGGGGCTACTCACAAAAGACGTAGGTCTAGTGAGGCAGCCCTAAATCAACCGAGTGCCCAACTACAGGTCACCAAAAGACCAAGATTGGTCGCACCCAATCCTGCCAAGGGCAGGAGTTTTAGCGAAGTGGCTAAGGGCAGCCTGGTATGGGCTGTCATCGACAGGAGTAGCAGCGATGGTACCATCTCACCGTCAAACTGGAAAATGGTAGAAATCGCTCTTCTTCGGGTGTAAAAACCCATACTGGAGGCAAACCCAGGCCCTCCACCTAGTTGCAGTGATGCTGGTTGGTACCAGGGTCACGTTAAGCTGTTAGCCTGCACGGATCACCACTCAGCGGATCTATATAAGCAGGTTATTAGCAGACTGGGAGAAGTCGGGCCCGGAGCAAAGCTAGAAGCTGTCTCCGAGGAAATCATCCCGAATCGGCCTCGATCCAGGGCATGGATACCGGCGGAGCCATCCACACCGGAGGAAATTGTTCAGCTTATCAAGCTCAGCAATGCTGATCTTCCGGTGGAAAATTGGAAGGTAGCTAAGGTTAGCGAGCCCAGCAATGGACAGCGAGAGGCCCTCATTATCCTTAACGAGAAGGCACTAGCTCCGTTGGAGTCGAAGGGCGGGGTGATAAGCTACGGTTTCTCGGCTATCACCCTGCGAGTATATCGCAAGGACCGTACTGGGAAGGCAGTACGGGAACCGAGTAAAGAGAGTGGGAGTGAGGTGACTGTAGAAGCAACAGTAGACCCGACCGTGGACCTCTCTGAATCAGATCTTCTCTCCGACGACGGAAAAAGCACCACCTTCACCACGGAGTTGGCTGGGGACCTTCTCCAATCCCTCGACCTGGTTGAGGCGGAGGAGATGTCCTTATCTGACGAGGAGGCTGACAAAACATTGTGTCGCGATGCTGAGGTTTCTACAGATAAACCTCCATCATTCTAAGGCGGATCCGCCGCACTGCTCCTCCATCTGACCCAAAAAGGAGAGGAGCTAATACTGGCCCAGGAACCTTGGGTTGTAGGAAACCGGGTTTGCGGGCTCAACTTGAAGGGATACAATACAGTATCCCTCAATACAGCAGGTAAACCGAGAGCTTGTATCATCATAAAGGAAGGCTTGAAGTTTCTAACCTTGTATAATTTCAGTGATCAAGACACCGTTGCCATAGCAGTCGAAAGGCAGTCCAAACCACTTTGGGCTGTCTCCTGCTATAAGGCACACGATGTTCTGCCACCTCCCATCAACCTGCAGAGGATCGTCAAAGAAGCAACTGCACGGAACAGCCATCTTGTCATCGGGGCGGACGCCAATGCCCACCACCGGATTTGGGGAAGCACCGATACGAACAAAAGGGGTCAGTCACTCTTCGGATTAATTTTAACGCATGACTTAGCCCTACTAAACAAAGGTGAGGATCCTACTTTCATTACGGCAAGCCGTAGGGAAGTTTCGGATATCACTCTAACGAACGAGCACGCTATCAAAGGATGACATGTATCACAAGAGTGCTCGTTCTCCGATCATTTATATAAAATGTTCGATGTGGCTTTTGACCCTCCGAAAAATCCAACCTTCATCAACAAAAGGAGGATGGATTGGGTCAAATACCAATTGGTATTCGAGTCTGCGCTAGAAGGTGGACTTCCAAAGATTGAAGACATAGGTGGTCTGGAGGAAGCCGTTGGGACCCTTACATTGGCCTTCAATGACGCAGCAAGGTCTGCATGTAGTCCAACGAAGCCTAGAGGGAAGTAAAACCCCATGGTGGAATAGTGACATTGCGGAGCTGCGGAAGGAATGTAGGAAGGCCTTCAATCGGGCTAAAGATGACTGGTCTTCCTATAAACTGAAACTGAAGGAATTTAAATGCTCCATCAGAAAAGCCAAACGCATCTCGTGGAGAAGTTTCTGTGCAGAAATAGAACACTCTAAGGATGTCAGTCGTCTGCGAAAAGTTATGATGAGCTCCCCCTTATTTTAAGGGTCCGTTAAGGACGCAAATGGAGTCTGGACTAAATCCAGCTCTGAGACGCTAGCCATTCTCGTGGAAACGCACTTCCCAGGAAGTAAGGATGTGGCTGATGAAGCTGATCCACATACGGCCCCGAACTGCCTGTCAGCCGCTGTGCCTGTAGATGACAGGCTCCTACGATGAGCAATCAGCGCATTTGAACCTTTTAAATCCCCTGGAATGGACAACATCTCACCCGTTGAAATCTAGCAGGGAATCAATATAGCGCTTCAATCTTTAAAGCATGTCTACAGATGGCTTACATTCCACAGCGGTAGAAAGAACCTAAAATAGTCTTCATACCCAAAGTGGGCAAGACATCCCACTCCTCACCTAAGGACTATAGACCTATCAGCCTCACCTCTTTTCTGCTGAAAACTCTGGAACGGCTGATAGATATTCATTTGAGAGCTACCCTGCAACCACTCTCGTATGCGCAGCACGCATATACAAAAGGGAGATCGGTTGAAACTGCTCTTCACTCGCTCACCAGCTACATTGAAATGTCGCTAAGCGTCAAAGAATACACGCAGGCGGTTTTTATAGACATCGAAGGGGCTTTCAACAATATCAGCCACAAGGCTATTGAGAAGGCACTCGGGGAAAACAATGTGGATGGTAACCTGATTAGGTTTATCGTACAACTGCTAAGCAGCAGGAGCATTAACTCCACACTAGGAGACAGTATCCTAAGGAGGACGTGCAGAGACTTTTTTGCAGCAGTAGATTGCGCATGCTGCTTTTCGCGTTCTTTCTTCTATGTTCGCTTTCCACGCAAGCTTGGAGTCCAGAATTAAACCCAAATACTTGACTTGATGAGACGGTATGAGGCTTATCTCATCGAGTTTGGGTGGGAGAAATCGTGGGATTTTTTGCTATCACCCCTTCTATGGAACTTAGTGGTAAACAAACTCTTGTCAACAATAGAAGCGACTGGCTGCAAAGTCGTAGCCTATGCAGACGATATTACAATAGCAATATCGGGCAAATTCGTAAACACCCTATCTGAAAGACTTAACTTTGCCCTGGGTATTTTTACCAAGTGGGGCAAAGAGTGCGGTCTGAAGATTAATCCGCAGAAAACAGAATTTGTGCTGTTCACAAAAAGGCACAAAATCCCACGATTTCTCCCACCCAAACTCGATGAGATAAGCCTTGGAAAAGGGTAAAACTATTATAGGTGCACATTATTCATCGACCGTTTGAAAACCGAGCTGCAAGGAAAACGCGCGCGATTGGCCCACAAGAAAGTCCTTTTCCATCACGACAACGCACCAACCCACACCTCAGCAGTTATGGTCGCAAAATTAATGGAAATAGGATTCCAACTCGTTTCGCATCTCTCCTATTCTTTAGACTTGGCTCCCGCGGGCTACTATTTATTCTCTAATTTGAAGAAATGGCTGGCGGGACAAAGATATTATTCAAACGAGGAGGTGATTGCAGACACTAATGGATATTTCGCAGACTTGGACAAATCCTATTATTCGGAAGGGATCAACAAACTACAACATCGTTGGACGAGGTGTATAAGCCTAAAAGGAGACTATGTCGAAAAATAAAAAACTAAACACGTAATCAGTTTTTATTTTTGCAGGGACTTTTCAAACACCCCTCGTATTTCCTGTGGTTGATGCGTTTTCCGAATTTGTTTGATTGTATACAAATAAATCTACTACAGCCGAAGAAGTCATAAACAGACTACAAAAGCAATTTCCGTTCTAGGTACGGCTTATACATCAAAGGCGTTCGAGCAGCATTGTCAGCAGGAGGGCATACAACATTTGCCTATAACCACGGGAGTGGTTGTGGGAATGAGTCCTTTCGAAGTGATTTGGGCAGAATATGCTACTCAGAGAGAAATTGTAAGAAATTTTCAACATCGATCAAACCTGAGAAAAGAAGCAATTAAAACATACAGAAGATTCAACAAGAGAACAGGCGGAATAACGACAAAAAGTGCAAGGTGGCGAAGAAAGTATTAAATTGGAGATTTGCTAGTAATACGAAGGACCCAATTCGGAGCAGGGCTGAAAATACATCCTAAATTTCTCGGACCTCACAAAGGAACTAATAGTAGTACGATATTTGGTAGAGAAGGTTGGTGAATATGAAGGGTCTACTCAAACTAAGACATTATCAGACAACATGAAACCGTTTCCATCAAACGAAGGTTTGATGTTCCCGATGATGTTTCATTTGATGACAACAACAGCAGCATCGAGGACGATGCTGGATATTTGGGAACGATCTTTGAACAACGCTATCATTGAACGATCATTTTTAAGTTTTTCAGTTAGTATGAGTTTGAATTAAGTGTCAGGGAGATAAGCGAAAGTTAGTCTTGAGAGTTGGGTCAAAGCGGAAAGACGAGTCTGAAAGAATAAATGAAGTATCTTTCATTTATCGTGTTTCCTTAAATTTTACTTTTTCTGATCCCTGCATATATGTATATATGTATGTGCAACTGGTTAATTAGATCTACTTAAATCACATGTGTTTGTAGGAAATGTTATGTTCAGGCAATACGACCGTAGCGGGACTTATAACTGTCTCATAATGTGTGAGAACATTTGTGAATGCTAAACAGAAATGCATTCTCTTTTACATATTTTGTTACAGCAACGGAGCAACGGACCCTTTTCAGTGGTGCAGACCATTTTTAGATACAGACCCTTCAAAACCAGAGGTTCGGTGACAGCTGCCATGTCAGCTCTGTACGGTACGTTGTATTGTGAGTCTTCTTTTGATTTTGACCTCATTAACAGAGTCAAAATTATGCTTGATATGCAATCAATATCATATTGAGGTTAGACCATCTGCTTTACTTTACAATTTATTTTGTGTGCATTTCGAGCAAAATAAAAATTGGAATCAAGACTTATCCAAAAGTGCGAAAATATAACTACGTTAATAGGAATTCACAGACAAAAGACAAATACTACAGAAAAAAATTCATGCAAACAATATGATCTCTCGGGTCTCACCCTCAAGGACGACGTATGTCAGCGAAGCTCACCAGGCGCAGTGTTTGCTTGCAGACCTGCATGTTTGGTGCGTCTAGGCCCATCTAGACGTACTCTCAAAAAGAATAGTATTCAAGCCAGAGCTGGTAGAAAGGCACCACTTGTGAAAAAAGTATAACGTACGAAGTTCGCTTAACTATACCACTTTGCCGAAGACCCTCACCTGATCTCAAAACAATGAAGAAATAATCTGTGGAGCGATGAAAAGAAAATAAACATTTTCGAGATGGACGGAAAACACGTTGTATGTCGTCCACCCGGGTAGGCTTATATTCCACGGTACACAAAATCCATAATTAAGCATGAAGAAAGTAATGTGAAGATTTCGGGTTCTTTTTCTTGGTGGGGTAATGGTTCAATTTTTCTAATAGATGGCACTATGCCAAATAAAAGTACATTGACATGTTAAACAATGTCACGCTTTTTTGGGTCGAAGAAAACATGCCAATTAGATGGCGTTTCCAGCAAGACAACGACCCGAAACATTCAGAGAAAGCCACTTTTCAATTTTTGCAAAGTAACAAAATCAATCTTCTGAATTGGTCGCCTCAGTCCCCCAACCAAAACTCGAATGAGAATTTATGAAAATCTAAGTTTCAAAGCGGAGGCCAGCGAACATAAAGGAATTATGGGAAAGTGTAGAGGCCATGGAAGGCAACACCACTCGCGAAGTGTCAGAGTTTGGTCAACTCATGCCTCGTCGAATCGAGCCAGTTTTAATAAATATTGGTTTTGTTACAAAATACCATATATAAAGAAAACGATTTGAAAGAAAATATGAATTTCAAGATACATCGATATTTTGCCCCACTTTTCATAAGTGTTGCTATTTATTTTCGATGTTAGAAATGAAAACATTCGAATTCTCATTGCAATCATTGTGTTATCATAAATGTTTGGTTTTAATAGAGAACATGAAAATAAATAAAATGAATAAAAAAGTTTCAGGTGTTGCTATTTTTGGCCAGCTATATATATATATATATATCTATATATATATCTATATATATATATCTATATATATATATAAATATATATATATATATATATATATATTCGAAATCGAACTTTGTGATATATATATATATATATATATATATATATATATATATATATATTCGGAATCGAACTTTGAGATAACGATCAATTTTTTTAACGTTATTTTTATTTTGAGTTTTTTCACAACAATTACAATTACTCCCAAAATACGTATATGTGAAAAAATTCAAAATAAAAATAACGTTTTAAAGGAACAGTTAAAGTAATCTTTTTAATCAACATTCAATTAGTTTATTTCTTCTTTAAAGTTTTGTACTTAATTAGTGGACCAGTTATTGAGTGATTTTTATTGTGTCCATCATTACAGAAGTTTTTATTTTGACATCCAAAACTTGTGTTGTATTCAAAGATTGCACTAAATATTATAAAGCATAAGAAAAAGTGCATATTTGAGCAATATTGGCTAAGAGTATAAGATAATACACTATTATATGGAAGTGTTTTTAAGTAATATATATATGTATATATATATATATATATATATATATATATGTATATGTATATATATTATATATATATACATATATATATATATATATTATATATACATACATACATACACATATATATAAATACATACATATATATATTACTTAAAAACACTTCCATATAATAGTGTATTATCTTATACTCTTAGCCATATATATATATATATATATATATATAGCCAAATTATTAGGCGCACTTTAGGTTTTAAAAAAAATCTGCGGTTTATGGCGCATAATAATGGCGCTGACTGTTGGTATCTGTTTTTTTAATTTATCTGGCATTATTCACACAATATATTATTGGATTAACCGGCAGTTCGACAATATATGACATTCTTATCTCAAATGAAAAACATAACTCTGTTGACTGTCTGACTCTGACTGCGCGACACGTTGCAGTTAAATTTCGATAAGCAAAGTTTAGACGCTTGGATTCAAGTGAAAATGAAATTTTAATGTTGATTTAGTGTTTTTCTATGTACGTTCGCTATTTTTTGTGTATTTGGGATAATTTTTAAATATTTTGATAAAAATTAAACACTACATAACATGGGTAAGCAGAGTGATCTACCACCGCCCAAGATGGCTGAGATTAAAGCCTTTATAACAACGAAAATTTACTCAAACCGATAAATTTCGAGAAAGACTAGCGTCTCAGAAAATAGCGTCAGGCGCATTCAAAAAGAAAATTGAGAGAGCACAAAGACAAAGATTTAATGTTTTGGAAATCGGTATTTTTCTTAAATAATTATACGCGGGTATCTTAAATGATCATTTCTAAACCTATTACAGGTGTGCTTTAGTGACGAAAGCACTTTTGAGATATTATCAAATAAAGCTCAATATGTTCATCGACGTCCTGGGGAGAAATTTCAATCAGTATGTGGGAGACAAACGCTAAAATATCCCACAAAGGTTATCATTTGGTCCGTTATAAGCGATAAGGGCACTGGATGCCTCTACGTTCCAAACGGAATTATTAAACAGGACCAGTACAAGGAGGTCCTAAAAATCGACTCATTCCTCAAATAAGGGACCAAAGTGCTTAATGTTAATAAAGATTATAATCTGATAACTTCAAACAGTTCAGGTGCACCTAACAATTTGGCCATGGATTGTATATATATATATATATATATATATATATATATATATATATATATATATATATATGTATGTATATGTGTGTATATATACTTATTTATAGACATATTTTGTGCTTTATATACATACCTCGAAGATAGTAGATAGAGTTTGTAGCAGATAGTGCAATTCTCTCAACAACACTCAGAATTGCTTGGTTTTTTGTTTTGAAGCTTGACCAAAGAAATTTCAGACTTTGTGCAATTGTATTATATAATCCTTTTTTCTCATCTAAGATTTCTTCGTGTTGTTTTAAATCGGTGATCGCAGGTCGTATTTGATTTGCTTTTATTTTATGACTATATCTGCGTACGTTTGGCGAAATGGATCTTTGAAGTACAGATTCATACCCTAATTTATATGTAACCTCACATTCAGCATTTTTTTTGCCGCTATGTATCCAAGGTTGATTCTTTTTAAATGAAGATGAATTCTCACAATCCGAGTTAACTTTTGTAACTCCATTCAATGACCAATTTTTGTTTTTGTTTTTATTTGAACTTACTGGTGTTGTTTGCGCCTTCAAACACATGTTGTGACCCAAAACATTTTCAAATGAAAATCCAATACGCTGCAAAAATGGAATGTGATTTTCGATACGGGTCTTGCAAAAAATGTTTGCAATGGATTCATGTTTTTCCTCTCTTTCATTATAAAAAATTAATTCTTCTTTCATCATTGTACTAAACGTTGCTTTCACGGCGCTTATTGAGTTTTCGGAGAAACCTGTCGGCTTTTGTCCAATTGCAGAGCTTCTTCCAAGGAGTCTAGAGTCTTGAGTCACATCAATATTTTGATTGCTGTTGATATTCTTCGATAAAGTTATAACTTTCTTGGGATTAGGAGAAATTTCATTAAGAATTGTGATTTGTTTACCCTTAATTGGTGTATGACTTTCGAGTAAATCGCTATCTGAAGTAACGCATGCACTTTGGCTATACTCTTCTATATGAGCGCCACATTCAATAGGTATTTTAGGATTGGAGAGAAGCATTTTATTGGATGAAGAAGACAGCGCTTCAGTATTTTTGGAAACCTTTTCATATTCTAGTGAGTGAATTCGGTCAACAGTATGAAAATTATAGTCTGAAAGTTCGGTTTGGTATGGATTCTTATTTTCCAAAGGGTTTGCTTTCAGGATATTGCTTTCTTTCGCATTTACCGGTTCTTCTTCTGCAATTATCTCTTGTTCCTCATCTAATTGGAAAACATTCGTTTCACTATGATTTTCGAACACAGCAACAGATAGCTGAATTTCACTATTTGTATAACTTTTCTCTGTAGGTACTAGTTTTACACCACTAGTCTCTTGACTTTCAATGTCGGCTAGTTCACTCCGTAATTTTATCAAGGAATTTAATTTTAATCGTGTTGCATTAAATGTAGCGTTAGTAACGCCACTTATTTCCGATTTAAGTGTTGAATTTTTGCGTGATTGGCTCAATTCCCCTTTTTTTCTTAGATAATTTAGTTCCGTGAGAACTATATAATTAATGTCAGAGAATTTAATGAGTACCCGGTACTCCCGAAGCCATCCTTTATTAACATACCCTCTTTGTCCTTGAATTTCTACCCCCCATAAAGAAGGATTCGACCCAGCAGACTTCGAATATACCCGTACTTCTTTATTAATCGGGAACGACAGGACACCATCTTCCACCGACTGGTACTTGACCAATGTCCGCGCTAGAGATAGTACAGCTATATCGGATAATATACTAGTTAAAAATCAAAATTATTATTAAGCTAATGTTTGAAACGATTTAAGTTAGAATTTTTAATCAATTTCAATAAGAACCGTTTCCTCTGAAAAATACACTTACTTTCGCAATTTGGGTCTGCGCATAAACGCTTATCCGATATTTCACCAGCTACTACCGTTATGTAAATATAACATGAATATACAGTAATGAAACCGATAGTTACGATTTTCATCTTTACAGTACAAATTAACGTAATCCTAAACCTTGCAACGTCAATAAGAGAAGAACAACGAGGAAGCAACTAAAGGATGGCTGATAACGTTGAAAGTGTCATTACTGAGAATTAATACAACTTTCGAATGACATTCACGATGTCGCATTTGAAATTATGTTCGGTTGCCAAAAATTGTGCCGGTAAGTCATTGATAATTACATAATAGAGTTTAATTTCAATATCGCAAATATTTTTCAGCCACAGCTGCCGGTTTCGTGAAGTATGTGGAATCACTGGTTAAAATTTTATGTTTCCGTCACACTGTACAAAAATGTTTCCAATGTATCCGATATTGCTATTATGACAGCGAAATAAAACGCCCAGATTGACCCTACAGTCAAAACTTTTACTCTTTAAGACAAATCATTTAAAAACTAATGTTATCCCTACTCTAAACTAGAGTTTGAGATCCGAATTCTAATTATATACAATCGATCTACGTACAAGTTCCCATCGATTCATAATAAAATAACATCAATACATTTTTGGCCACATGTTTCTAGTTCATTATCACAAACATCATATATCTACCATAATTCGCTATCTCGGTCGTATCACAATACCACACATATGAATCAAATGAATCATGTAGAGTAACTAGAGTTCTTTCCAGCCTTTAAATTCATTCATTAATACATCCATGATCATAAGGCAATAAATTCTGCGTTTATCTCTCAAGTGGCTAGTGTAAATATTGACCATTATTGCGGATGTGCAGTATGTTGTCCATTAAATTTACGTCGTATCAGATTTGATGTTTTTGCAATGAGCCACACATTTAGGCCACAAATTACTGTGCCATACAGAAAGATTTGTTCCACTATCGCCGTATAGAGCCATGATACAATTTTGGGCTTCAGTCCTCATTTTTTCCCAATAGCTTTTCTACAGCAGTATATTGCGCATGATGCTTTGCGCGCCCTTTCTGTTATATCCGCTTTCCATGCAAGTTTAGAGTCCAGAAGAATACCTAAATATTTGACCTGATGAGATGGGTTTAGGCTTGCTTCATTAAGTTTAGTTGGGACAAACACGGAATTTTTTATTTTCTTGTGAAGAGCACAAGTTCCGTTTTCTGCGGAGTTATCTGCAGACCACAATCTTTGCTTCATTTGGTGAGAGTAACTAGGCAAAAACTTAGTCTTTCGGATAACGTATTGATAAATTTACCTGATATTGATATAGGAACATTTTTGACAGGAGTTTGTCCACCACAATGTTTCATAGAAGGGTTGCCTCTGCATGTCCACCTCTTCAGGATACTGTCCACTAATGTGGAGTTGATGCTCCTGTTGCTTAGCAGTTGTGCGATGAACTTGATCAGGTTGTCATTGACATTACTTTCCCCGAGTGTTTTGCCTATTGCCTTATGGCTGACATTGTTGAATATGCCTTCAATGTATAGAAAAACCGCTTTCGCATATTCTCTGATGTTTAGCGATTTTTCGAAGCAGCTGGCGAGCGAGCGAAGAGCTGTTTCAACCTGTGGGTGAAAGAACAGTGAAATTTCTGGAACCGCTAATTGAAAACTTCATGACGCAGATCCAGGCGACTGGAATTTTACTTTCTTTCTGGTGATTTGCAGCTATACTCTTATCTATATTTTTAACTTTTTTAATTCATGAAAAATGATCTTCTTTAACAATGTACAGTCAATTCATGTCTACAAAATGTTTATAAAAAATTATGGATTCTAGGAAACTATGAATGATTAAACAAAATATTATCGATTAAGAAAAAATAAAGCTTGAAGGAAGTAACGTTCGTTATGAAGCCATGTAGTAGAAAATATGGGTAAAGGATAAATTTAAGTATATTTGTTGGAAAACGATTTCTTGAAAAAAATATGCAGAGACGTAAGATGTTGCATATTGATAGATCTTTTTCTTTATGCTTGGTTGTGTCTATGGTTTAATGAAAGATATGCAGCTCTAGAATGTTTGCTAGTCGGATAAGTAAAATATTTCCTCTGCCAAATGAAAATCACGAAACCGGCCCCAAAATTCAAGAAACGTCGTTGAATTCACAACTCTCATACATCGGATGAAAAAATCTCCACAGATTATGCATCTGACGAATTAGCAAAGATTATTTGAAGAAGAGATTTTTTCGCCCAAGACGCCTTCACATAACTACATGCATACATTGTTTAGAAAAAATAAAATTTCTGAGCAATACAATTTTCATTCAAAATACGAGCTATACTCATTAAGAAATAATCTTATTAACTTCCCAGTGGGAAGTTATTGTAATGGGGTCGATTTTGCGAATCCAAAATTTTGACATATCTCCACGTTTTAAGGTCTTTAGGATCCAAAGTCATCATTTTTAGAGAGATGTCTGTGTGTGTATGTACGTATGTGCGGATGTGCGTTCGGAATTATTTTTCGTCTCGATAATCTCAAGAACCAAAAGTCGCATTGGCGTGGGACTGGTTTCATTCGACGCGTAATTACATAACTTAAAACTTAATGACTTTTCAGCAAAATCGGTTTAACCGTTTTTCATTGAGAATGAAAAAAACTGAAAAAAGACAAAAAATTACTTCATTTTGAAACAGTTGAAACCCACTATTAATTCGTGCAGATCCCAAATACATTGATAATAATATTATCATTGTGCGTTTTAGCAAAATTTTGATCAAAGTTGTAAAAAGGTTATTTAAATAAATCAAGATTCATCTATAGAATTCCAGACTTATAATATTGTCAGGTTTGGGAAAATGAGAGTAGTGACGCTAATGCATTTAATAATTGGATATTGTTATAAATAATTTAATATTGTAAATAACAATCTGTAATGATGATGGAGATTTTGAGGCAACTTCTAACGCCTGAGTCCTTTCGCTATAAATATCGAAAGTTTAAATTAGGGGGACTGTTGGATAACCCTAATGTGCAAACCTATGCAAGCGGTCAAACCGCAGATAGAGTGGCGTGGAGAACATGTATCTCGGCCGATATTTTATAATGAAACGCAACGATTTTTCTTTATCGCGTAAGGATTGCTGGAAGACTTTGACTTTGCTACTAATGCGCAGCATCGTGTAGTAATATCTCCGCGCGTCTTGGTCAGGAAAGCAAATCCACCCGATCTATATTTTCGTTCTTCTTTTATACCATTTTACAACTTCTAATATGCTTACGTACTAAGTTAATTTATTACCTTATGACTAAGTGCCCAATATATTTTTATTTCACACAGTTCGATGATCTATTTACGCATGCAGCAACATAGATCATCGAATTTCATTATGTATACTGTACAATCTAACTATGCACCCATTTGACCCATGGCGCGATGCATGTTCTCACATTAGCCTGGTCAAGTGTTCCTTCATAAAGCGTTCACACTAATCGATGACATGGCAAACCTCTGCCTTGGCATAGGTTGTGTACGCGATCGATGAGTGTAGCGGCGAAACACTCAACACGTGCGGATCGATTTATGTGAGTGCAATTGTTTACAATTGTAGGATTTATGACCTACTTTCTTATGTGGGCTAAGATGTCTTACACTAGGTGACAATGAATATGTCACGCTATACTACATTAAATGGTAAAGATTATGATACACTAGACAGCCATGCAAGCCACTTGCTCTCAAGGATTCCACGCTGTGTGCATGAAGCAATGGATGAGAGAAAATCCAAGCTGTCCTTTGTGTCGGAAGCTCTGCAATGCCAGAGATCTAAAACCGATCACCTTGAAAAACCGCAAAGGAGTTGCGGGTCCTTCGACAGAAGAGGAATCTCGACCTCAGAGAGCTGATACACTACACCTTTACCCTTTTTTGTTGAGCCTTATACTTATTAAGACGAATCATTCGATCTGTTCTTTTGTACAGTATGGCTTAATTCTATTTTTATGTATTTATTTGTGTGTTCCCTCTATGTCTAATAAAACATTACTTTTATCTTTTCAATTACTTTATAAGGACCTTTGTATGGTGGCTGGTGCTTTTTTCGGTTTTCTATTCTGATTAGTACAAGGTCTTCTAATTTTATTTTCGCGGGATTTATGTCTGTATCTTTAGCGACTCTGTTTGTTTTCATGATAGCTCGCGCTTTCGTTATTGATGTTCTCAATCTTACCCTTAGCTCTTTTGCCTAATTGTCTAGATCGTAGACCCTATCGTTATTTTCAATTAAATCATTTGGTAGGTAAGGAAGTTTGCCGAATATTAGCTCGTAGGGGGTATAATTTTACCAGCAGATCTCCTTCAAAAAGGTGGACCAATACTAACACACCGCCTCCACCAGATCATCTCCAAGGCATGGGTCGATGAAAAATTACCTGATGATTGGCGGACGGCCATCATATGTCCCATACATAAGAAAGGAGATAAGCTTGGATGTGACAACTACAGAGGCATTTCACTGCTGTGTACGTCCTACAAGATCCTGACCAAAATTATTGAAAAAAAGATTGACACCGTACACTTCCACAATAATTGGCGAATACCAAGGCGGATTCAGATCCGGTATGTCGACGATAGATCAACTATTCTCAGTAAAACAGGTGCTGGAAAAGTGCTGGGAATACAATATTGACGTGCACCAGGTCTTCGTAGACTTCCAACAAGCATACGATAGTATAGATCGAAATATACTATATAAAATAATGCTTGATTTTGGGATACCTATCAAACTAATACGAATGACCAGACTAACGATGACCGACACACGATCTAAAGTCAGATGTCAAGGCGATCTGACTCAAAGCTTCGACACCAGCTGAGGTCTTAAACAGGGTGATGGCCTCGCCCCCATACTCTTCAATTTGGCCCTAGAGTATGTCATCAGGAAGATTAAAGTAGACAATGCGGGAACGCTACTCTTTAAGTCTACTCAAATAGTAGCGTACGCCGATGACATCAACATCATGGCCCGATCTCTATCTCGTGCCAAAGAAGCGTTTACTGAGCTGGAGTCAGCGGCTAGGCAAGTCGGCCTAAGGGTCAATGTGAACAAGACCAAATATATGACCCAGTCAAGGAAAAAGACGCCAAATAGACAAAACATGACGATAACTAACTACAGTGTGGAAAGCGTTAACTCTTTTATTTATCTTGGTGTCAACCTCGCCAAAGACGGGAATGAAAAGGACGAAATTGAACGGCGAATTGGTCTAGCCAATAAAATATATTTTTCAGTCCTCTCGGTGATTAAAAATAACAAAGTGCACCGAAAAAATAAGCTGCGCGTCTATAAAACGATCATCCGTCCTGTATTGATTTACGGATGTGAAACATGGACTTTGACTCAAGCCTCAGAAAAAAGGATTGACGTCTTCGAACGCCGCATTTTGAGACGTATTCTGGGGCCCGTGAAGGACGGACCGGACTGGCGAATCCGGTACAACCATGAGTTGTACGCTCTTTATGACGAGCCACCGGTATCGATTCGGATGAAACTGCAACGACTTCAGTGGGCTGGCCATGTGGAGCGTATGGATGACAGGCGAATTCCCAAGCGCTCCATGCAAGGCCGAGCAACAGGAAGCCGCCCACCAGGAAAACCACGCAAACGATGGGAGGATGCAGTTGACAACGACAGCGAATCCTTGCTGGGATTCGCTAATTGGAGGACGCGGTCGCTGGACCGAGACAGTTGGAGGCAGTGTCTTCGGGAGGCCAAGGCTCGATTTGGGCTGGTGCGCCATTGATGATGAGGGGGTATAATTAGTGTCTACATGCGGTGTTGTGTTATATGCAAATGCATAATATGAAACCCAATTGTCCCATTGATAATCATCGGCAAATGCATACATGTATTCATTAAGTACACGATGATTTCTCTCTACCACACCAAGAGTTTGGTGATGAAACGGCGTTGAGAATATTTGATTTATGTGTAATAGTTCACATATTTCTTTCATGATTTTATTGTTAAATTTCGTGTCTAGATCTGATTTTAAATTTTTAAAGTGGCCATATTTTAAAATGAATTGGTTGATTACACCTTCGGCAAATGTACGTGCTTCCTTATTTTCTAATGGGATTGCTACTACAAATTTTGTCAGTTCACATTGTAACGTCAATATACGAGTTAGATATTCGTAGTGGTACTACTGTATCTATTTCTATTGTTTCGAAACTGGTTGTGGGTGTTCCGGTTTTTACCATTTTCTCCTTAGTGTGTCTTATCTGCTTGTTAATTTTACAAGCTGTGCAGTTTATTACGTTTGCTTTAACCATGCTGCTCATACCTTTCCAACAGTAACGTTGTTTTAATTTTAACAAAGTTTTGCGGATCCCTAAATGTTTTCCGTGTGGTGAATTATGAAATTCCTCAATAATTTTTCTTTTGCTCGATTTTATCTGTTATTCTTGTCTGTGGCTTATATATCATTATCTTCAATTTCGTACGCGTACTTTTTGTCCGAAGCAACTTATTAAATTCTTTCTTGAACATTTCTTTGTTTATATATTCGAATATCACGTCATCCTTTGACAGTGAGAGCTCTTTAATATTTTCTTTATGAGCAAATTCCAATAGTTTCTCCATGATGGAAACGTATTTCGCATTTGGATTATCGCTATTGTGCTCTTTCAAGTTTCTGGTACCATTTTTATCATTTTTATTTGCTAGCTTTCCTTTGGGTGAAACGGATTTCTCGCCAGATATATCGCTGCAATATATTATTATCTCTTCTTTCGTACGTACGATGCTTATATTTTCATTATTATTTCTGTTGCGCAATATTATAAATTTCAATTTAGTTATACCGGTAATGTCTGACAGACTCCTGCAGTCCCAACAATAGAGTTGATCAGATTCTATGTTAGATAGGGTGCAGTTGCTGCTGACTTTCTTCGTAATATTACCTTCATTTTTATTTTTATTTGCCATACCCCTTGTTATTGCTAGTAACTTTCGTTTTACTTTATTATCGTTTTCTGGAGGAATCATTGCTTTTAAGGTATCAGAGTCTAATTCGATTCTTGATTGGGCATCTGCATTTGTGTTAATGGAGCCTTTCTTGTAAATGATTGTAAAGTCATAATCTGACAGATCGACACGTATTCTCGTCAATTTAGATGATGGATTGTTATGAGTAAAGAGAGCAACTAGAGGTCTGTGGTCCGTTACTACCACGAATTTTCTTCCATATAAGTACGGTCTGAAAAATTTAATGCCCCAGTGTATCGCAAGCAGCTCTTTTTCAATAATTGGTTTATTGATATCGTGCTTTACTAAACTTTTGCTGGCATATGAGATTGGTAAATCTGAACCTATTTCACCTTGTGATAATACTGCTCCTATCGCGTAGTTAGACGCATCTGTGGTTAATATGAATGGTTCATCAAAATTAGGGTACTGTAACACTGGTGGGTTTATTAGTTTGGTTTTCAAGGTATCGTATAATTTCTGACATTCATCGGTCCAAACAAAAAGTTCGTTCTTTTTTAGTAAAGAATTGAGGCTTTTTGCTATTTGAGCAAAATTTGAAATAAAACGCCTGTAGTAGTTGCAGAAAGCTATGAATCTGCGTACCTCGTCTGAATTTTTGGGTATCGGGTAGTTCTTAATTGTTTGATATTTTGAAGGATCCGTTTTTATTCCTTCTCCCGTTATCAGATGTCCCAAATATACTACTTCCGTTTTTAGGAATTGGCATTTACTTGGATTTAATTTTAGATTGTAATTGGGTAACCTGTTTAGTGCCTTACATAAGTTGTCATTGTGATGTTTGATACTACACCCGAAAACTATTATGTCGTCGACATATAAAAATGCTTCGTGATTTAAACCACTGAGTGCTATTGTCAACATACGCTGGAAACTATTAGATGATATTTTTAGTCCGAAAGGTAGTCTTTTAAATTGATAATGCCCATCTTTGGTAGAGAATGCCGTGATTGGTCTGGATTCCTTGTCAAGTTCGATCTGATGAAAGGAATTGGTCATGTCTAACGTGGAAAAATACTTTGCTCTACCTAATCTGTCTAGAACGTCCTCAATTCTAGTTAAAGGAAATTTATCATTAACGATCTTATCATTAATTTTTCGGAAATCCACTACTAAACGCCATTTTGCTTTATCGTCGTTGCTCTTTTTTGATACCACCAGTAATGGTGAATTAAAAGGACTTTTTGATGGCTCTATAATGTCGTTTGATTCCAATTCTTTGACTTGTTTTTGGATTTCGCCTTCTTAAGCATGTGGCAAGCTATAGTTTTTTATATAAATCGGGCTATTATCTATTGCTTGTAGTTTCTGTTTGTAAAAATTGTTTGTTGTCAATTTTTCTCCTTCTAAGTGAAATATATTCTGATATTCCTTTATTACTGCAAGCAAGTCATTCGCTGCTTGTTTGCCAGGGTTGTCATTATTTATTACCGCAAGGAGTTTATCTAGACGCTTCTGACTATAATTTTGTTTTCCTTCGGTGTATATGTCGTATCTTCTTAACGGCTGGACTTTTGCGTTAAATTTGTTTAATACAACATCTTCTTCGGTGGTATTCAAGATTTTGACGTGGCGTACTCCTTTTGCTGGTAGAATAGTGTTCCCTATGAAAACTCCTTCCTTGATTTCTTTGTTTAACACGATGCTGTCTTCTTCAATGTCCAAATTTATTGCTATTATTCAGTGGTGGCTTGTGGGAGTTAAGTATGGTGGGGCTACTGGTACGAATTTTTCTATCACCAATATAAGTTCTTATATGAGTTTCCACTCCACCCAAGAGGTACCACATGTGGAGCGTTAAGCGATTTTAAGTGATCGGTTTCCCCAAAAGTAGATTCGCTGGCAATCAAAGATATATTCCTAGTATCGTGTTTTGAATATCATTTAAAGCTTTATTAAAAGTTCAGTGCACTCTGAATGTAAAAAATTGTTTAAAAACATTTGAATTCTTGCAACGAAACAACTTTTAGGCCTGTCGCCCTTTTCAAAATAAATAATTTCTCTACTAAATTAAATGCAACAAAAACAACAATAACAATCGAAAAAACTAGTAATAAATAAATTCAACGGCCCGTCGTAAAAATATGTTGCTCATGCCTGCTCAAAAATATTATCCCGACCATGCCAAGACTAAACGTTGTCGAAGCACTGAACGGGCTCCATATGATTAGCCCGTCCGCTATCTATAAACATGTTATTTCAAATACGCACACTCCCGCCGCTTCAGCATAGAATTCACGCACACATTCAAATCGAAATTCTCTTAATCGGGGCTTATTTCATGTAGCCCTTCCTCATAGTAAAGGTGGAAAATTGTCAAAGAGAAAATAAGTTTGAATTTTACTCTTAGCTTTTACTCGGTGCAGGCAGAACGAAGCGAGTCGATGAGAAAAACAAATTGTTGTACAGTGCGTGGCAAGAAGATTATGTGAAAGTAACCTACAGCATGGGTGAAAAAATGCTACATTATATTTTGAAATGAAATGAAATTATGAAAACTATATTGAAATCTTTAATGATATTATATTACATTTGCACTAATATAGGCTCATCAATAAGTGGTGGGGCTGAGCCCCACTAGCCCCAAAGGTAAAGCCCCCACTGCTATTATTGATTCTGTCTGGCTGGTATTTTTACATGAGCCATATTAATTTTGCTAGTGCTTATTGGTAATATCAATTCATTATCATTGACGTTGAATGCGATGGTGTATGTTTCGTAATCGATCTTGCACATATATTTCATTAATAAATCTCTACCTATTATCCCGCTCGTATTTATTGGAAATGCCTCGTTTAAAATGTGAAAAGAATCAGATATTTTGTTATTCTCTATGCGTCGGTCTAATATTAAAGTCCCTAAGGATGTGGTGACTTCATTAGGGATTCCTGTTAGTTTGATTTTGTTATTATTATCTAATTGATAGCTTATATTGTTAAAAATGTCCTCTTTACAAATTGACACATCTGCTCTTGTGTCTATTAAAAAATCTAGATATCTATTATTATTGTAGCAATATAATTTTATAAAATTTGTGCAGTTACCTGTTATTCTAAAGATAGTGTGTTCTTTATTTACAGAGTTTGATAGCTTTATTCCGGGAGGACTTCTTATTTCTCTCCGGAACCTTGGAAGTTTTCCTGGTTCGTCATTAAGTTTATATTGCGTTGTCTATTATAATTGTTATTATTGTGAAATGATCGGCGCTTGTTTGTGTATCTATTATTTGTATGCATATTGTCCCTTGATTGACTATTGCCGTTATTGTTTCTGTTTGTGTATTGTTTGTTTCTATCATCAAATGTGTTATTGTTGTAAACTCGATTATTGCTATAGCGTAGGTTCCTATTGTTGTTGTTATTGTGACGATTATTTTGATTTGCAGTATAGTTAACATATCTGTTGTTATGGTTATTGTTGTAATTGTTACCCGGATTTCTTCTCTGGTAGTGCATAAGATTACCAGTGCTTTGTTATTCATTATTTTCTAATTCCAAGGATAATGTAATAGCATCATTCAGACTCTTTGGTCTAGATGAAAAAATGGTGTTCTTAAGTGTGTCGTTTAAACCGTTTTTATAAATTGTTAGCGCGTAGGTGTCGTTAATGGTTGCTATGATCTTTTTGTTTGAGTCAGAGACTTGGTCTCCTAAACCGAGAATTTGGAGTTGGTTTAGTTCTCCTATTACCGATAGAATTTTATCTTTATATGCTGTTACGCTAGACCCTCTTTGAACAGTGCTGATTAATATTGTATGTATTTGGGGGTAGTTTTATTGCTTTTGTACCGTTCAGATAATTCTTTTTGTAAAGGTTCGAACGATGTGATTGAGGTGGTATTAAGGGATGTTCTTACCGTGCTGCTAAGTTTTACATTTACTACAAATGTTATTAAGGACTCTCTCGCGGAGGTTGTTAAATTCGCAGATAAAATTTCAATTATCTTCAAAAATGATTCTAATTCTTTAAATTCCCCGCCGAAAATTGGGATTACTTTAATTGCTGTTTCTATATTAAATTCTGCCATGGTTACCTTGTTATCAGAGTTTTCTAAATTTTCTATAGATTCAATGTCTACATCGTCCTTAATGTTTATATCAGAGAAACCTTGTACCTCTAATTGTGATAATAATTCTTTTTCTAAGTGATAAGACTCAACTATGAATTTTTGCTTTAAATCCAATGCCTCTGCATCAGTTTCTTTAACCGTTTTTAGGAGTTCCAGCAGTTGATTTTTATGATTTTTCAAGATTCTTAGTTTCTCTATTCACCTTTCTTTCTTGAGCTGTCTATTTGAACTTTTTCTACGATTTTTGAGAGTTTTTTCGTTTTCACTAACTATTTTTCGGATCTCCTCCATAAATTTATAGTTGGTACGTTGATTTAATTAATATATTATTATAATTTATTTATTTTTGACAAATCTTAAACACTAATGGTCCTATTTAGTCTTTTTGTAACATATTTTCTGTTATATCTAGTGTAGATATAAAAAAATACAATTATAATTATAAATATCACTGCTGTTGATATTGATTGCTTGTATTCTTCGAATAAGCTGTTGTTGACATTCACACAATTGCTGTTTGCCATCATGGCAGCTTTGTAGATGCTGAACATGTGGTCTTCTCTGCTGTTCCAGTATATGCTTGAAGTTTAGTAGGTGTTTCACTTTAACTCCCAGAGCATTTGTTGGAGTTTCTTCTTCTGCTCTCCTACCGATATTTTAATTATTCGGTGCAATTCTGCACGCTCCCGCTTTAACTTTGTTTTGCGGGCTCCTCTTGGTCGGCGCTTTTTTGGGATCGGTGATAAGTCCGCACTTCGTTTTTATGGTCGTCCGAATTCCTCGATCCGTCTTGGTTTGGGGCCTCTCAAGTCCAGTGTACCCAACGGTGTTGGCAGATATTTTGGTGGCTCATATGTGTTGTCTGCGCAGCTTGGCTCGTATTCTTCGATGTGTTTCACGCATTTGTTGAATAACGCGTTTATCCCTTTTTTCCATCTTAATTCGCCTTCCTCTTCGCTTTCGCAACTTCTAACGCCTGAGTCCTTTCGCTATAAATATCGAAAGTTTAAATTAGGGGGACTGTTGGATAACCCTAATGTGCAAACCTATGCAAGCGGTCAAACCGCAGATAGAGTGGCGTGGAGAACATGTATCTCGGCCGATATTTTATAATGAAACGCAACGATTTTTCTTTATCGCGTAAGGATTGCTGGAAGACTTTGACTTTGCTACTAATGCGCAGCATCGTGTAGTAATATCTCCGCGCGTCTTGGTCAGGAAAGCAAATCCACCCGATCTATATTTTCGTTCTTCTTTTATACCATTTTACAACTTCTAATATGCTTACGTACTAAGTTAATTTATTACCTTATGACTAAGTGCCCAATATATTTTTATTTCACACAGTTCGATGATCTATTTACTCATGCAGCAACATAGATCATCGAATTTCATTATGTATACTGTACAATCTAACTATGCACCCATTTGACCCATGGCGCGATGCATGTTCTCACATTAGCCTGGTCAAGTGTTCCTTCATAAAGCGTTCACACTAATCGATGACATGGCAAACCTCTGCCTTGGCATAGGTTGTGTACACGATCGATGAGTGTAGCGGCGAAACACTCAACACGTGCGGATCGATTTATGTGAGTGCAATTGTTTACAATTGTAGGATTTATGACCTACTTTCTTATGTGGGCTAAGATGTCTTACACTAGGTGACAATAAATATGTCACGCTATACTACATTAAATGGTAAAGATTATGATACACTACAAATCAAATATTATTAGTTGTAATCTGATATTGTAATTATAAAGTCAATTATAATTATTCAAGAACGATCAAACATTCTTAATAACGAATGATTACACTGGACAACAAAAAATTTATTTATTTTTTGCCGTGGTTCCTCACTGGTTTTTTTCTATACCTTGACCAGAGATAACTTAAAATATGTGTGTGAAAAAAAATTGAAACACTAATTTCCGCGGAAATATACATTTATTTAAAAAAAAAGAAATACAACTTATTTTTTAAGGGAATCAAGTTTTAAAAAATTATTCTGTTGTTTTTTTTTGTTCGTTTTGCTCGTCTCTTATAACTATGCGATGGATGATCTCGTTTTAGTGTCCAACAAAAATCTGCAAGCATTCTCGGTGACCATTTTCCTTGATATCGTTTCTCCATTGTCATGATGTCTTGATGGAATCTTTCTCCGTGTTCGTTCACTGCACCTAAGTTTCCGGGAAAAAAGTCGAGATGGGAATGAAGGAAATGAATTTTTAAGAACATATTACATCCTAAAGCTTTATAATCCTGTAGTAGTTTAGAATCCATATCTTCATAGCTTACAGACCTTCTTTTTCCCAAAAAATTTGTCGCCACTTCAACAAAACAAAGCCATGCATTTTTTTCTTCTGTGGTTAATTTTGCAATAAAATTTGAATCCTTCATTATCGTCCTTATATCTGGCCCGGCAAAAATGCCTTTTTTTAATTTAGCTTCACTTAGTCTAGGAAATAATGTTTTTAAATACAGAAAACCTCCATTTCTATTCATGGATTTAACAAAAAAAATTATGAGACCTAATTTGATGTGCAAAGGTGGCAAAATAATATTGTTTGCTTCTAAAAATGAGTTTGCAGTCACATGTCTTTGTCCTGGAATTAAATAAGTCCTCATTGGCCAATCCATTTTTATGAAGTGTTGACTTCTAGCTCTACTGTCCCATTCGCATAATACCAGGAAGGGTGAAACGATCGCCTGGATCTATTTATTTCACAGGCGAATGTATAAGTGGGTGTTCTAATCTACCGTAACAATGAGATATTTAAGTAAACGCATTCACACCATTTACATATCGCAGTGACCGAACCATGTGCGGATCAGTTGTGTAAACATTCAACGCTCTCTAGGCATGCCGAAACGCGCCAGCAAGAAAACAATATCTTTATTGTTTGTTTTAATTACCTTCCTTACATTTCCGAGCCAGGCTTTTGCTCATGTAACACAAGTATCAGTCTTATTTTTGTTACTAAGACCAATTTATGATACTTTTTTCGATATACCGTCATAAATTATGTCAAAATTATGGTTTATTATTTATTTGGATATTTCGATGTAATAGATTTTTCAAATTATTTTTTTGTTAATATTTATGCACTAAAATTACCGAAAATATATAATTAAAGTAACGGCAAAAAGTTGTGCTGTCCAGTGTTATTATTAATAATAAATAAATACCTTCGATAATGGTTGTGGATTCGGGGGCCGAGATGGAGGACGAGGACAAGGTGGATGACGAGGAGGAAGACGAGATTGCTGAGACTTTGGTAGAGGACGACTAGTCGGAGGGGGGAGGGGCGTCTTCCTCTACCAAAGCTTTTATGGCTAGATAAAAAATAATAATGAAAGTAATAATAATAATTTAGAATAATATTTATTAATAATAGTAATTATTAATAATAGTAATTATTAATAAAAACAAATTGTGGCCTTTTTATTTGCCACACTGGGAAGTTAGTCGTGTGGGCCTCAAGAATCGCACTTAGAACACATTTTTTGTATTTGTTCCTGTTAATAGACCATTAAATTTCATATATCGGGGAATATTGAAGCATGTAGTACACTAAATTTTGTATAGAAAGAGTGTAGAAAGTGGCGAAAGAGCAATTAGTAAGTCTAATATTGTCATAATCGGTAGATTTGTATCATCGATTGCCACTCTTGGTATCTAGTCGAACAAGTATTTGATATTTTACTATAAAACTTTTATAATTTTTTTTTAAGGTATATTAATATTATATAATTTTCTTTTCTCCATTGATGATTTACATAACGTCCGCTATTTTTTGGTGATATGTAACTTCAAAATCTGAGTCATTGTCTCTGAAACTTTGAAGCAAAATTGCTGAAACACATCAATTTTGTTTGAACTCCGGGTGCCAAAGGTTTGCGATGATTCGCGAAGGTGTATGTTCCACAAGGGCCTTAATTACCGCGAAACTTATCATGATCACCAATTTTACATGTCGGCACATTTATGTGGGTCTATGAATTGGTTCACAAAACAACTTTTCACATGGAGTCTAGACCGAAATACATAATGAATAAAAATTTATTAGTAATTCCTTCCAAATATATAACGCATGTGAATATTAATACGAATATAATAATCATACGATTTCGCATCGTCGCCGAAAGTACATTGATGTTGCCTTCCAGCTATTTTTATGAGCCTTGTCGCTAAATCATCTTTTTGAAGTAGTTGTAGCTTTAAATAGCATATGCAGCATGCGCCGATGTTCTGCAATATTTTGACTTCCTTGACCAACTGACGATCGAATATGTTATCTGCTATTCTGCAAGTAACCAGCCGAAAGTTTTTCCTATTTGAATGCTCTGTAACAAGTCTACTTCGAGGCAATTTCGCAATGATGCCCATTCCTAGGCCTTATCAATTTGATCAAACCGAAGAGGAATATGATCGGAGTACCGATAAGCTGACGAAGAGGCACACTCACAGCAAAGAACAAAACGTCGAAAGTTTGCCGTACTCGGTGTTCCAGTTAAAATTTCACATTATCCCGACTTGCTTACCGGGTTGAAGCCATGACTTCTTCTGGAAGTCGATCACAAGGTCGTCATAAAGCTGCAGAAGAGAGCGAAGATCAGAAACATCTGGCATCTCTCAATAATCATTTAAAATAGTTCATTCAATCAATTCTATGATTTAATATATTTTTAATTTCAATTCACAACTTTATTCTGTATTTCATTACTGGTTGCTTGGTTGGTTGTAGTGACAGCCTTCTTTGTCAAAAGGTAGCTCACTCAGGCCAAGATCGGCCCATTTTGAAACCACAATAGGACAAGGCCTTATAACCTGTGAGACGACGAGAAACATTTCGATTCTCATATGAAGCTGGCTTTGCAGCTAATATTGAGGCTCGCTATTTCCGTGAGGCTGTCCAGGAAAGGCGAGCTTAAAGTTTGCATGCGTTTCCTGGATTGTGCTGAGCATTTGCACAGAAAATGTTGGATCGAGAAATGACATCGCGTTCAATTGTTTGCGACGTTCCATACAATTTTGGATGAGGTGTACACGTTGGATAGTGATTGGATGGCAGCTTCATTGTCGAAGAAAATGATATTTCGTTCGGAAATTTTCTGATTTATCAAACAGTTCACTGCCATGTGTACTACAATGGCCTCTGTCTGAAAAATACTGCAGTGATCTGGAAGCCGGAAGGATAGTTTCAGACCTTGTCGTTCTGACAAAACACCACAACCAAATTTTCCATCCATTTTTGATCCATCGGTGTAGATGTCGACCGATTCCTGTATCCTATTTCGTTCCATGAACCAGTCATTTCGGCTAGGGATGACTGAATTGAAACCATGGTAGATGTAGGGAATCGGAAGAGTGAGGTCTACTTTCCCTGGTGTTGGCCCATCCCTCCGTAATACGGTGGAATTGCCAATATTCGACTCATGGCAAAAATTTAGATCGTTCAATCAAATCGCAGAACACTTGGCCTCGTAAGGAGCACCGTTTGGAGCCAATCTAATAGCATAAACAATGCTTTTGTTGGGGTAGTGCGTATAGCCTCGGTGATTGCAATAGCTGCAATCCTCTTGGCTCTGTTTAGCAGGTTTGCATTGGATGTTTTTTTCCATCGCTGTTTACCAGATATCCGTGCCACACAGAAGAATTGATTCTACTATTGCAGTATCATGTCATGATACAATGTTGTGTTTCAATCCCAATCATTTTCCAATAGCTCTTTTGCAACTGTAGACTCGTTCTCCAATGGGAATTCGGAGTCCAGAATTAGACAGAGGTATTTGACCTGATGAGATGTGTTGAGACTTACATCATTATGCTTCGGTGTGGCAAATCGCGGAATTTTTGACTTTCCGCTAAAGAACAGTTTCATTTCTGCCAATTTTTTTTAAAGACCTTTAAACTTCACTCCATTTGGAGAAAATACCTAGGGAAAACTTTAGTCTTTCAGACCGCGAGTTTCATCTGTAATCTCAAATATTACACCTGTAACCGATTCTGAAATAACAACTTCATTTATTCCGATTCCTAAACCACGTACATCTCAATTATCATCTCCTTCACAAAGAACATGAGTCATATAATTATCTATGTTGATATGACTCACCTATATTCCAATTCCATTTAATATAAACAATCAAATCCATTAAGCATAGTGATCACAGAATCGTTGGACTAATTGAATTCATTATACTTATAAATGATAGATGATTAACTAATCGATTTCGCAAATCGAAGTGCTTCAATCATGAATCTTATTATAAACTATGTCAAAGTTGAATGAGCTGTAGACAATAAATTGACACAGAAATGAATTCCCTTTTAATGTACGAAACTTATCCCCAGACTAATTGCAAATAATATCGCTTCCGTATAAACAATAGCGACCTATGAATTAGATATTGTTCTTCCGAAAAGAAAATATAGAAATCCATTTTATTTCCCCTAAAGCACACACAGGAAATTCAGACATGAAAAGATGTCACAATACCCTTCTCGAACAAATAAGAATCCTCTCTTTAACCGAGCCAGAACTAAATATTACCGAGAAAATATTCAAAGCTACTGAATCTTATAATAACCATACAATACATTCAGCAATCGAAAATAAACCAATAGATGTACAATTCGGAAATATCAATAAAAATCAACTACACAAATTAGTCCTAAACAAAAAATTAAAATGGATAGATTACCATAATAAAACTAGAGAAAGTAAACCCGACATAAACCAGAAACATGTTTTCATTAAAAACTACAAAAATGAAAGACACAAAGAAAAAACTAAATTTAGAAAAGTTGAAGTAATAAAAGATAGCTCAGGAAATATAATTACAACAAAAAAAAAGTATAATAGGTATCAGACGAAAATTCACCCTAATAGAATTTAAGGTATAAAATATACACACAAAATTCAAAGGAAAAACTCACACCCAAGATAGCAAAAACCTTTGAACCTCTCTCAATCAACGGCTATATAATAATTATAAACAATGCATTACACAACGGCTCTCCTAACGAAATGTTAACTTCAAACTTCCATTTAAACATCACTAGAAAAGACATAAACACATTAGCTTTAAATCAATGGGTAAACGATCAGATGATTAATTTCTACTTCAACTTAATTACGAAACGAGATAAAATTGCTGATGATCTTCAAAACATATTTACTTTCAATACATTCTTTAAACAAACACTTCACAAATTCAATTATGACGGAGTCAAACGCTGGACACGTAAAGAAAACATATTTTCCTATAAATTAATCTTAATTCCCATACATATTATTGACACTCATTGGGCATTAGCAACAATAGATATTGAAAACAAATCGATAAAATACTATGACTCTTTGGGAAATCCAAATAATCAAGTGTTGAAACTCTTACAAAACTATTTGAAAAAAGAATCACAAGACAAATTAAATCAATATTTAGACACTTCCTCATTTATACTAGAAAATGAAACCAATTCTCCTCTGCAAAACAACAGTAACAATTGTGGTATATTCATTTGCATAACCGCAGAATATCTTTCGCGCAAAAGAAACCTCAGTTTTTAACAACAAGATATTCCATCTTTTAGACGAAAATTGATATTAGAAATAATCCAAGGAAACCTTCTGACATGAAAATATCCTTTCATTTTCTCTTTACAAATTCCAGATATTCAGAATAAAAAAGCTTCTGATAATCTTAATACTAACAACATTCATCCCATCATCTAGATCAGAGATAACTCTAGAAAAAGTGGAATCAAATTCGGGAATAATTCTGATAAAAAAAGATCCCGTCAGAATGATACAAGACTATAAACGAATTTATCACCAAATAGACTTAAACCAATACGAATACGCCCTGAACCAAATTAGTAATGAAATAAAATTAGACGCACACGTCATTAATAATATTGAAACCATACGGAGCGAATTGAAACTACTACGTTTTAGTCATAACAGACAAAAACGAGGACTAATTAATCCTATTGGAAATGTATACAAATGGCTCTTCGGAATAATGGACAGCAACGATTACCAAGAAATTATGCAACATTTAAAAATAATAGATATAAATGATCACAACATAATAGAATCTATGATTCAACAGATGAAAATAAATAACGCTTTTCAGAACATTCTAGACAAAATCATCCAGAATATAAATCAAACCAATAAAATATTTGAACGGTTAACATCTCAAGCACAAGATAAAACGAACCATATAAATAAACTCCTAATAAACATAGAATTAAATCATAGTCCTGACTTGATAAAAGATGAAATGGAAAAAAATAATTGACAACATAAACTCAACAAGAATTGGAATATTGACTCGGTTTTTACTTACTCACAACGAAATTTATGGCCACAACCTAACATTTAATGAAGTAAAAGATATTAGCATAAACGTATGTGGCAAAAATAGCGTTATAATATTTGTCATCAATATTCCTGTACTTACTCAACCTATTTTAGGGATGTATGGTAGATCGCCTCCTCGTGGTGCATCCTGGGTAACTCTAAATGATCTACCACGGCACGACTTTCGATTTTTTTTGGACAACTTTCTCGTCTTAACGATTATATCTGATGCTTTGGGCTGGTAGCTGTGGTATTCTGTCACCTGAGTACGCAAGAGTGACATCTTGCGGAAATGGCTTTCAGGCTAATGCCAATGCTGCCTCCGTCCCGATAAAACCCTGGCAGGCCTCACGGTACGTTCAAAATTCGTCGCCACCAGTCTGGCCGTGTAGGTTCAGTTGAGTTCCGACTCGTGATTAATACCTGGCCCGGCTGTGAGCACAAATCCTCATAAGGAACTGTGCCAACCCTCGCATGGCCTCCTGCTTCGGCATAGATAACCATGGGGTCTCAGGGGAACTGCACAACGAGTAGAGATAGCGGCTGCGAGGGGGGACCCAATTCAAATAATAATGACAAAAAGGAAGATCCACTCAGCCCGGAAGGGAAGTGGACAAAGGTGACGCGTCCTTCTGGTGGGAAGAAGACCGTGACGTTCAATCGGACAACGACCAGCCTACCTCCCACTTCTTCGAGGGGTGCATGTACCAAGGCAGCTATGCCAGGGACAAGCACATCCTCAGGTAAGCCAATTGGCGCTAGCGGCAGCACCAAGGCAATGGTGAATAAGCCGGCTTGCAATGTTGCCGAAGCGCCCTCCAACACCGCCTCTTCTTCAGGTGTTAAAAAGCAACAATCACCCTCAGTTGCTGCTTACAGGGACAGAAGGTCTGCCTTCAAAGTCCTGAACAGACTGAAAGATTTACCTCCGGATGGTCTTTCCCAGAAGGATGAAATCTCCCTGAAATGGGCAACCACCACAGTAGAGGCTTACAAAGCCTTTATTCCAAAGAAAGAGGCAACTCATAAAAGATGTAGATCCAATGAATCTGCCACAATTCAACCGAACGTCCAACTGCCGCTTAGTAAAAGACCAAAACTGGTCACATCCAATCCTGTTAAGGGCAAAAGTTTCAGTGAAGCTGCCAAGGACAGCCTGGTATGAGCTGTTATCGACAGATGCAGCAGCGATGGTACCATCTCACCGTCAAACTGGAAAATGGTAGAAATCGCTCTTCTTCGGGTGTAAAAGCCCATACTCGAGGCAATTCCTGGCCCTCCACCTAGTTACCGTGATGCTGGTTGGTACCAGGGTCACGTTAAGCTGATAGCCTGCACGGATCAACACTCAGCGAATCTATATAAGCAGGCTATTAGCAGACTGGGAGAAGTCTGGCTTGGAGCAAAGCTAGAAGCTGTCTCCAGGGAAGATATCCCGAATAGGCCTTGGTCCAGGGCATGGATACCAGCGTCGCCATCCACACCGGAGGAAATTGTTGAGCTAATCAAGCTCAGCAATGCTGACTTCCCGGTGGAAAACTGGAAGGTAGCCAAGGTTAGCAAGCCCAGCAATGGACAGCGAGAGGCCCTAATAATCTTGAACGAGGAGTCGCTAGCTCCATTGGAGTCGAAGAGCGGGGTGATAAGCTACGGTTTCTCGGCTATCACCCTGCGAGTATATCGCAAGGACGGTACTGGGAAGGCAGTACGGGAACCGAGGAAGGAGAATGGAAGCGAGGGAACTGTGGAAGCATCAGTAGACCCGACCGCGGCCCTCTCTGAGTCAGATCTTCTCTCCGATGACGGAGGAAGTACCACCTCCACTGCGGAGTTGACTGGAGACCTCCTCAAATCCCTCAACCTGATCGAGGAGGAGATGTCCTTATCTGACGACGAGGTGAACAAAACCCTGTGTTGTAATGCTGATGTTTCTACAGATTAACCTCCATCACCCTAAGGCGGCATCCGCTGCGCTGCTCCTCTACCTGGCCCAAAAAGGAGAGGAGCTAATACTGGCCCAGGAACCTTGGGTTTTTGAAAACCGGGTTTGCGGGCTCAACATGAAGGGATACAATACAGTATCCTTCAACACAACAGGTAAACCGAGAGCTTGCATAATTGTAAAGGAAGGCTTGAAGTTTCTAACCTTGTATAATTTCAGTGACCAGGACACCGTTGCGATAGCAGTGAAAAGACAGTCCAAACCACTTTGAGCTGTCTCCTGCTATATGCCGCATGATGTTCTGCCACCTCCAACTAGCCTGCAGAGGATCACAAGAGAAGCCACTGCAAGAGGCATCCCTTTAATAGTCGGAGCGGACGCCAATGCCCATCATCGCATCTGGGGTAGCACCGACACGAATAAAAGGGGTGAGTCACTATTTGAATTTATCTTATCACATGACTTAGCCCTAGCTAACAAAGGTGAGGATCCTACCTTCATTACGGCAAGCCGTAGAGTGATTTTGGATATCACTCTGACGAACGAACACTTGAACCAAGGCTTCAAGGGATGGCACGTATCACAAGAGTGCTCGTTCTCCAATCACCTATACATAAGGTTCGATTTGGCATCTGACCCTCCGACCAATCCAACCTTCATTAACAAAAGGAAGATGGATTCGGTCAAATACCAATCGGTATTCGAGTCTGCGCTAGAAGGCGGACCTCCAGAGATTGTAGACATACCCGGTCTTGAGGAAGCGTTGGGACCCTTACATTGGCCTTCAATGACCCAGCAAGGTCTGCATGTAGTGCAACAAAGCCTAGAGGGAAGAACAAGCTCTCATGGTGGAATAGTGACATTGCCGAGCTGCTAAAGGAATGTAAGAAGTCCTTCAATCGGGCTAAAGAATCTAATGACTAGTGTTCTTATAAAACAAAACTGAAGGAGTTCAAATCCTCTATCAGAAAGGCTAAACGCACCTCTTGGAGAAGTTTCTGTACAGAAATAGAACACTCCAAGGATGTCAGTCGCCTGCGAAAAGTCATGACGAGCTCCCCCTCGTGTTTAAGGTCCATTAAGGACGCAAATGGAGTCTGGATGAAATCCAGCTCCGACACGTTGTCCGTTCTCGTGGATACGCACTTCCTGGGTAGTGAGGGTGTGGCTGACAAAGCGGATCCACACACGCTCCCGGATTGCATTCCAATTACTGTGCCTGTAAATGACAGGCTCCTACGCTGGGCAATCAGCTCACTTCAACCCTTTAAATTCCCAAGCATGGACAACATCTCACCTGTTGAGATCCAGCAGGGTATCAATATAGCACTGCCATGGCTGAAACGCCATTTTCAAATCATGTGTACGGATGGCTTACATTCCACAGCAGTGGAGAGAAGCAAAAATAGTTTTCATACCTAAAGCGGGTAAAACATCCCACTCCTCACCTAAGGATTACAGACCTATCAGTCTCACCTTCTTTCTGCTAAAAACTCTGGAGCGACTGATACAGATCCATCTGAGAGCCATTCTGAAACCACTCTCTAATGCGCAGCACGCATACACAAAAGAGAGATTGGTTGAAACAGCTCTTCACTCGCTCACCAGCTACATCAAAAAATCGCTAAGCGTCAAAGAATAAACGCAAGCAGTTTTTATAGACATCGAAGGGGCTTTCAACAATATCAGCCATAAGCTTATTGGTAAAGCACTCGGGGAAAGCAATGCCGATGACAACCTGATAGGGTTCAACGGTCAATTGCTTAGCAGCAGGAACATCAACTCCACGCCAGGAAACAGTACCTTACGAATTTAGGTTTGCAGAGGCACACCACAAGGTGGAGTGCTATCACCCCTTCTATGGAACCTAGTGGTGGATGAACTCCTGTCAGAAATAGAAGCGACTGGTTGCAAATTCGAAGCCTATGCCGACGATGGTGCAATAGCAATATCGGGGAAACTTGTTAACACCCTATCGGAAAGACTAAACTTTGCCCAAGGTATTCTTATCAAATGGAGCAAAGCGTGTGGTCTAAAGATTAATCCGCAAAAGACGGAATTTATGCTCTTCACAAGAAGGTAAAAAATTCCACGATTTGTCCCACCTAAACTTGAGGAGATAAGTCTCAACCCATCTCATCAGGTCAAAAATTTAGGTCTTATTCTGGACTCTAAACTCGCATGGAAAGCGAACACATCAGAAAGAGCACGCAAGGCTGCATGCGCAACCTACTGCTGCAAACTAGCTATTGGGAAAAGGTGATGATTAAAACCCAAAATTGTATCATGGCTCTATACGGCGATAGTGGAACCAATCCTTCTGTGTGGCGCAGTTATTTGGTGACATGCTATGGCGAAAGCATCAAACGTAAACCTGCTAAACAAGTTCAGAAGGAGTGCGGCTATTGCAATCACCGGGGCTCTACGGACTACCCCGACAAAGGCATTATTTATGCTATTAAACTGGCTTCCGACAGAGCTACTTACGAGACAGCAGGCCAAGTGCACTGCTGTTCGATTGAAAGCTCTACGGCTTTGGCATGTAGAGAACATTGGTCACTCCACAATACTATGGAAAGATGGGCCAACGTCAGGGAAAGTGGACCTTGCATCTCGAATTCCCTGTTTTCACCATGGATTTATAAGGCAGTTGACTTGCCGAGAAGTCAGAAAATTTTCATAAGAAATTTAAACATTTTTTCGGACAGTCAAGTTGCTATCCAATCATTATCCAGCGTGCATACCTCATCTTAAATTGCTATGGAATGCCGCTCACAACTGAACTTGATGTCGCTTCACTGTGAAGTGACTCTTTGTTGGGTCCCGAGGTATATTGATATACCTGGAAACTGCGAAGCAGATCCCCTAGCGAGAGCTGGCACCGAGCTAGAATGTAAAAATAAAAATTCTATAATCAAATATAATAATAAAACCCGCAAAACAGAAATTGAAAAAGGACTTATATTACAGCGAATTTTATCCATGAAATAAACAATTTAAAGAAAATTGAGCAAATCAAATACCTAAACACAAAAAACAATAACACCTTTGGTTCCACCCTAGTAATAATATTTATGACCATTGGAATAATATATGTACTCTATTGGTATTGTAAAAATAAATCTTCAAAAATCAACAATACTGTTAACACCACTGATAAACAGAAAACCAAATTACCTATCATCAAAATTGTTGAGGACAGCAATGATCAAAAGGAGAGAGAAGTTACATCTGTAATCTAAAATATTACACCTGTAACCGATTCTGAAATAACAACTTCATATATTCCTATCCCTAAACCACGTACATCACAATTATCATCTCCTTCACAAAGAACCTGAGTCATATAATCATCTATGTTGATATGACTCACCTATATTCCAATTCCCTTTAACATAAACAATCAAATCCATTAAGCATAGTGATCACAGAATCGTTGGACTACTTGAATTCATTTTTTTTTTATTGTTTCTCATGATTTTCTACAATGTTAAGCTGAATTCATTATACTTATATATGATAGATGATTAAGGGGACTTTTAGGTTACGATTTTCACAAAACACGTTTTTTTCGATGATTTTTTTTCATAGAAGGAAAAAAGATATCGTTCTGAAATTTCTTAAAAATATTACTCACAATTCAAATATACAAAAAAAGAGATTTTCAAAATTTTTGAAACTGTTTTTTGGATTTCACAAATTTTTCACAAAAATGCCCTAAATTGATGGCTGACATGATTACTCTAGTCTGCAACATCTGAGAGAGAAAAATTAAATCAAAAATTAATCCTTGTTCAAATGGCTATCGCGTGAACTAGGATAATTATTTTCCGCCGAAAAATAACAAAATGGTGGCCATTTGAAAGAAAAATTGGTTTTTAAGGTTAGAAAATCGGCTGAAAATCGGAAAATTTATTTTTGATCAACATGAGTTCACGCTATAGTCAGACATGTCATTAACAACAAATTAAAAATTCAGCATGATCGGCCCAATAGTTTTCTTTAAATCATGTCCGCCAACTCAAAAAACGCGATTCCGAAAAATTAACATTTAAAGTTTTTTCAGGTAATTTTTCAAAGTGAATATTACGTACTTTTATTCTGCCATATCTGCGCAATACATTAGTCCTTCCTCTTCCTTGTGCTTCTCCTGAAGCTTCAATTTTTTGTCCCTCTTAGCTGCTTCAACGTCTTTGAAGTGCCTCAGTGCTGCGACGATTCGACTGTTTTACGCGAGCCCGATCGATTTCCGCAGCGTGTCTATAGGCTGAAATTCCTATTTCAATGCCCATCAGTTGCGTTATTTTTAATACACTTGCAAATTCCTCATTAAAAATGCAAGAAGCAGTGTGAGCTGTAATTTCCATAATGATCATGCCAGCAAAAGTGTGGCTAGGGATGAAATTCCAAACACAATTATTTAAACTTTCGATATTGTTTTATGTGTTATTTCCCAAACATCTTTCCAACAAATCGTCTGTTGTCAAGTCTTCGTAGATGGGTTTTAGGATTTCCTTTGCTTCTTGATCAAGAGTTGGAGCATGTTCATTGTTTTTTAATTCACCAGCCGCCTTAGCTTCAATATAGTTGCACAGAGTCAGCACCAGCTGGACAATAAGTGTGCTGTGGATTTTCATCGGTAGAAATTTTGTGGTAAAACGCTACCCACATTTCTTTTCGCATTTTTTCCTTGGAATCGGAATTGCGTCTTATTACCAAACCATAATAAGTCAACAAATTTTTCATTCATTTGTTAGTTAATTTCGATCATTTTTCAGTATTTGCTGTTTTGGAATTGTTTTCGATTCCCTTTTTTTTTTGCTGCATTATATTCTTTTTTCCTTCCTTGACCCTTCCAACTAATCTTTTTTAACGTGCAAATAAAAAAAACAGTATAAATAGAAGCAGATGTTTCAAAACAAGTGGGGAGGCGAGAACGATGAAATACGCTGGAGAGTTGAAAAATGCGCTTACGCCGCGTTTCGCCTTAGGCCCTTAAAAACTAGTCTAAATTTTTTTATATCGCTCTAAAAACTTTTACATCGTATTTTTAATTGTATTTAGAACTAAAATCAATGAAAAAAAATTTCGATTTTTTTAAACAATTGAAAGTCCCCTTAACTAATTGATTTCGCAAATCGAAGTGCTTCAATCATGAATCTTATTATAAACTATGTCAAAGTTGAATGAGCTGTGGACAATAAATTGACACTGAAATGAATTCCCTTTTAATGTACGAAACTTATCCCCAGACTAATTGCAAATAAGATCGCTTCCGTATAAATAATAGCAATCTATAAATAAGATATTGAATTGTAGTCCAAGTTCAGTTTTATGAGAATCCTAAGTTGATCGTACGGTTAAGAAATAAAGAGTTTCGTGAAAATTAAAGTGTTTTAAAAGTGGTTTTATTACAAGTTCCGAATTTGGGAACTCTAAAATAACATTTTATTTTCTAGAAAATAGAAAAATAAAATAAAACTCGCGTGATGGCATATTAGTAGTAAAACAGGCACTTTCAGTGAGTTCTGCGCGTCTCCCGATAGGGACAGGTTGTACCCCTACATGCTGAAAGTGTGGCAGAGTCGTGAGCTAAAAGATGACCATAGTTTGGTAGTGCTCATGGTAGAACATGGGAAAAGTCATGGAACAGAAAAACTAGAGGAATGGTAGTATCCGTGTAGAAGCGTATACGTGTGTGGGCTCCAGAACAAAACGTCAAGTAGAGCCAAATAGAACGATACTTCAAAACGAACTGTCATTGAGAAGTCATCGAAAGAAGTAAACATCTCGAATTTGCTGCAAAACTAGTGATTTTATGTGAATCGCGTGTTCAACAGTACGTTTTTGAAGCCCAAACAGTGCCTAAGTATTGTGCGTAATAGACTGTGAAACAGTCAATTGAAAAATAAACAGAAAATACTGAAATGAGTTAATTAACAATATGAAGTGCGTGATCGCGTCATGTGGAAATACTGCGAATTTCCCGAAGGAATCAGTCTCATTTCATAGGTAAGTGCTTTGATACATCTTTAGTGCGAAGGGGAGTACCATTAAAAACAGATTTCAGTTAAAAATCTTGCATTTCAATGTTCACTTAAAAAATCAACATAATGTTTGACAGTTCTCCAAATGAGCTTAGTCACGACTCAGCGGCGCGACAAAAGGCAATGTTGAAAGAAATTGTTCAGAGAATCTGAACATGAAGATTGATAATTGTGTAATTTAGTGTGCATTCATTTTTAAGGCATGTAAATAATTTGTTCGATTAACACATAAACATCCATTACTTATATTTAACTTATTTATGAAACTATAGCATATACGGTGTGAGTGTCGCCGTAATTCCGCCAAAGCTGGTCCCAAGCCCGGTTGAAAAAGGAAGAGGGAGGCCAAAATTTTTAATCAAATATATTTAGCATACTTATGTTATGTACAAGTAAGATCCCTCTTGATACAATCGACTGCAGGTAGGATGAAGCCTGGTCTTCTTTTTGTTTTGGTGATGAATCAGAAAGATTTCCTTATGTATTCGGCACAAGTAATGTCAGGCGGATATCACGCCTGGGTGTGTGAGTGTACAAGTGATGGGCTTGACGCGTGAATACTAGAGGATAGAAGCATCAGCATATTTTTTGAACAAAAATTATGCTACTAGGCAGTATTTGCAAATTTAAAATAACCAGGTTGTTCCCAATGATACATCCAGTAGCTAACAATTGTTACAGTTTATTAATGATCAGACTAAAAAAATCCTCTCTTAATCTTATAGGAGCATGCATAGTAAGCTGAAATTGATACTTTATTAAGGTTTCCTGTTTTATATACAAGCTTATATATAAGCTTGTAGTGTGCAATCACATGATAAGATTACAATTTTATTCTTATAATTAATTAATAATAATCTCAGTCGTTCTAGGGCAACTCAGAACAATTGGAGTAATCTTAAAAATTTGTTGATATCTGAATGCCTTTTCTTACCCTTACAACCATGAATTTCCTATAAAATATGTCAACCCACCGGATCATCCTCTCTGTATATTATTCGGGTCTTTCTCGGGTGGATGTTAATAATAATAATCGATTGCAGTGCGAATTCATTTCTCGCATATGCTCATTTAATGTTATGGCTGACAATAAGCATATCAAGCATATCCGATTAAGTAACTATCTACATTTGCTTTCATTCTGAACATCAATTATATTTTCTTTATGATGTTTCCATACAATACTCGCGGAATTTCAAATGAATCTAAAATTCCCGCCATATTTTTGCCCATTTTGTTTATCTTGCGCTGTACGCCGCTGATGTCAACATGTTTGGGTTAGTGCCCACAACTACACTTATAAAAGTTGGCCCATGAAATTTGTTGAACTGCCACTCCTCTGTTTATTACCTCTTTGGGAAAAGTGTAGTAATAAATTGTATGGAGAACTGGTTTTGGCTTTGAGCGGCCAGCTGTTTGCGAAAGTGCGGGCGTGTGTGCTATGTGATGGATTGTGAGCTGGGTTTTTGGGAGGCTGAATACTGGTTTGAATACGGGGTTAGTGGTTTTGACATGAGGTATAGTGATGGAAGTGAAGAGCCCAAGTGTTGTGTTTGAATAGAAAGAAATATAGTTCTAGTAAGATCAAAAACCACTTGTTTTAAAAGAAAGTTGTGTGGAAAATCATATGTTTACGTTCATAGCGTAAAAATCGTAAAAGCAAGAAAGTTTATTTCATAAGCGAAAGAACGTGCTCGTGAAGAAGCCAGTTTGCAATTCGGTGAGTACGAAAGATGCAAGAGAGATGTTTTCATAAACGAAAGCATGTGCTCGTGAAGATGCTGGTCCTAATTCGACAGGTACGAAAGCTCGCGTACGCGTTTAAATGAATTAGTTGTATGGAGCGACGGGCGAAGGCTTTCGCTTGAATTTTTCCCAGGTTTCTTTGAATCGACGGCTGGGTAGCCAAGTCGTCGACATTTAGATGGACCTGTGTGCTTGAGTGGGTGATTGCAAAGTTGCATGTTACGGCGTCAGCTGATGGGCAAAAGCACGTATGTGATAAATGCCTGTTTTGTATGTTATTTACGAATGTAGTGAAATATGTCTCCTATTGTTTTTTGTTTTTTTACGTATGGAGTGAAGTCGCGCAAATTGTTTTGTATGTAATTTTCGAGTGAAGTGAAATATAACTCCAAGTTTTTGTTTCTGTTTTTAACACCCCTTTGGAATCAACGATCAAGAAAAATATAAACAAAACCTCTACAAAAAGCTTTTCTTAAATAGTACTATATGCGTCTTTCTTCATGTTTTCTTCTATTTTTCTCCCCCGCCTAGTCGACCTCTACAAAAGTCTTCGCAATCTCGTCCTCCTCCTCGTCCACCTCCTCGTCATCCACCTTGTCCTCCTCCTCGTCTTCCACCTCGGCCCCGGAATCCACAACCATTATTGAGGGTATTTATTTATTATGAATAATAATCATTCGTTATTTAGAATGTTTGATCGTTCTTGAATAATTATAATTGACTTTATATTTACAATATCAGATTACAACTAATAATATCTGATTGTTATTAACAATATTAAATTATTTATAACAATATCCAAATATTAAATGCATTAGCGTCACTACTCCCTTTTCCCAAACCTGACAATATTGTAAGTCTGGAATTCTATAAATGAATCTTGATCTATTTAAATAACATTTTTACAACTTTGATCAAAATTTTGCTAAAACGCACAATAATAATATTATTATCAAGGTATTTGGGATCTGCACGAATTAATAGTGCGTTTCAACTGTTTCAAAACTAAGTAATTTTTTGTCTTTTTTCAGTTTTTTTCATTCTCAATGAAAAATGATTTAACCGATTTTGCTGAAAAGTCATTCAGTTTTAAGTTATGTAATTACGCGTCGAATGAAACCAGTCCCACGCCAATGCGATTTTTGTTGTTTGAGATAATCGAGACGAATACTCTAGGAGCCCTGTTAGGAGTGAATAAAAAGCGGCAAAGCGTGAGGTTTGTTGGATCATTAGCACGAAAGTAAACTTGCGGGGCTAACGGGGCCAAGAGAAAGAAATTTAGAATTCATCCGGTGAGTGTTATGTGGACAACAATATTGTTTAAGCCTTGCGAGAAATTAAAAAAGAATCTACGTTAAAGACAGCAAATAGATTTTTGATTATAAAAAAAATAATAGTTAAGATTCAATAAGTTTTTTAGGTAGTTTTATAAGCTGCGGATATGATGTACTTGTCGACGACGACGAAGGAAATGGAAAATCAAAAGATCTCTTTCGACGTTGAAGAAAAATGTCAATTTATCGAGTTTTTACCTCGATTTTCAGCCTTATAAAATATCCCATTTCCAGAGAAAACTGAGAAGGGGTTGTTTTCTTCCTAAACTTTGAACAAGAAAGAGGTATTTCCATTTACACGGTATAAGAAACTGAAAGACTTGCCGCAAAAAGTTCGGCTAGTAGCAGGTCAGATATGAATATTAAAATCTTACAGGAACTAGAGCAGGATACAGGCTTGTGAGAACCCTATTACAGTGCTCGAGGTCATTTTAAACAGAATGTTTGAAGAGTAAGCCTCTTGTTCAGAGCAAGGCAGTAAAATAAGCTTGTCTGTTGAATTTCCAGCTCCAAATGAAATTGAACCTATCTGATCTAGCTTAAGACATGTAAGTGAGTTGATTGGAGCTTCTATTGTTTGACTAATTTCAATGAAAGGAATATGTTTTCGTTTAAAAAAAAATTTTTCCATCATAAACCCATTCTCTATATTAAAAACAACATCGCAAAAAAATGAAATTTCATAAAATAACCGTGAATAATTGATATGCAAATAAGAAGCGCGTGATGGTATGAAAAAATTGTCGCTGTCAAGCTTTAAAACATACCATTGTTTACAGAGCTTCACGCGACCTTGATAAAACTCCTTTTTGTTGTCTGAAGCGTTATTTTTGTAGAACATTTTAAGATTGAAAAAGTCAATCATCTCAAACAGCTTGAAAAGATCATTGGTTTTAAATTTCAAACTACCGTCACCTACTCGTATCCGGAATATTATGAAAAGATCTGGCCGGTTTTTCGGATATTGCTCCTTGTTTCTGCACCTTCTCAAGTCTTCAGTCGTTGAAGCTCACCATGCGTATGTTATTGATACTGGAAAACGTTTGTGCAAACTGAAAACTAGGACAATTGTTCGATTTTGACATCCATCAAGATAGTAAGTATAGTTCAGCAAGATATTCTCACACGGAAAGGAAAAGACTTCTACTTCTTCCCCTTGCAGCGTAAATGAAGGCACCTAAATGCAGCAAATATTGCCCGCAAGTCAAAAATGCGCTTTGTAACTCTACCGTTGGATTTTAGGAATTGTTTAAAGTGTTTTCACTTGGATATTTCCCAAACGAGGCAAAATATTCAGCTGGTTTTTTTAGCGGATTGGAATGCCACCTAATGAGTGCCACTTTTTTTTGGGATGGATCTGTGTTGGCTATGACGCATGCCGGTTTTCTTATTTTAATAGGTAAACTATCGCAAGAATATATATCTTCAATAGGAATATGTTTTCAAAGTATACAACCCTTGTATATAATGTCACGTAGATTTGTAAGAATTATTTTGTCGATTTGGCGTTCACAAACACGGTTCAAATTTTTCCCAAAGATCTGATAAGATCCTTATTGAGTCGCTTAAGTTTCAAGTTTCTAAATACACCTGTCTGATCTGTAGTTATAGCCGAAGAAGTAGGATATTTATACGTAATTTCTTTGGAAAAAAATTTGATCTGTGAGATGAGCCGCGTCAGTGATACTTTCTTAAAAAAGGTTAAGTGACCTTCTGAGAACTTCTCAACATTCAATAGGCACTGTGTCATGTTTTCTGGTATGTGCTTGAACAAATATAATGCACAACTTGTTAATACATTCCAATTCTTGTCAATTTTAATACTTCCATCATATTTCGCGTCAACGATAAAAGCATCACTATTCATCAAAGCTTCGCTGAATCTTCGCTCACGCCTTTATTTAACAGGCTCCCACATCTCAAGTCAAATGAGTTATCTGCAGAAAAGTCAAATGCTAACAGGAAGCATCCATCATCGAAGAACTTTTTGGATACCTGAAAACCTTTATCGAAATAGTTTTGATTGGAACTTGTACACCATTAACCGATGAGTTGAAATTCATTATGTTGAAATTCATTGTGTGTTTGAAATTGTAAGAATTCTTTGTACACTTGCCTGTGTAGGAATCATTATCAACCATGCCGAAAACCAAAAGATTCGGCAATTGTCCTATAACCAGCGAAAGTTAACACCATTTAACAACAGTTTATCTTGATTAAGCATGTCGCAGTGGATTGCTCACCCACATTGATTTTCTTCAACAGTGTTGATTTTTTTAATAAACCCTTCATTTAGTTCACGGGGACCCCGACAATAGCCGTTTAGTTTTCAATCATCTCCATTTGATTCAGTTCCAAATGCCAATCAATAAATTCGAAGCGCGTTGAAGCTGCATCTTGGCCGTAATTCAGCAAATTCTCAATATATGCACGGTAATGATAGTTATTGACCTCCGGTGTGATATTTATATCATTTATTCGGACCGCACATTTTCTAAAGAGTGTATGCATAAGATTGTTGGCAACACCTTTTAAGCGATGGTTTTATCTGTGAACGGATTGGCTCTTTTTATAGTTGTTCGATTTCCGCCGCCTGACATTTTGTCAAAAAGCCTATTTACTCCTTTTTGAGCTTATTCATTTACTACTAATTTCTCCTGCTTCTTTAATACCTGTCTGATAGATTTATTTTCAAATTATTTCAGTATTGATTTCCGTGTATTCAGTGCTTGTGTTCCCAGAACTTTAGCACCGGATACAAACAGCTTTTTAGAAACAGCTTTTTAGAAACTTGTAAATACATTCCAATTCTTGTCAATTTCAATATTTCCATCATATTGTTGGAAACAGCGTTCAAACATGCATGTAAACGCATACTTGTTGTATAATTGAACGTATTCAAGCAAAACAAGTTATGTACATGTTTTTTCTATTCATCTTAATAATACCGTATTCAGTCAATTTGGAGAATTTATTCATAATTAAGTGGGATCGAGTTGACGAACAAGCGTTTTCTTTGGATAGGTTTGTTCATTGTTGATGACAAGTTGGAACAAATTAAAGTCCCACGAAAAGGCAACACTGACTAATACAGTCCATTTGATGCGAATGGTTTGTTCTTTAAAAATGGAGGAAAATGGCCATGTTCCGGAACACATTTATGAGATGCGAGATTTGTTCTCAAAAATCTAGGACATTAGCAATGAAGAATTATCGGAGCCCTGGAGCGTCGGTATGCTGCTTAGTCGCTCGGCCAAGAGTTAGGACACCCTCATAATAGCACTCGAAGCAAAAGATGAAGACATTTGACATTCGGTTTTGTTCAACAAAAATTGATTCCGGAACATGAGTCCACACAGGAGGGAGTTCTAGTTCAAAGACGATGCTGAAAGTTGCTGAAAAGAATAAATATCCAGAAATCAATTTTTTTTTGTAAACAGCCAAATCAAATAAAAAGAACCATACTGGAAAACTTCAAGAAGCGGTAGCACATGAAGTATTGTTGAACTGGAACTCATTGGAAACGTGTTGTCGATTGGGAAATTGGATGAAAACTGGTTTGAAATTATATTCAGGGAAATCTCTGTGAAGTAGACAAAAGGCACAAGCAGGTCGCAATTGTAGACCTAAAAAACAATCTGTATGAGTTGCGAACACCTGACATAGTCAACAAATTCAAATCAGGTCATAACGAAAATTGTATCCGCAACTGGCACATGAAATTACGACATTTGGACCCCAAAGCAATCAGGAAGATGGCCGCAAAAGAATTCGTCGACGGTGTCAAGATAATTGAATACGGAATGAAGGAGCTGTGTGAGACTTGCGCAAAAGGAAAAATGACAGGGCAGCCATTTCCAAAGAAATCTTTGAACAGAAGAGGAGCTGTACTGGATCTTGTACATATGGATGTTTGCGGACCCATGCAAACAAAAACCCTGAGCGAAAAACGCTAAATCATCACTTTTAAGATGATTTTTTGCGACTCACGATTATTAAAGTGTGTGGTGGAATAAGCGAGGTCGAAAAGTCAATCAAAGAATTTGTAGAGATGACGAAGACTATTTCGAGAAGAAACTGAAAATTGAACGTTCAGATCTAAGAGGACAGTACACGGAAAACCAGCTCAAAGACTACTTGAAGGATGAAAGAATCACAAATCAATTGACGGCAATATATTCGCCTCAGCAAAATGGAGTGGCCACGTGGAAAAACTGGACAATAATTGTAACGGCGCGTTGTATGTTGATCGACGCAGGACTTCCGAACTCTTTTTGGGGAGAAGCAGTGCCAACAGTGGATTATATTCAAAGTCGAGTCGTGAATAGGGTAACGGAATCAATACCGTACGAGCTGTGGAGTGGAGGCAGAGTGGCGCTCGAAAACATTCATCCTTTCGAAAGCAAATGCTTTCTCCACGTGTCAGCTGAAAAAATAAAGAAATTGAACCAAACAGGAAGTGAGATAGTTTTTCTAGGGTATGACAGTGAGTCAAAATCATATCGATGTTATGATCCTGCGACACGCAAAGTGAAAATCAATCGTGACGTCAAATTTGTGAAAAAAATGGAAAATTTGCAGAAATAGACATCGATTTTCAATCCAATACAAGAAGAGGTAACAACGAAGAACAGCAAACTACATCGAAAACAGAAGAAAATAGCGTTCAGGAAGAAGAATTAGAAGATGAAGAGCAGGTAGTATATAGGGGCACTGAAACAGTTTCTAAGAGACTGTCTACAAGGTCAACAAAAGGAAAACCAGCAAAGAGATTGGTTGAATAAATGAAATTAACGAGCGAAGAAAGTTACGAACCCAGAAGTTATGGGGACGCTATGTCCTGCAAAAACAAAAACAAATGGATTGTGGCTTATCGAGAGAAAATGCAATCACTTGAAAAAAAACACGTGGAAACTGACTTCTCTTTCTGAAAAAACAAAAGACATCGGATGGGGTATTCAAAATGAAGAAGGAATGAAAAGGGAATGTGCAGTTAATGTGCAATATAAAGCTTAACATGTAGCCCAAGAAGTTTCACAAAAATTCGGGACAGCTTCCAAGAATTTTTTTTCTCCAGTCGTTCGCCAATCGACATTCAGAAGTTTGTTGTCAGTTTCGGGAAAGCAGGGACTAAATGTTCGTCATATTGACGCGAAATCTGCCTTTCTCAATGGAACTTCCAGCGTTCGACAATTTATATGAAACGACCACCGGGTTTCAACCACGAGGATTTGACCAAAGTATGCTTGTTGAAGAAGAGTATGCAGCAAGCAGTGAAGACTTGGAATGAAAAAGTTAACTCAACCTTGAATGACGGAGGATTTGTGCAGGGAAGGGCAGATTCGTGTTTATATTTGAAGAAAATTGGAAATGATTTGTGTCACGTGCTGATATACGTTGATGACATCGTCGTCACCTGCAAAAGTTTGAAAAACGTAAATATGGTAGAAACATTATTGGCAGAAAAATTCGAAATATTAGATCTTGGAGAGATAAAGCATTATATTGGGATCGAAGTTACAAAGGATTCTCCTCCACTTTGAGTAAGATAATACCGTGTATACTGAGTGTACATTGCTTTGGCAGAAAATGTAGCTTTCGACTCGCATCAATACTATTCAGATATATTCTATGAGTGTATGTTTATTGTTTTTTACTATCGTTTAAAATGCAGCATTATATAGGTGGGTGTAAATCTTGGTTCGAAATTAACCAGTTCCCCATGATGGTCTGTAATGTTGATGGAGATGCTTTCGATAAAGGTCTTTTCTACCGGACAGTACTCCACGTGATGAAATCTGAACATATTTTCATAAGTGTTTAATAGTATTATTCGGAGATTCCTTCCTTCCCTTCCTCTCAGTCGTTATTCTTTCTCCCTCAACCGTTCATTTTGTCGTGAGGGTTTTCTTATGGGAAAGTCAACATCATATTGAGAAGGATTTAGATAAGAGGGTCTAAATATAGATTGTGTCTCACGTTTTTTCCAACTGCATACTTAAACTCGAAATCTGATGCTACAGCACCTGTATCATCTGCTTAATTCAAGCCATTGGAACCATCATCCAGTTCATTAATATTCATATCTGTTGGAACTGTATACTGTTTAATCCCAGCATCGGCGGATTTTATCCTATGGTCATTGCCAGTCTCACTATATGAATCGGCTATCCTTTTTCTCATTTCGAAAGCTGGTTTAATAGGTTTCGCTGCTCCACTTGGTGATAAATGCCACTTAAAAGCATGAGGTAATCCCTGCTGAAATTGTGTCGTTTCATTTACTGATTCAAATATCTCTCTCACCCTTATAGATGATGTTTGCATGGGTTCCTCGTTTTTAGGTGCAATGGCGTTATCGTGAAAATTTTTAAATATTTGACCTGTCATATGGTCTCTCAAAGAAAGATTTCCATCTTTCATTTCCATAATTGAATTTTTGGTTTGTCTTGCGTTTAAAAATTTGAAAAGCACATTCCTATACTGATACTATTTCGCCTTATTATTGAAGTTTTTGCTGTTCAGTATCTTATTCATGGTTTGCTCAAGCAAATTCTGTGTGCTGGAACTCACAATTGTCTCATTTAAGCGTTCATATACATCCGCAGATAAAATATGCATTTTATTTAGACTGCCGTTCTTATGCATATTTTTCAATTAAAGAACCTATCACACTTGAAAGTACACTTCCTATTAATTTAAGTAAAAATCCGCCTTGTTGAGCTAATACTTTACGCTGTCGCGGAACAGATTTTTTTACATCAGCAAGTTTACGCATGCTCTTCTTGTATTAACACAGCCGTGGGGAAGTTTTTCTAGATGGTTTATTTTTATTCTTCATTGTGTTGATTGTGATTTCACAAAGAGTTTTGATTACTTTAGGGTCGGCTGTTATCATTATAGCCTTTCTTGAACATGCACTTGTAATTTTAAGAACATATGTTGGTTGCCTTTAATCGTTTCATTCGTGACACCATTGTCTTCCTTCAAACTATCTGGAGTGCAACAAAACGTTAAACATTTTGTTATAAATATGTCGGGTGAAAACGCAAGGTATCATTTGCATCCTGTGTAAGGTTTATTAACAATTAGCTATGAGGTTGTTGCGTCATGTCCTCATATATACTTATGAGCTCCGGACTGTTTTCAGGGTATATCTGTTTAGCGAGATGGTGAAATTAAATTTTGCCATGTGTATTCTTGAAGCATACTAAATAATTACAGTTTAGCGAAATATCTCGGCAAAAGTTTCCTTGATGGAAAGTATTCACCAAAATGACAGAAAGGTTACGACGATTACCTGTCTTAAAAATGCATTTATGGGCCTCTACGGGTTCAAACGCGATTTGTAATTATATAAAAATTTATTAACAAAAATATAATGGAGTAATAAAAGAGAGTAGTAAACGATTTCCGCGGGCGGCGATGTCGTCGTGGTAACTTTCCTGGCGAAGAGTCCGAAAGTGACTGTGTTGGGCGAAATGTACCAGTCCTTTATCACCACTTCCAAAGTGCTGATGCAGCGCCTGAGTACCCGGTCTCAAGCAGCATATCGTTCCCGCGATTACGATAGCCATGTGTATTGGGTTACGTGCACGGCTATCGCAGTGGAAGATATGCTACGTTTGGCTGCAATTCTGCTTATCATGCACATGTGCGCTCACGTCTGGATGAAGCAGCATATCGTTCCCGCGATAACGATAGCCATGCGTATTGGGTTACGTGCATGGCTATCGCGGCGGAAGATATGCCACGTTCGCACAAGTTCCAGACGTGGCGATATTTTCCAGTGCGCGTCTTTGCTACTATCAGTGACTGGTGGCCGGCGACAATGTGTAGTGTGTAGTGAGCAACAAATTCAGGCGTGCGGAACGCGGGTTTCAGCCTGTCGATGGAAATGGTGTTCGGGCGTCCGTTAATTTCCACCTTGAAGAACTTGGCCTTCCTGGTCAGAACAGGAAACGGACCATCGTAAGGCGGCGTCAGCGATGGTTTCACCTTGTCGTTTCGTACAAAGACATGGGTGCTGGTACCTAAGTCCTTGTGTACGAAAGTTGATGTGGTCGTATGATGCGCTGTGTCTCGAGGTCGCAATTTTGCCATGCGTGACCTGAAGTCGCGCAGGAAGTCGGTGTCGTTGGTGCCTGGCTGCGATGAGGCAAAGAACTATCCAGGGAGCCGCAAGGTGGTTCCGTATACCATGTTGGAGGGCGTGGATTTGATGTCTTCCTTCAGTGCGGTGCGTAGGTCTAGCAGAACGAGGGGAAGTGCTTTCGTCCACTCCAGCGTTTCATGGCAACGAATGGCGGCTTTGACTGTTCGGTGCCATCGCTCGATGATTCCGTTGGTGGCAGGATGGTATGGGGTTGTCCTCAGGTGGTTAATCCCCAGAACTCGGGTTAGCTCAGCGAAGATCTGGCTCTCGAACTGGCGTCCCAGATCGGTAGTGATCCTTGCTGGCACTCCAAAGCGGCTAATCTATGCATTGACTAGCGCTTCGGCGACCGATGTTGCGGTGATGTTCTGGAGCGGGACTGCTTCGGGCCAACGGGTGAAGCGGTCGATGATGGTCAGGCAGTATCGGTAACCCTCACTTGGCGGTGAGGATTTATTTATTTATTTATTCTTTGCACATTTAACAGAAGAAATCCAATTACAAAATGTGAAATAGAAATAAATAAAAAAAAGCAAATTCTGAAGAACATGAAAAGCAATTACATAGACAAAACATTTTCAAGAATTCTTTTGAAAGTAACTATGCTAGAGGGAAAAGATCCAAGCTGGAGTTTTTTGTGAGTCCTTGGTAAACGAAGCAGAGGGGAATGGAAGTAGACCTCCGTTCTAGCGAAAGGCAAGACAAAAATATCGGAAGACCGGGAAGGTCTAGAGCATTGTCGCAGAGAAACTGTATGGTCGATATTAACTTGTAGATAGTTATGACAAAGCTTGAACAGTAACCACTGATCAAGATATGTTCTACGCAAGGCTAAAGACTGAATGTTAAAAAAAGAAAGGCGTTCTTCATAGGGAATATAAGGGATATTGAATTTGAAAAGTAGAAGGCGGGTAAATTTACGCTGCACAGATTCAACAAGATTGATCAGGGACACAAAATAAGGAGACCAAATTTGGGATGCATATTCTAAAATAGTGCGTACGATAGTCACAAAAAATTGTACAGCGGAATAGGGATTAGTAAAAATAAGCGAAAGTCTTAACACAAATCCTGACAGCTTTGAGGCTCTAGAAACTATATTGTGAACGTGCGCATCAAATTTTAGCTTAGTATCAAAGATGACGCCAAGATCTTTCACACGGTCAACTTTATTTAAAGGAATAGAGTCAATAAAATACACAAAGGAGATGGAAGAAGTCTTAAGAGTGAAAGTCATTGTATGTTACTTTGGAATATTAAGTGAAAGAAAATTAGCTTCACACCAGGAACTCAGTGAGATAAGATCATCTTGAAGAACTTTGCAGTTTTCAAGAGACCGAATCACCCGGAATATCTTGAGGTCATCAGAATAAAGAAGACAGGAAGATTAGAGTATTGATGGAACGTCATTTATGTACAGGGTGAATAGAAGAGAGCCTAGTATGGACCCTTGCGGGACACCAGATTCGGGATGAAAGGGAACAGAGTGCGTGCCTAAGACAGAAACGCGGCAAGACCTTGAAGAGAGATAGGAATATACCCACAGAAGTAGGGAGTCTGAAACTCCAAAGCGCTCAGGCTTGCGACACAGGATGAAGTGATCAACAGTGTCGAAAGCTTTTGAAAAATCGGTATAAATGCTATCAACTTGCAGATGATTATCAAGGGAAATAGCAACAGTGTTCGAAAGGACATGCAGATTTGAGGTAGTGGAACGATTAGGAAGAAAGCCGTGCTGCTCTGGGACAATAACAAAAAAATAATAATACGCTCAAGAATTTTAGAGAAAGCGGACAAGAGTGACATGGGACGATAGTTCGTAACACTTGAAGGATCACCAGACTTGATGATGGGTAATATGTTGGCCACTCTCCAGCGTTGTGGAAAAACTTCTGAAGAGAGACTTAAATTAAAAATGAAGGAAAGAGGAATACTCAGAGATGAGGATAAGGATTTGATAAACAAATAAGGAATACCATCAGGACCCGGACCAACATTAGGGTCTAACGAATCAATAACGAATTTAATAAGGTGGGGATCAACAATTATAGACGAAATAGCAGGATTTTGAACATTTCTGTCAGGAGTGAAGATGTTTGGCTTATGTAGAGAAAACGTAGATGAAAAGTAGGTGGCAAAGAGATTATTTATGTCCACAGGCGAGGAAGCACAGTTATGATTCCATTGCATGGAGCTAGGGATAGATGAGGAGGACCTTAATGATCTTATATATGACCAGAATGGTTTAGAATGGTTAGAGAGGAGAGAGTTTTTAATAGAGCTGTGATAGGCGCAAATAGCTTGGCGTATTTTCTGCTTAGCAATAGACCAAAGCCTTCGGAAAGCGGATTGCGCTTCAAAAGAGTCAGATGTTTTCACCCGTTTTCGAGCCCTGTCTTTCAGCTTGATAGCATCAAGAACCGATTGAGTGAGCCAGGGAGGGGCAGATTTCTTAGATGAACGACGAAGAGGAGTAAATTGTGATATCAGGTTTGACAGGACATAATAGAATTTGGCTACAGCTTCATCACAAGTGAGATTGGAGAAAATTGCAGCCCAGCCAATCGAAGATAATTCAAGGGATAAAGAGAGATAGTCCGTTTTACGGAAATTGTTGGCTGGAGGAACACGAAAGTTATGGAGCTTTTGGATAGGTAAGGTTAGCTGTTTATTAAGAGGAGGATGATGAGGATCAATAGGAAGATAAGGTAAATCAGCCGCAGACACAGACACCAGATGAGATGGAAGATTAATTAAAATCAAATCCATAAACGGCCATTTACATTTAGTGACGAATTAAACTGAGATAGAGAAAAGTGAGAAAGAAATGAGAAGAGGAGAACAGAAAGTGCATTAGGAGATTGGGCAATAGAAGACGGACTTGAAGGTCATTCAACTGACGGACAATTGAAGTCACCACAAATGATAATAGTTGAAAAATGCTTAAGCGAGCTATAAAAGGCAGAGATCTCATCTAAAAAGATTTCGAGAACAGATGCAGGAAAGTTACATGGAATATAGACGGATGCGACTAATATGCTATAATAGGAAGAAGTTGATACTTTCACAACAATACATTCCACGGGGTAAGAAGGGCGAAATTGACAACAAAGGGAAGAGGGGAACGATTTATACACACCAATGAGAACACCTCCCCCATCAGCTTTACCATAGAGAGAGAAGTCGCGATTTCGGCGGAATAGAACATAATCTTTTGCAAGTTCGGCGTTTGAAATTGAGTCGTTCAACCAAGTTTCAGTTAAACAAATAATGTCATGATCCGATTGAAGGGTTGATAAGTTAAACTCTGCAATCTTGAATCTCATACCTCGAACATTTTGATAGTATATGCTTAATGGATAGGGTCCTTCGTTAACTTCCGCAGCTGGGGAAAATTTACAGCAGAACGCCTTTGCGTAGTAAATTCTTTCACCAGAGCTCCATCAGGCCAAAATTCAGATTTGAGAACACAGTCCAGCTCGTGAGGAACAGTTATTTTAAAAGTGGCAATCAATTTGTTCGGCATGTTATCCTTTGTTAGCCTTCTGCAGTCAAGTATAGGAGGCGTAAAGCCAAGTTTATTGCGGACGTAGTCAAGAACGCTCTCCTTCGAAGTCACGTTAGCGAGCCTAGATACAAATATTTGAGTAGGTGGCTTTACTGTTAAAAGCCCACTTAAAACATTTGGCGAAATTGGCGGCACAATTGAAGTGGTTGCACGGGTTGGCGGCAGAAAGTCTTCTTTAGAAGCGCACGATAATACATCACCAGCAGTTTCTGTTGATTTGAGGTTTCCAGGAACATCAAATAGCTGCAGACTTAATGGTGTGGGTGGGTTACAAGTCGACTGGTCAGGAACCGCTGAAGAGGCAACTGATGACTCCATAAGATGAATATTATTATCAGCTGATTCAAGATTATTATTAGCTGCAGCAACTCGCTTAGGAATCGCTCCACGGCTGAACATCCCGGAAATAACATCGAGACGCTGGTTTAAAGTTACTAGAGATGTGAAATGCTGGTTCAATATGCGCATAACATCGCATAGCGACGTGTTTTTACAGGTATCGCAACGATACATAATGTTTTTAGGGTGCTTTGCCTGAATTTCAATAAAACTTGACATGATATTGATGCATTTAGCATGAAATGAGTTCCCACAGTACCCATCACAGTATATGAACTTCGAGCGAGTTGTTTCGGGAATTTTGCATACGAAGCACGTAGGACCATATGGTGGCGAGTTGAGGGCCATGATGAAAAGGTTTAAATATGATAATATTAATACTACAAAGAACAAAATTGCCTACTTTTCGGCTAAAAAGAAAAAAAAAAGCACAGGAGTATTTATATTCGTGGTTCAAACCGAACTTTACACTAATAAAGTTTAAAAGTAGAGATGAGCTTCAAGAGCCGCTATCCTTTGTGAAAATCTGATAGATCGAACAAAAGGCGCTTTTCACTGTCACTAAGGTGAGAAGATGAGCTTCAAGAGCCGTTATCCTTTGTAAAAGTCTGATAGTTCGAACAAAAGGCGCTCTAATGATTAAAAAAGACTTAAATTCACTGTCACTAAGGTGAGAAGGGATGAGCCGACCGTAAAAAATTACACACGATAGCCAGCGAGGACCACAAGAAGCAGTTGGATTAGCGATTTTCGGAATAAACACACGTTGATTTCAGAAATAGCAAAGTAGCGAACACGAACACGTCTATGCCCTCCGACAATACTTTCAAATTTCCAATGAGGTCTACATTGATATGCTCAAACCTGGCATCTGGAAGAGCATAGCGAGATCGTCTTGTTGAGCTGAAGCGAGAGAAAAAAAGTCGAGTGTGCTGACTGTACTTACTCGAGGCAAGTTATCCGCGATGGTGTTATCCCTGCCTGGAATATGGTGGATGTCAACCGTGAGCTGCGATATAAAGTCCAGTTGACGTTGTTGTCTCGGTGACGCTTTCTCCGGCCGCTGGTGGAATGCGAACTGGAGTGGCTTATGGTCCGAGAACACTGTGAACACTCTGCCTTCAAGCATGTAGCGGAAGTGTTTAATGGCTTCGTGGATTGCCAACAGCTCTCGGTCGTACGTGTTGCAACGTCGATGGGTGTCAGTAAGCCTGCGCGAAAAGAATCCGAGGGGTGATGTTCCGGTTTTCGTGGTCTGGTGCAGGACGGCTCCGAGTCCATCGCCTGAGGCGTCCACGGATAGGGACCACGTTGCTGATGGATCAGAGTGTGCGAGCGCTGATGCCTTGCTCAGGTCTGCTTTGGACTGCTCGAAAGCTGTCGTTGCTTCGTCTGTCCATGTCAGCACCGTCTTGTCTCGCTTTTTGTTCCCTGCTATGAGTCGTTGCAGTGGGCGTTGGCTTTGCGCGGCGTGAGGCAGAAATCGTTTGTAGAAATTGAGCATACCTAGGAAGGATTTCAGTTGTAGCGCTGTTTTGGGTCTCGTAATCGCGGATATGCCTTCTATCTTCTCAGGTAAAGGTTTCAATCCGGTTGACGAGATCGTGTGACCCAAAAAGCAAACTTCCTTTTGTCCAATTTGGCATTTGTCGATGTTGATTGTCAGCTCATATTTCCTCAGACGATCGAAAACTTCTGCGAGGTGATTCTGATGCGCGTGATGGTCTGGCGAGTACAAAAGGATGTCATCTAAGTACACAAATACGTGTTTGAGTTCACGTAGAACCTCGTGCATGAACCGCTGGAATGTCTGACCTGCGTTGCATAGCCCAAACGTCATGAAGACAAACTCGTACAATCCGAATGGCGTGATGATTCCTGTCTTCGGGATGTCGCTTGGTTCGACCGATATTTGGTGAAATGCCTTCTGTAAGTCGATCACAGTGGAGAACTTCATGTCGTGCAACGCAGTGGTGCAGTCCTGCAGGAACCCGATCGGGTAACGATCTGGAACGGTGCAGGCGTTGAGTGCGCGATAGTCTCCGCACGAGCGCCAATCACCATTGGCTTTCCGGACCATGTGTAGGGGGCCGCTCCATGAGCTTTTGGAGGGTCGGCAGATCCCCTGCTGCAACATGTCGTCAAATTCAGCTTTCGCGGCTGCAAGTTTGTCGGGTGGCAAGCAGCGTGCCTTAGCGCTGACTGGAGGGCCTCTCGTCACATTGTGATGCGTCGTCGTGCAATCAATGTTGAGGCGTGCCGTGGTCACTGTGATGTCGTGGTACTCAGCCAGGAGGGCGGTGTATTCTGTGCCACTGTTCGATGATGTCGAAGAAACCGCTGGTGGTTGGTCCTTTGAAAGGACTTTCACCTCCGAAGAAGTCGCTGTTCGTCGTTCGATGAGTTTCCGTCCTTTAATGTCGACGAGCAGTCCGTTAGCTCGAGTAGATCAGCTCCGAGAATAGGGGAACTGACGTCTGCGATGACAAAGGTCCACGTCACAGGCTTCGGTAGCCCTAGATTCAGCGTTAGCTTCCGCCTCCCGAAGGTACGAATAACGGAACCGTTGGCTGCTAATAGCTTCGCTCTCGAATGGTCGGCAGAATAACGGAGACGTCTGCGCCGGTATCGATGAGTAGTGCACCTATGCCCTTGTTGTCTTTGATGTAGAGGCGGTGCACAGTGCGAGTGCCGGCAGACTGGCATGAAGAGGACTAACCTAGTTTTTTTGTCTGCTAAGGCTGCAGGGCGGTCTGCAGTTCTTGGCAGTGGGTCCGTAGTGGGTGTGATACCAGCACATATATGTCGTCTGCTGTGGTGTTTTCGGACGTGTCGGCGATTTTGGTGGCGTTCATACAGTTCGCTGAATCGTATGGCAGAAACAGGAGCAACTGGTATCAGTGCTGCGGTTGCGCTGAAGATCGTCAATTCTGTGCCCCAACTTACGGATTTCCTCCGTGAGTTTACTGAGCTCGGATGAAATTCGCAACGTTAGTGTAGCGGCTCCCGGCAGGTCGTGGTGCGAGAGTGACTGGATCGAGTATGGCCTAGATCCTTTGGTTACCTCGTGCACTCGGTCAGCGATGGAAGCTTAGTTGGATAGCCAGGCGTCGTTCGCCGAGAGGATGCTGCGGAGCGTTACGTCCAGGCGGTTCAGCCACATCTGTTTAAGGGTGTCGTCGGTGATGCTGTCTGCCGCTAATGACCGCATCTGGTTCAGCAGCTGAGATGGCCGTTGGCCGCCAAGTTCAACCTCCGAAAGCAGCTTCTGGATGCGTTGCTGGGCGGATTCCTGGAAAGCAGTGATTATCTCTCGCTTGAGATTGTCGTACTTGCCTTCCGTAGGTGGTTTCGATACGGCGTTCCTAACTTGCTTTACCACCCTGATGTCCAGGCTGGCAACGATAAGCTGGAATCACGTCGTGTCCCCCGTTATGCGGCTCGCACCAAAATATGCTTCGACTTGGTCGAAACAAAACTCGACGTCCTCCTCCAGAATGGAGGAACCCGAAAGGCGACGCGGCTCACTTCTCCCGCGGCGGAAAACTCTGCGTCGTGAGCGGTGGCCGGGATATCGTCCTTTGGCGGGTCGTTCGTTGCCATATTGTTCGCGGGGTGGTCACTCACACTGAGGTGTTGCTTGCGGCTTGGGCACGTCTTTTTACGCCGCGAACGTGATCCCTGTACAATATGTACACGAGGGACGCGGTGTTCACAAGTAGGACGCACAATAACGTGTACTCGAGTCGCTCACTTTGAACGTCGAGGCGCGAGTTCACGACAAGGGTGTTTGTAACCTCGCCGGTTACCTCTTTCGTCGGCTGGTTTCCCATTCACGTCGAACGTGGGAATGCGGTGCGTAATCCGGCGTTGCGTCGTAGTCCGTTCACGGTGAACGTGGACCTGGTTCACGGCGTAATTTAGAAACCGAATCGCGAGAAGAAGGATCGCCAATTATGGGCCTCTACGGGTTCAAACGCGATTTGTAATTATATAAAAATTTATTAACAAAAATATAATGGAGTAATAAAAGAGAGTAGTAAACGATTTCCGCGGGCGGCGATGTCGTCGTGGTAGCTTTCCTGGCGAAGAGTCCGAAAGTGACTGTGTTGGGCGAAATGTACCAGTCCTTTATCACCACTTCCAAAGTGCTGATGCAGCGCCTGAGTACCCGGTCTCAAGCAGCATATCGTTGCCGCGATTACGATAGCCATGTGTATTGGGTTACGTGCACGGCTATCGCAGTGGAAGATATGCTACGTTTGGCTGCAATTCTGCTTATCATGCGCATGTGCGCTCACGTCTGGATGAAGCAGCATATCGTTCCCGCGATTACGATAGCCATGCGTATTGGGTTACGTGCATGGCTATCGCGGCGGAAGATATGCCACGTTTGCCAAATTCCAGACGTGGCGATATTTTCCAGCGACTGGTGGCCGGCGACAATGTGTAGCAGAGTGTTACCGCCACAGTACTCCCCCCGCAGTGGCTTGACCACGATGTTAAGGCTGGAAGCGTACGGGTGGTTGAACTCTGCGTCCTGTGCGGGTGGTTGTTCGTGTTGCCGTGGAATCGCTGCTGTGAGTCCTCGATGAAGCAACGAATTCCGGCGTGCGGAACGCGGGTTTTAGCCTGTCGATGGAAATGGCGCTCGGGCGTCCGTTGATGTCCACCTTGAAGAACTTGGCCTTCCTGGTCAGAACAGGAAACGGACCATCGTAAGGCGGCGTCAGCGATGGTTTCACCTTATCGTTTCGTACAAAGACATGGGTGCTGGTACCTAAGTCCTTGTGTACGAAAGTTGATGTGGTTGTATGATGCGCTGTGTCTCGAGGTCGCAATTTTGACATGCGTGACCTGAGATCGCGCAGGAAGTCGGTGTCGTTGGTGCCTGGCTGCGATGAGGCAAAGAACTCTCCAGGGAGCCGCAAGGTGGTTCCGTATACCATGTCGGCGGGCGTAGATTTGATGTCTTCCTTCAGTGCGGTGCGTAGGCCTAGCAGCACGAGAGGAAGTGCTTTTGTCCACTCCAGCGTTTCATGGCAACGAATGGCGGCTTTGACTGTTCGGTGCCATCGCTCGATGATTCCGTTGGCGGCAGGATGGTATGGGGTTGTCCTCAGGTGGTTAATCCCCAGAACTCGGGTTAGCTCAGCGAAGATCTGGCTCTCGAACTGGCGTCCCAGATCGGTAGTGATCCTTGCTGGCACTCCAAAGCGGCTAATCCATGCATTGACTAGCGCTTCGGCGACCGATGTTGCGGTGATGTTCTGGAGCGGGACTGCTTCGGGCCAACGGGTGAAGCGGTCGATGATGGTCAGGCAGTATCGGTAACCCTCACTTGGCGATAATGGGCCAATGAGGTCCACGTTGATATGCTCAAACATGGCATCTGGAAAAGCATAGCGTTGAAGGGTTGATTTGGTGTGTCGTCCGACCTTGTTTCGTTGGCATGCCATGCAACTTCTGACAAAGTTGTTGATGTCCACGTTCATGGCTGGCCAGAAGTAACGGTCGGTGATGAGTCTCCTCGTCGCGCGGATGCCTGGATGTGATAGGCCATGCAGCATGCTCATAATCGTAGACCTGAACTGTTGCGGTGCGTATGGTCTGATCTTGTTGTTCGTGACGACGCAGTGTAACTGTGTGTTACAGTCGGCCAACTCTTGCTTCTTCCATTCCAGCTTCTGCGTTGGTTGTTCAATCAAGGTTTTGAGCTCGAGATCGTCTTGTTGAGCTAAAGCGAGAGAAAAGAAGTCGAGTGTGCTGACTGTACTTACTCGAGACAAGTAATCCGCGATGGTGTTATCCCTGCCTGGGATATGGCGGATGTCAACCGTGAACTGCGATATAAAGTCTAGTTGACGTTGTTGTCTTGGCGACGCTTTCTCCGGCCGCTGGTGGAATGCAAACTGGAGTGGCTTATGGTCCGAGAACACTGTGAACACTCTGCCTTCGAGCATGTAGCGGAAGTGTTTAATGGCTTCGTGGATTGCCAACAGCTCTCGGTCGTACGTGCTGTAACGTCGCTGGGTGTCAGTAAGCCTGCGCGAAAAGAATCCGAGGGGTGATGTTCCGGTTTTCGTGGTCTGGTGCAGGACGGCTCCGAGTCCATCGTCTGAGGCGTCCACGGATAGGGACCACGTTGCTGATGGATCAGGATGTGCAAGCGCTGATGCCTTGCTCAGGTCTGCTTTGGACTGCTCGAAAGCTGTCGTTGCTTCGTCTGTCCATGTCAGCACCGTCTTGTCTCGCTTTTTGTTCCCTGCTATGAGTCGTTGCAGTGGGCGTTGGCTTTGCGCATCGTGAGGCAGGAATCGTCTGTAGAAATTGAGCATGCCTAGGAAGGATTTCAGTTATAGCGCAGTTTTGGGTCTCGTGATCGCGGATATGCCTTCTATCTTCTCAGGTAAAGGTTTCAATCCGGTTGAAGAGATCGTGTGACCCAAAAAGCGAACTTCTCTCTGTCCAATTTGGCATTTGTCGATGTTGATTGTCAGCTCATATTTCCTCAGACGATCGAAAACTTCTGCGAGGTGATGTTGATGCGCCTGGTGGTCTGGCGAGTACACTAGGATGTCGTCTAGGTACACAAATACGTGGTTGAGCCCACGTGGAACCTCGTGCATGAAGCGCTGAAATGTCTGACCTGCGTTGCATAGTCCAAACGTCATGAAGACAAACTCGTACAATCCGAATGGCGTGATGATTGCTGTCTTCGGAATGTCGCTTGGCTCGACTGGTATTTGGTGAAATGCCTTCTGTAAGTCGATCACAGTGAAGACCTTCATGTCGTGCAACGCAGTGGTGCAGTCCTGCAGGAACCCGATCGGGTAACGATCCGGAACGGTGCAGGCGTTGAGTGCGCGATAGTCTCCGCACGGGCGCCAATCGCCATTGGCTTTTCGGACCATGTGTAGGGGGCTGCTCCATGAGCTGCTGTAACATGTCGTCGAATTCAGCTTTCGCGGCTGCAAGTTTGTCGGGTGGCAAGCGGCGTGCCTTAGCGCTGACTGGAGGACCTCTCGTCACAATGTGATGCGTCGTCGTGCAATCAATGTTGCGGCGTGCCGTGGTCACTGTGATGTCGTGGTACTCAGCCAGAAGGGCGGCGTATTCTGTGCCACTGTTCGATAATGTCGAAGAAACCGCTGGTGGTTGGTCCTTTGAAAGGACTTCCACCTCCGTAGAAGTCGCAGTTCATCGTTCGATGAGTTTCCGTCCTTTGATGTCGACGAGCAGTCCGTAATGCTCGAGTAGATCAGCTCCGAGAATCGGGGAACTGACGTCTGCGATGACAAAGGTCCACGTCACAGGCTTCGGTAGCCCTAGATTCAGCGTTAGCTTCCGCTTCCCGAAAGTACGAATAACGGAACCGTTGGCTGCTAATAGTCGCGTGCCAGGATCCGGGTTGCTTCGCTCTCGAATGGTCGGCGGAATGACGGAGACGTCTGCGCCGGTATCGATGAGTAGCGCACCTATGCCCTTGTTGTCTCTGATATAGAGACGGTGCTCGGTGCGTGTGCCGGCAGACTGGCGTGGAGAGGACGAATTTAGTTTTTTTGTCTGCTAAGGCTGCAGGGTGGTCTGCAGTTCTTAGCAGTGGGTCCGTAGTGGGTGTGATACCAGCACATATCTGTCGTCTGCTGCGGTGTTTTCGGACGTGTCGGCGATTTTGGTGGCGTGCGTACCGTTCGCTGACTCGTATGGCAGAAACAGGAACAACTGATATCAGTGCGGCGATTGCGCTGAAGATCGTCAATTTTGTGCCCTAACTTACGGATTTCCTCCGCGAGCTTACTGAGCTCGGATGAAATTCGCAACGTTGGTGGAATGGCCCCCGGCAGGTCGTGGTGCGAGAGTGACTGGATCGAGTATGGTCTAGATCCTTTGGTCACCTCGTGCACTCGGTCAGCGATGGAGGCCAAGTTGGATAGCGATGCGTCGTTCGCCGAGAGGATGCTGCGGAGCGTTACGTCCAGGCGGTTCAGCCACATCTGTTTGAGGGTGTCGTCGGTGATGCTGTCGGCCGCTAGTGACCGCATCTGGTTCAGCAGCTGAGATGGCCGTTGATCGCCGAGCTCTACTTCAGAAAGCAGCTTCTGGATGCGCTGCTGGGCGGATTCCTGGAAGGCAGTGACAATCTCGCGTTTGAGATTCTCGTACTTGCCCTCCGCAGGTGGTTTGGAGACGGCGTTCCTAACTTGCTTTACCACCCTGATGTCCAGGCTGGCAACGATCAGCTGAAAACGCGTCGTGTCCCCCGTTATGCGGCTCGTACCAAAATACGCTTCGACTTGGTCGAACCACAACTCGACATCCTCCTCCCAGAATGGAGGAACCCGAAAGGCGACGCGGCTCACTTCTCCCGCGGCGGAAAACTCTGCGTCGTGAGCGGTGGCCGGGATATCGTCCTTTGGCGGGTCGTTCGTTGCCATATTGTTCGCGGGGTGGTCACTCACACTGAGGTGTTGCTCCCGGCTTGGGCACGTCTTTTTACGCCGCGAACGTGATCCCTGTACAATATGTACACGAGGGACGCGGTGTTCACAAGTAGGACGCACAATAACGTGTACTCGAGTCGCTCACTTTGAACGTCGAGGCGCGAGTTCACGACAAGGGTGTTTGTAACCTTGCCGGTTACCTCTTTCGTCGGCTGGTTTCCCATTCACGTCGAACGTGGGAATTCGGTGCGTAATCCGGCGTTGCGTCGTAGTCCGTTCACGGTGAACGTGGACCTGGTTCACGGCGTAATTTAGAAACCGAATCGCGAGAAGAAGGATCGCCAATTATGGGCCTCTACGGGTTCAAACGCGATTTGTAATTATATAAAAATTTATTAACAAAAATATAATGGAGTAATAAAAGAGAGTAGTAAACGATTTCCGCGGGCGGCGATGTCGTCGTGGTAACTTTCCTGGCGAAGAGTCCGAAAGTGACTGTGTTGGGCGAAATGTACCAGTCCTTTATCACCACTTCCAAAGTGCTGATGCAGCGCCTGAGTACCCGGTCTCAAGCAGCATATCGTTCCCGCGATTACGATAGCCATGTGTATTGGGTTACGTGCACGGCTATCGCAGTGGAAGATATGCTGCGTTTGGCTGCAATTCTGCTTATCATGCACATGTGCGCTCACGTCTGGATGAAGCAGCATATCGTTCCCGCGATAACGATAGCCATGCGTATTGGGTTACGTGGATGGCTATCGCGGCGGAAGATATGCCACGTTCGCACAAGTTCCAGACGTGGCGATATTTTCCAGTGTGCGTCTTTGCTACTATCAGCGACTGGTGGCCGGCGACAATGTGTAGTAGAGTGTTACCGCCACACATTCAACAACATGTCATCCAGTATAATTAGCATTGGTTGATTCGTACTGTCTCGGAGCTCCACAGGATTGAAGCTCATACGCTCTTTACTCTTCTAGGGCATATGTGTTGGTTTTGCAGCGTTGAAACGAATAATTTTCGTCACTAACGGTCGTATCATCGCATCGTTTTTAAGGAGATATTCTATAAGTGTCGTCTTCCCACAACCAGACGGCCCAGCCACCATCATTGTAAAAAGGTGTTTAAAGTGAAGCATATTTTTGTGTTTGGAAAAAAAACTTGTTATAAAAGCTATAAGAGAACTTTTATTTATACAATTTTTAAGATGAGAAGAAGACAAATTGTAGATGAACTTCATAGACCTGTACAAAAAACTTTGAACGTCGACATGTTGTTATACGGGGTATTGCTGATCTTTAGCAGGCAGATCTGGTTGATATGAGTGCGTATGCATCTGAATTGGGGCAAAAGACACGTATGGGATGAAGTGGTGAGGACTGCTTTTGTATGCAATTTGCGAACGTAGGGAAAAATGTCTCTTGTTGTTTTTTGTGGTTGAATGATACGATCGTGTTAAAATGTTTGATAACGGTGTTTTTTTTGGTAAAGTGAATGAATGCTAAAGACTGATGGGCAATTTTGTCTGTAAAATTCAATACTTGCTTAACAATCAACGTTTTTTTATTTATGATAATAATGATGATTAAAAGATTGGGATTTGTGAAAATAAATAATTTTTTATTATTGAAAAAATGTACGTTCGTCACTTTATATTTCTATTTTCTAGAACCAACACTAAAGTAAAAATTTGATGCAAACTTTAGCCTATCAAGTGCATAAAATTCTCAAATACTACTTTTACTTCTCCTAAAAGCATATTTTGAGATGTAAAACGAGCAGTCCAGTCCAGGTCCTTCAAGTTGGTGTAAAAAAACCGCTTTTCACAAATCTAAGTACTTTCCTCTTCTTCAGATCCAGATTTTTGAATGGCTTTAGACGGTCGTATTCATGCCTCAAGTTCAACATATTGACTGACATATTACAGAGAAGACTGATCCAATGGTAATTTCCATTCATGCTGAATGCAAAAACTTTAAACGTCGACGTGTTTTTAAAAGGGATATTGCTGATCTTTGGCAGACAGATCTGTATCAATGAAGTATCAATGAGTTGTCCGAAATGTACATTTTAAAATAATAAAATCTAAATCGTATAATAAAGGAAGCAACACCCCGATGTTTATCTTAAGGAAATGATTTTGAAACATAAGGAAGTTCGCGTGTTTGTAAAATGCCTTGGATTTCCACCATCTCATAATTCCTGGATTGATATTAAAGATGTTCTGTAATACTTGAACTTTCAGTCAATATGTTGAACTTAAGGGGCTATGCTAGTTTATGCACTTCAAAAATTCGATTTTATTTTATTTCCATTTTTCGAAACTAAATACAGGCAGTCCTCGACTTACGTCGTATCAAGTTACGTCAAACAATGTTTTGACACTATTCCTCAAGCAAACGTCAATTGTTTCGATTTCCGGCATAGGAGAATTCACTTGTCGCGAGGTCAATGTGCGTGAGGCCGGCGGTCGGCGAGCGGGGATTACCCCGCACATGGTGCTGATTTTGTTTAGTTTGTTCAGGAACAACGGACAATCAAGACGTAATACATTAGTTTTTTTTTGCATCTTTGTCAAATTTTGTTTTTACATATATATTTCAGTGAATTTTAATCTAACTATGCCACCTAAACAAGACAGTAATAGTAAGGTGAAGAAGAGAGTAAGAAAGACAATTACAAAGGAGGTTAAATCTAAGATTTTAAAACTCAAAGATCGCGGTTGTTCGACTTTATCTATTGGACAAGAACTTAATTTATCACACACGGCCGTACAAACAATATTGAAAGATAAAGAAAAACTCCTAACAGCTCTACCTTCCGTCTCTTTAAACAGCACTATTATACAAAAAAGAAATGCTTTTATTTGTAAAATGGAAAACTCTTGTACACTTGGATTTAAAATCAAACTCAGCGACGGGATCCTCTCTGGGTATTATTTGAAATAAGGCGCTGAGTATCATCAACACACTGCAAAATAATCGTGGCGAGAATAATAGTGAAGAAACAAAATCTTTTTCTGGCAGTCGCGGATGGTTCATGCGCTTCAAAACGAGATATTCGTTACATAACATTCGGGTGCAAGGAGAAGCTGCTAGTACCGATCATGTGGCTGCTCAGAGTTTTCCTGGAATATTAAAGGAAATTATCGAAAGTGGAGATTATTCGCCTGAGCAAAATTTTTAACGTGGACAAAACTGGTTTATTTTGGAAGAAAATGCCTTCTCGTACTTTTATATTGCAGGAAGAAAAGTCTATGCCTGGGTTTAAAGCGGCTACAGATCGTTTCACGTTGTTATTGGGTTTGAATGTTAAAGGTGATCTTAAATTGAAAGCCCTTTTGGTTTATAGGTCTGAAAATCCTCGGGCTCTTAAAAATTACTACAAGAGTACTCTTCCAGTTATATGGAAGGCTAATCCAAAGGCATGGGTTACATCAATACTTTTTGAAGAATGATTTACTAAACATTTTATAACTGAAGTGTAACAGTACTGTTTAAACAATAATTTGGCTTATAAAGCTTTACTTATTTTCTGGGTTTTGCCGATATCGATCCTCAAATCAAAGTTTTGTTCCTGTCTCCAAACACCACTTCGTTATTACAGCTGATGGATCAATGAGTTATAGCGTCTTTTAAGGCCTATTATCTCAGGAGAACTTTTTCACAGGCTGTAAAGGCTAATGAAGAGGCATGGTATGGAGCTGAGAAATTTTTGGAAAAGTTATAATATCTTGCAATGCTTAAAAAATATTGTTGATTCATGGGATGAAGTGACACCCAACAATTTAAAATGAGTTTGGAAAAAGTTGTGCCCACATTTTTTAAGCCATCTGAAAGTTCTTCATCTATAGAGCAACCAAATATCAATGAGATCACAACTGACATTGTTCATTTGGCTAACCGTTTGCCTGACATTGCAGTTACTGCTGATGGTATTGATGATCTGTTATGCTCACATTCGCAAGAACTGACTGATGAAGATCTTATTGAATTGGAGGCTCAAGTACAAAAGGAAGCAATCGAATCACAAGAAATAGCTTCTTCTATTAGTAACTCTGAAAATGAACTTACACTAAAAAAACTTTCCGTAGCCTTTGCAAATTTGGAGAATGCCATGGAATTTTTTGAAGAAAATGATCCTTATTTTGAGAGAAGTTTTAATGTTAATAACAAAATTTGTGCAGCCTATTAGTGTTACCAAGACCAGTACGATTGCAAAAAGAAAGAAGCGAAGCGATCTAGAATTGATAGTTTCTTTAAGGCAAAAGTTTAATTTATTATTTCCCATTACATATTTTGATTATTAAAGTTTTATCATTATTATTAAAATTAATAACACACAAATACCAAAAATAACTTGCAATTTCATAATCACATATATCATTATTTTAAAAACTTACTATTGATAATAAAGTATGTATGTATATTCTTTGTTATAAATGCAGTTTTTTTTTTAAATTTTGAGTCCGTGTGGATCCTAACCCTTGAGTTTTACATGTAAACATATGAAAAAATAAATCTCGACTTACGTCGTTTCGAATTACGTCGCGTATTTCGAGAACCTAACATATCGTAAGTACGAGGACTGCCTGTACCTTTGAAAATATCTTGTTAATATCGTATTATCTATAGTGCCGGCATCGCTGATTAGTTGTAAGTATCATGTTTATAAAAAAAAATTATAACATAACTTTAAACGCGTTTTTCTCACAATCATGTTTTTTGATACTGTCCCAAAGTTTTCTTAAAAGCTACTCTGTTGATCCGTCTGAAATTTTGAGCACATGTTTGTTACATATATAGGTATAGTTGAAGCTAGAATCATGTCAAAATTCAAATTTTTTCTATTTTTTACAAGGAAAAATCGATTCGATTCCGTTCGTTCAAACAGCCGCCATTTTGTTATTTTTGCTCCAAGAATTAAAATTGAAGTTCAAACGATAGCCAGCAGACTACTGAATAAAAATCATTTTTGTTTATGTGTTTTATATATATAATATATATATATATATATATATATATATGTATATGTATATATATATATGTATATATATATATATTTATATATATACACCGGCTTCCCTCGACTTAAGACGCTAATTTGTTCCAAGAAAACGCTTCCTAACTCGAAAATGACGTAAGTCGAATAATCATATAATGCATCATACAGTAGTAAGGATTTACGGGTCAATATATTTTTGTTGTATTTTGTAACGTTATTTATTTATTATTAATCTAAATAAACACGGCACGCACATGTAAAATATAATAAAATCAATTAAAAGAGCAAAGAAACATGTTCAGTATAACAAAAATTAAAAAAAAATATTTTCAAGTAAAAGTTCATATATCAGTATGAGTGGGTATTTGTAATTTGATCTTCATCACTCGATGACTCAACATGACTTCACGCACTCGAAGGAATCTGCAAGTAAGCTACTGCTAGAGAAGTTGAGGGCTTCAATTTTTTTGTTAAAGCTGATTGGCCCGCCTGTAGTTTTCTCGATTCATATAGCTCTTTATAACATTTAATGCTAGTATTTATTGAAAATGACACCTACTCTCTTCTATCAGTATCTGTATCATCCTCCAAATTCTCCAAAGCCTTTTCAATGTGCTGCAAAAGCTCAGACAATTTTGAATCGGAAAGTTTTGTTTTCCTTCCTCTAATTTTTCTCGAGGTGATTCCGGATTATCTTGCGAAATATTTAATAAGTCCTCATGGCAATGGTAGCCGATTCCAATAAAGCTCTGTCTCGTCAACGTTGAAAACTTGCTTCGAGCTATAACCACCTTCATCGAAAATCTTCTTAAATGTAGAAGCACGAAACCTCCCTGCTTCTTTGCTATCAGCGCTTGTCTCCACATAATTTTACGCTATGAAGACCATAACTCGATTTGAATATTTCAAACCATCCTCGGATTGCATTGAAATTCAAAAGTTCATTTTCATCTATGAGATCGCAGAACAAACTTTTCGCTTTTTCTTGAATGATAGTTGTTGAAAGTGGTAAAATTTTTCTGGTTCAAATCAAGAATCCATGTGTACAGCATTTTTTCCACTTTTTCCAATGCAGGTGGCCTGTTTTTTGTGATGATAGTACTACTCGTTGAGGAAATGTCAGGGTTGATGCTATCATGAATTTTTCCTGCGTTCTGTCTCATTGATCTGATGGTTGATGCACTCAATCCTACTGACGTAGCAATTAGAGAGGGCCTCTCGCTTTCGTCTAACCGTTTTATGACTTCCATCTTGATTTTAAAATTTATCGCTTGCCTCGGTTTCTTATTCTTAAACGTGCTGTGTGTTTTATCCATCTGGCTCTAATTTGTTTTCTGTTGAAACCATTCAAGCACTGAGTACATTTTTATTTAAGAAAAAGTTCTTACAAAATTTTTATCAGATAATGAAACAAAATTAAAATGCAATAGGAGATAAAATAATCCTGATTAATTATTGATTCGCGAAACAATGAAAACCTTCACACGCACTTCCATTTAAGACTAATTTGCTAATATGCTTTTGTCTTCATGGAAACTTCTATGCCCTAATACACCATTGTATTTTTGTTTGTATTTATCATCACTCTAATTCGATATGTTAATACGCATCTAAGAAATAAAGATGCTCA
>OZ012661.1:53998950-54142837 GCA_963942545.1 Oxycera nigricornis
CGAAAGGGGTTTCGAGATATAAGGGGGGGGGGGAGTAACCACGCTCCTCACCCACGACCTGGCACGTGTAAATCGTCATAACTATTTTATTTTTATGTGTAGACTTTTGAAAACAAATGCGTTTAATAGCCTGTCAATGTATCTTTTTAAAAATGTATTAACAAATGCCCCCAATGCTGCCAGTTTTACACGAAAAAATGAGAAACTTAAAACAACCGGAAAAAAATTGCTAATTTTGACTTTCGCGGCCGTGTTAAACGCTAAAGTGATGTATTAACCTATAAAAATTATTATCTTGACAGAAAGCCTTACTTTCTGCTTGAATACTTCCGAAGAAAAAAGTTGCCAATTTTCCTTTGTTTCCTTCAAAAAATAGAAAACTAAAATTTTGTGAAATTTTGCCGACTTACTTTATTATGGAAAATAATAACTAAAGATCCAAAGTAACAATTTATTTTGAACTTATCATTAAACAGCAGTATTTCTGTATTGCTTGTGATCACATCAACTGTTCAAAGTGTCTTCCTTCCACAGAAATGCAAAGAAGAGCTCTTTTCTTAATTTCGGTGACTACATCGAAATGCATGAGGTCCTCTCCTATTTTTTCACTAGCTGCCTCAATTCTTAAATCTAATTCTTGAACTGATGACACAGGTGTCTTGTACACTTCTTGTTTCATTGCACCCCACACATAAAAATCAAGGATAGTTAGATTTGGAGACCGCGGTGGCCACCTAATTGGATCATTTCGACCTATCCACCTTTCTGGATAGTTTGAGGCAAGCCATTGGGTGATTTGTTGGCCAGTATGGCTTGGAGCACCATCGTGTTGGTAATACATCCTGTTCAAATTGATTATTGGTGTATCTTCCAGTAAAGCTGGCAACTCGTTATCCAAAAAATTGAGATATCCGGCAGAATTCAGCCTATCCGGCAAACGGAATGGCCCAACTATCCTACGCCCCAGGACGCCTGCCCACACGTTTCTGCTAAATCTACGCTGTGTAGAGGTGGCCCTGGTTACTCTGGGATTGATAATAGCCCAAAGATGGCTGTTGTGGAAGTTGTTGACACCATCCCTTGAAAAATGTGACTCATCGGTCCATAAAATGTTACTAATGAAGTTGGAGTCTGTTCGATCCCGTTCGATAAGCCACTCACAGAACTCAACCCTTTTCACGTAATCCTCGGGAAGTAACTCTTGCATGGGTTGAAAATGGTAAGGGCGCATCCTTTCCTTGCTTAAAACTCTCCAAATTGTGGTCGCCGATAAGCCCAGCCGCAAAGCTAGCTTGCGAGTTGATACGTCTGGTTCGTTGCGTAATATGGATAGTATGCGCTCCTCCTGATCGGCGTCCCTGGAAGTTCCTGGTCGGTTGTCCAAACGCTGCGGTTGGAAACTTCCAAACTCTCGTAAGTTCCTATGCAGTCTCATGAAGGTTCTGGTATCCGGTAATCGTCGGGTCGGATACCTCGTTTGATATTCCTCCTGTGCACATGCGGCATTGACATCGCAAAATCCGTAAATGTAATGCATGTCAGCATATTCCTCGTTGGTAAAGTTAGCCATGATTGTATATGTTTAGAAATAAGCACTCCTTGATTCTTTTCAATTGACGCTTCGACTAAGTTATGCAGCATTTCAACACAACATTTACACCCTTTTGTATTATCAGGTGTTAATTATTAAACATTAACTTTATGCCATCCCCAAAACGTTGGATTTTAATTATCTCAGCTTAAAATCTTCAATACTAAAGCAGGTCCAACAAATAGCATGAAGAAAACCAATCACTCAAAAATCTTCTCACTGTGGGATTATGCCAGGTAGATAATAAAATTTTATGACGTTTGGCTAATTCCGAGGGATTACACAAATTATGAGTTTTCTATTTTTCGAAGGAAACAAAGGAAAATTGGCAACCTTTTTCTTCGGAAGTATTCAAGCAGAAAGTAAGGCTTTCTGTCAAGATAATAATTTTTATAGGTTAATACATCACTTTAGCGTTTAACACGGTCGCGAAAGTCAAAATTTTTTTCCGGTTGTTTTAAGTTTCTCATTTTTTCATGTAAAACTGGCAGCTTTGGGGGCACTTGTTAAAACGTTTCTAAAAAGATACATTGACAGGCTATCAAACGCATCCTTTTTCAAAAGTCTACACATAACAATAAAATAGTTATGATGGTTTACACGTGCCAGGTCGTGGGTGAGGAGCGTGGTTACTCCCCCCCTTATATCTCGAAACCCCTTCCGATTTACCACCCCCCTCCCATACGATTTTTTGCTCAAAAGACTTCAAGGATTCCGTGGTTTCATTTAATGCCATCAACTCCGAAACACCCTGTATATATATATATATATATATATATATATATATATATATATATATATATATATATATATATATATATATATATGTATATATACTTAGTCGTGCCATAAATTCTGTCACACAATTTCAAATGCGCGCTTTCTCAGAAATCACCCTGGAACTGTACCGTTATGTTACAATTTATAACAAATGAACTGTACGGCGTAATATTTCGATCAGTTTGGTAACAGTTTTTGACTAGTAATCATGGAATGGGGCGTGAAAGAAAATCGTATCGCTACAATAGCACTCCATAAGTGTGGCAAAAGTGCTCCTGAAATTTTGAATTTGTTGAAACCGCTCAAAATAACAAAAAGATTTATTTATCGTGCAATAGAACGATTTAATGAGACCTCAGGCATAGAGACTAGAGCAAGGACCGGTCGTCCACGTACCGTTAGAACAGTCAGTGCCATCAAAGCCGCCGAGAGCGCATCCGAAGAAATCCACTGCGAAAACAAAAATTTTGTCGAGGGAATTGAAAATCTCCACAAGATCGATGAGTAGACTCATTCAAGATGATTTTCATATGAAGACTCATCGTCGGTCAACAGCCCACATGTTGACTCCACGGTTAAAGGAAATAGGATTGGGAAGATGCAAGCGTCTCTTGCTTTGGCACGCAACTGATGGACATGAGTACATCCTCTTTACCGATGAAAAAAAAATACTGTGGAGGAAGTTTTTAATAACCAAAATGATAAGGTTTATCATATCATCATCAGAAGAAGCTAAAAATAACGGTTCCCAGAGTGCAACGAGGCCATCATCCAGTTTCTGTAATGGTTTGGTGAGGTGTATCTCATAAAGGTGTCACAACACTCCATTTTTGCGAAAAGGGAGTCAAAACTGGTGCGGCGGTGTATCAAACCAATGTGCTAGAAGGTGTTGTAAAACCTTCATCGTCCATTCTCTTCGGTGGACAACATTGGGTCTTCCAGCAAGACTCTGCTCCTGCTCACAAAGCAAAGAGCACACAAGAGTGGCTACGCAACAAAATTCCATCCGGGAGCCCATTTAAATCCGCTGGATTATGCTTTGTGGACAGAGTTAAAGAACAAGGCCTGTAAAACTCCCCACCGTAATTTGGACAGTCTGAAAAAATCCTTGGTGAAAGCAGCAAATGAAATGTCGTTGGATACCGTGCGTGCCGCTATATACCAGTGGCCAAAACGTTTAAAAGCTTGCATAAAAGCAAAAGAAGGTCATTTCGAATAAAGTTAATATTATTTAATAAACAATACTATACTAAAATAAATTTCTTTAAAATAAACATATTATCTTTTATTTCTTAGATTTCATGCTACTTTAAAGTTGTGACAGAATTTATGGCACGACTAAGTATATATAACACAATCCCATGCTACCCGCAACCGACAACGTATTTTCATTTGAAGCGTGTGGTCGCTGAACGGATAACAAAATTCTGCATGGGAAATCCAACTGCAGCAGAAAATTCCCTTAAATAGCCGAAACGATTTGTAGCTCTACACTATTGTATTTTTAGTTCTGAACGCGACGGGGAACTTCTGCCCCGCGCGTACTAAATAAATAATTTTGTTAAAATCACGGATATTAGATATAAGTTAAATTTTTAAACAAACTGTTTTGTAAAAAAAGATGTTAATTTCTTAAGATCCACTTTTCGACTACCGAACAATTAAATTGTTACTAAAAATTACACTTTTCCTAACATTGTCGTCTAGGTAATCATTTCTGTTACATCTGGTCACAGGTGATCCAGGCAGCACATGTTGTTCGAATTGCTAATTCCAGGCCGATGAATGTCTGCTTGTGTTGTTGGAATTGATGAATTGCCTGCGCGTGTTGATATTGATGAATTGGCTACGCGTGTTGATAATTGTTGGGAGCATCAAATTTTTCGATAGTTAACTCTTTCGCACTTAGATGCAGATGTCCTCATCTGTTTAAAACTATGAAATAATGTGGGGCATTTGGACACTACGCAGCCAATTTTGCAGGTATTGGAGAATATTCAGCGTCGATGAGATACTGACTGATGATGGAGTGCATTTTACTCTGCTCATCGCCCATATGCGTATTGATTTTGTAGATGATGCCTGTTTTCAAACATGTCTAACGCAGGACTTTAACTAACAGGAAGACGAATAATGTGATTATGAGTCCATAATTGATCCATTTTTCGGATTCCTTTTCAGCCCTTAGTAACTCGATTTTATTAGTGTCATGGATGTGAAGCTCCATTACCATCTCGAGAGATAAAAGTTCTAGATACAGTGTTTCTCGTGGGGTTGGTTGCATAATAGTTGGAAGGGCTTCGAGACTTGTGACTTCTCGTGAGGTACAGTTTGCTCATTGATTTCAACCGTGATGTTAATGAATTTTAATATGAATGTTTCGCTGAGTTTCTGAATTGCACCTTCGATGTTGATTGTCCAGTTGAAGTTGTTAACAAGGATTATGTCTGAAGCGATATTTGGTATGTGCTGGCTGCCAACTTTGTTACAAATGGAATTCTGACTTTTCTAAATATTTGCTATACAAGATGAATTAGTCATATCTAATAATTTAGTTTGAATGCAACTTAAAAGTTTGTTTGTTGATATACAAATTTTTGATATATTATAGACTTTACCAACTCTTTTAAATTTTGTTCAGAATGTCTACAGTTGTTTTTCCTCTTTTTACAGATTTTGTTATGAATTTTTCATTTGCTTCTTCAGTTGTAATTGGAATGTTTACAATATACTATATTGATTAATCCCTCCTTGCAGCTATTGAAACATTGGACGCTGATCACCTGGACCTTTTCTGGGTTAGGCTTTACTCCTTAAGTAGTACGATGTGACCTAGAAATGAAATTTCTTTCCGCATAAATTCGGATTTGTCCAATTGGACTTTGAGGTTTGCTTGTCTTAATCTTTGAAATATTTTTTTCAGGTTTTCTACATGTTCTTGGAAGGAAGTAGAGAACACGATCATAGCGTCCAGATAGACTAAGCAAATTGTCTCTTGAAGCTCTACAGGAACATTGTCCATAACCTTTTGGAACGTGGACGGTGCGTTTTTAAGGCCGAATGGCATCCGCACATATTTTTAATGTCCATCTTCGACCGTAGAAGCGGTTTTGCCAACGTCCTTGGGATTCATCTCGATTTGATGAAATTCACTCGCCAGGCAAGTGTAGAATAGTACATTGACTTGCCAAGTTTGTCAAGGATGTTATTGATATTCGTAATTGGGTATCTATCAGTTATTGTTTTTTGCTCTACACTGGGGAGCTCCATGGTGAGTAGCTTGGACGGATTATGCCTTGGTTGAACAGATCAGATATTAGCCTACAAACTTCACCGTTTTGAACAAAAGGGTATCTTCAACATTTTGTGTATATATGCGCATCAACCATAGTTTTAATATGATGTTTAATTTGATTTGTAAAACTAAAGTTTTGCTCTTCGCGGATGAAAATGTCGTCGTATTCGTGGCATATTTGAAGGAGCTGTTTCCATTCTTCGTCGTTTGATTGGGACGTTCGAAGAATTTCGGAGATGTCTTTTAGTGATGGAGGAAGTGGATGACCGTCGTCGTATGTTATGTGGTAATTGTGAAGCTGATGATCGTGAGAGATGAGCTCTTGAACTTTTAGAGGTTTTTCAACAAAGAGTGTTCCATCTGAAGGTGAATGATTTAGGAATAACCCATTATCTGCGGGACATTTTTCTTTGATTTTGGCTGCTGATTACGAATCTGCAAAAATTTTCCAAAAATTTTCACAGGTAGAGCCGGAAAGCCCGATGCCATTTGGCATCGCTGCAGGTCAGCGTATGAACTGCAATTTTTTTTAAAAATCGATATTCAAACTCAAATTAGCTTTTTGCCTTGTTTTTTTTTTTATAAAAAATAAAGAATGGAAATGTTAAAAAAAGCTGCATGATGAATATGTGCATCGACGTTTCGTACTTTTGACTGGCATATAGTCCAAATGATCGTACTGATCTTTCTCTGGAAGCCGCGCTCTTTTCATGGGTCGATTTACAACAGCAGCTAAAGTAACAGCATTGCAATAGTGTTGAGCAATGTTTCGACGAAATTGAAGCTGAGCAAATTATTCATACCCGCTCGGCGTTGTTGGTTGGTTTTTATCCAAAGGTGGCTCACTTAGGCCACGAGAGGTCCATTGGGATACCACAGAATATTAGGGCGGCAGTAGAACCTGCAGGATGACGAGAACCATCCAGATTCTCGTATAAAGCCGGTTATGCAGCCAATGTGCAGATCAGCTACTTCCGTGAGGTTGTCCAGGAAGGGCGTGCCCAAGGTTTGCATGCGCTTCCAGGACAGCGCCGGACATTCGCACAGAAAGTGTTTAACAGTTTCTTCCTCTTTCTCCGATCTGCAATTTCGGCAGAAATCATTGAAAGGGACACCCAATCTTTCTGCGTGTCTGCCGATCAGACCGTATCCTGTCAGTATGGAAACGACGGAACTCAGGGTTTCGCGGCTTATGTTGAGGAGCCGCTTGGTGCGTTTGGAGCACAGTGCGTGCCAAGTTTGCCTGGTTGTGCTACAGCTTTCTTCGAGCAGCCAGGCCCTATTCGCAGCCTCCACGTAGTGCTGCTTAAATCCTAGCTTTATGGAAGCTAGAGGTTGGCCGACTTCGTGGTTAAGTGTATATTCCTGAAGCTCAGTGCCATCTCTCGCTAAGGCATCTGCTTCGCAGTTTCCAGGTATATCACTATGCCCCGGTACCCAACAAAGAATCATTTCACAGTGAAGTGACATCACGTTCAGTTGTGAGCGGCATTCTATCGCAATTTAAGATGAGGTATGCACGCTGGATAATGATTGGATGGCAGCTTGACTGTCAGAAAAGATGTTTAAATTTCTTATGGAAATTTTCTGACTTCTCAGCCAGTCAACTGCCTTATAAATCGCAATGACCTCTGCCTGAAAGACGCTGCAGTGGTCTGGTAATCGGAAGGATAGTTTCAGGCCTAGCTGTTCTGAGAACACGCCACAGCCAACTCTTCCCTCCATTTTTGATCCATCAGTGTAGATGTCGACCGATTCCTGTATCCCATCTATTTCTGTGGTCCAGTCCTCCCTATTAGGGATGACTGACCTGAAACCATGGTGAAAACAGGGAATCGGAGATGCAAGGTCCACTTTCCCTGACGTTGGCTCATCCCTCCGTAGTATTGTAGAGTGACCAAAGTTATCCTCATGCCATAATCGCAGAGCTTTTAATCGAACAGCAGTGCACTTGGCCTGCTGTCTCGTAAGTAGCTCTGTCGGAAGCCAGTTTAATAGCATAAATAATGCCTTTGTCGGGGTAGTCCGTAGAGCCCCGGTGATTGCAATAGCCGCACTCCTTCTGAACTTGTTTAGCAGGTTTACGTTTGATGCTTTCGCCTTAGCAGGCAACCAAATAACTGCGCCACACAGAAGGATTGGTTCCACTATCGCCGTATAGAGCCATGATACAATTTTGGGTTTTAATCATCACCTTTTCCCAATAGCTAGTTTGTAGCAGTAGGTTGTGCATGCAGCCTTGCGTGCTCTTTCTGATGTGTTCGCTTTCCATGCGAGTTTAGAGTCCAGAATTAGACCTAAATATTTGACCTGATCAGAAGGGTTAAGACTTATCTCCTCAAGTTTAGGTGGGACAAATCGTGGAATTTTTAACCTTCTTGTGAAGAGCATAAATTCCGTCTTTTGCGGGTTGATCTTTAGACCACACTCTTCGCTCGATTTGGTAAGAATACCTTGGGCAAAGTTTAGTCTTTCCGATAGGGTTTTAACAAATTTTCCCGATATTGCTATTGCAGCATCGTCGGCATAAGCTATGACTTTGCAGCCTGTCGCTTCTATTTCTGACAGGAGCTCATCCACCACTAGGTTCCATAGAAGGGGTGATAGCACCCCACCTTGTGGTGTGCCTCTGTAAACCCTAATTCAGTAGTATGGATATAGCGGTTCAAGCGCTTTTTTCCCACGGTCCCCATTTTTTTCCCACGGGTATCGGATTACCGCCCCACGGATATCGGATTACCGCCCCACGGATGACGTCACCTGTTATCGCTTCCGGTGGCGCCATTTCTTATCGCTGTAGGGGTGATTCCCACGGATGACGTCACCTGTTATCGCTTCCGGTGGCGCCATTTCTTATCGCTGTCGGGATGTTTCCCACGGATGACGCCATTTCTTATCGCTGTCGGGGTGTTTCCCACGGGCAGGTGTTTTCCCACGGACAGGTGTTTCCCAACCGCGATGAGTCATGCTGATGAATAGGTGTGATAAGAAGTCAAGGGCAAGGTCGATGTCAAGGTGTTTCCCCCCGGTCATCGTATTACTGCACTAGTTGCAATTCGGATCGGCATAACGTAAACAATTGCCCTTATTTGAAAGATAAAGATAAAAGAAGGAAATAATAAATAAAGATTAGCGAAGGGCTAAATACAAAATTATAGTAGTTATAATATTAGGTTACCCTTAAGGAATTTATAAAATAAACAATAGAATTATATAAAAAGACAAGACCCCAACAGGAATCATTCCAGTTGCTATTCTGCGTTGTAAACCAGTATTCATTCAAAGTGAATTTTTATACCTTGTCGAAAAAATATAAAAAATTGCAAAAGATAAAAAGTGATTAAAATTTAAAAAGTTTATTTTAAATATAAAATAACTAAGTTTTTATTTAAAGTGGAAAAGGAAGAATTAGATCTTTCAGATATACAATCCTCTGCTTTCACTTTGCATCTCAATTTAGGAAAGTTTTTATTTTGAGCTCAGTGAAAAAACACGAAGTGAATTGTATTCCTTAAAATGTTTTGTGAATTTTGTAATATCGAAGTCAATAGTGCTTGTTGGAACTATCATGTGCGAACCAATGCTCACAAAAATAAATCTATAGAGCCCCTCAACGAACATTTTAAAAGGGTAAAAAGTTGTTTTGGACAGCGAATGGAAACTCTTGTTTTTGAATACAAAGATGAGGGTCTTTTAAATTCGGCGGAGTTTTTAAAGATGATGGAAGATCCGTTAGTGAATTATCTGATGAGTGCACTAGATGAACGCGTGACACTCAAATTCAACATTGAACTCTTTGCTGAATTCATTAAAATGAATGATGATGATGAAAACGATTGCATAATAAGCATTAAGTCTTTCCATACAAAAATGCAAGCGATAATTCAAAAAAGTGAGTTGAAATTAGCTTTCGATAATATGGCTAATGAAATTCGAATCAAAATGGAGGAATTCCAGGTGAAAGACAGTGGATGGGCTCTCCTTAGAATTACGCACTGTGAGTTAAATATAAACGATTTTAAACCATTGAGAGGAACAAGTTATATTCCGCTACCAAAACAATTGGCCAATAAGCGTGCTTGCATTAATATTAAGAACCGCGACAGTTATTGTTTTAAATGGTGCATAATTTCCGCAATGTGTCCGACAGATCATAATTCAGAAAGAACTACATCATACCGAATTGATGACATTGCAGACATCGTTATACATCTTCAAAATGGTATAGTGTTGAATTTTCGGGGGCTCAAGTTTCCGCTACAGGTGCAAGATATTGACAAATTTGAGGAATTAAACCAAACAATTAGTGTAAATTTATTTGGATACGATGAAGAGTTAAAAAAAGTTATCGGTCCATATCATATCACAAAGCAAGAAAAATCACATCACATCAATCTGCTCCTGCTGCAATCCAACGAAGATTGTCATTATGTCTGGATTAAACATATTTCAAGGTATGTAATAGTGAATAGTGTGTGTGTGTATGTGTGAATACATGAATTATTTTTCTTCTTCTTCTTTAAAGGTTGATTCGCAGTCAACAAACGCTATACGAAGGTTCTATCTATGTTTGCAATAAATGCCTGCAATATTTTATGTCGAGTGAGAAACTGCAACTGCATAAAAACAGCTGTAGCAGAGTAGTCACGAAAATGGTGGAACCGGAGAAAGCAACGCTGCAGTACAAAAGCTATGGACGACAACTCGAGGTACCTTTTGTCATCTATGCAGATTTTGAATGCCTTCTTCAAGACGTCGATACATGTGCACCCAATCCGACACTTTCATCGACCTCAACAATCCAAGAACATACCCCTTGTGCTTTCTCTTATTTCATCAAGTGTTCATTCGATTCAAAATTAGACAGATTCAGATTATACAAAGGTCCAGATTCACCCAAAGAATTCGTTAATTCCATTGTAAATGACGTAAAATGGTTTTATATAAATCATATCAAGAATCCAAAGTCAATGGATGCTCTATCGTCGGAAGAAGAAAAGGTTCAAAGGGAATCGATTTTCTGTCACATTTGTAAAAAAGAGCTTGACAATGATAGAGTCCGAGACCATTGTCATTTTACTGGAAAATATAGAGGCCCCGCTCATAACGAATGCAATTTATTGTATCGAGTACCGAAATTCTTTCCAATATTATTTCACAACCTCTCGGGCTATGATTGTCATTTGTTTGTGAAAGAATTAGATAGCATTGATGGGAAAATATCTATTATACCCATTAATAAGGAATTATACGTTTCATCATCTAAACGAATTCAAGTCGATGAGTTTGAAACGATTGAGCTTAGGTTCTTAGACTCAGCCAGATTCATGCAGAGTAGTTTGGATGCTCTAGTGAAAAATCTTTCTCCAGTAGATCTGAAAACCGTAAGATCAGTATATGAAGATGAGGAGAAATTCCATCTGCTTACAAGAAAGGGTGTATTTCCCTACGATTATATTAACTCGTGGGATCGATTGAATGAAGTTTGTTTACCACCTCGAGAAAGCTTTTACAACAAAATGACAAATAGCGAGTGCAATGAGATTGATTATAAACATGCTGAAAATGTATGGAAAGTTTTCAATTGTACAACGATTTGGGACTATTTGGAATTATATCTGAAGACAGATGTGCTGCTTCTGACAGACGTTTTCGAAAATTTCAGGAAAGTTTGTAAAAATATCTATGGACTTGACCCTTGCCAATACTATACAACTCCTGGGTTATCATGGGATGCCATGCTCAAAATAACATCTGTTAAACTTGATCTTCTAACAGATATAAACATGCATCACTTCATACAACGAGGAATCAGAGGTGGTATTACTCAATGCTCACATCGTCACTCAAAAGCTAACAACAAATACTTGGAAGATTATAAAGAAGAGGATCCTTCCAAGTATCTGATGTATGTAGACGCAAACAATCTATATGGTTGGGCAATGTCACAACCACTTCCCCATGCTGAATTCCAGTGGGTTGAAAATATAGATGAGGTTGACATTCTCAATATTGCAATAGACGCAGACATTGGATACATATTGGAAGTTGATTTGGAGTATCCAACAACAAAGCACGATGAGCATAACGATTTACCTTTCTGTGCAGAAAATAAAAAAGCACCTGGTTCGAAAACTGCGAAATTGATCACTGACTTAACTAACAAACAAAATTATGTGATTCACTATAGAAATCTACAGCAATGCATTGCGAATGGTTTGAAATTGACCCGTGTCCATAGAGTTTTACAGTTTAAACAATCGAATTGGATGAAGCAGTACATAGAATTGAACACCCAATATCGCAAAGCCAGTAAAAATTTGTTTGAGAAAAACTTTTTCAAGCTTTTAAGCAACGCAGTATATGGCAAAACGATGGAAAATGTGGATAAAAGGAAAGATGTGAAGATTGTGACGGATTGGGAAAGCCGAGGCAGACACTCAGGCGCACGAAGTCTTATATTGAAACCAAATTTTCATGGTGCAGCCGTTTTTACCCCCAATATGGCAGCTTTTCAAATGGATAGAGTATTCACATGCTACAACAAACCGACTTATCTTGGTTTCACCGTGCTTGATCTATCAAAATTGAAAATGTATGATTTTCATTATCGTTTCATGAAGCCCAAATATAATGAGAAAATTATTCTCAACTATATGGATACGGATTCATTTATTTACACTATTCAAACAAACGACTTTTACAGTGATATTATACCGGATATAGACAATCACTTTGATACTTCTGAGTACCCCCAAGATAACATATATGATATTCCGCTGAAAAATGGAAAAGTGTTGGGTATGATGAAAGACGAAAATAATGGAAAAGTCATGAAGGAGTTTATAGGATTAAGAGCTAAAATGTATTCTTTAAGTATAGAAAATGGTGATACAATTAAAAAAGCAAAAGGTGTAAAAAAGCTTATTATGGATGGACTAAATTTAGATGATTATAGAGATTGCTTGTTTAGAAAAAAGATATTTAGAGGTAGTATGTACGTGTTTAGATCTAAGCTTCACAATTTATATACTGAATGTATAAATAAGGTTCCTTTAAGTTATTTAGATGATAAGCGATATATAAGGGAAGATGGGGTTAGCAGATATGCTTGGGGACATTATAATATTGTAATGGATGTAGACTAGGAAGATTGAAATAAATAAAAATTGAATGAAGCAGAGAATGGAGTTTTTGAAAATATTTGTTGTTATTTCGAGTATCGGAATACTTTTTCTTCAAGGTAATCCCCTACCAGTGGTGACTCTTAGTAAGGATTTCGGCAATATTTGCTTAGAAAAGAAATGGAAATAGCTGGAATAATCGAAAGTAAAAATATTTTTTACAGACATTTCAAATTAGAATTCGATGACGAAAATATCTTAACAGTACGATGCACATACGATAGCAACTATTCCGAACGTTCACTCAAAATCTCGTGCTTTGAATACCGTGAGTTTGAAGCCGAGAGGATTCTTAGCAATGGCGAAGTTGAATACATAAAACAACAACAAGACCTCAATTGTAGGTCAGATGTAGAATTTTTAGATTTAAAGAACATGAAGCAAACATATACCATGAGTATTACTTGAACCGTCAACCGCTTCACAACGATGGATACTAAAGACGATAATGATGATCTTCAGCGTTCTATTGAGGAATATAAACAATTTTTTGTTGATAGCAAGCAACTAATTTTAACGGAGCACTTTGATAAACTTGTAAACAATTACACGTTTTTGAAAGCCTACGCTGACATGCAACAAAAAGTCAACAAGTTTGGTAAACATTATGTGAACTGTCCTTGGGCTTATGATGATGCAGAATGCGGTCCCGATACTTGTGAATGTTACAGTGTTCATAGGAGATTGTGTGAAGTTAAAAGGCTTGTTCAATTTTATAAACGATTAACAAATAAATAAATTTTATTTTTCAATTATAACCACAATGTTTTATTTTGAATCTTAACACTAAAACAATGAATGAGTTATTCCATATCTTTAACATTTATCCAGGAATTATGTTCTTTCGAAAACCCCAACCACTTTACAAATGCTTTATTTCCCCTCCTTTTTAAAACTTTTTCCACAAGATAAAACGACGGATTCTTAGCTTTTAGCAGTTCAAGTTCATAAAATCCTCCTTCGATTGGATTTCCTTCATAATCTTCTAAAAGATATGTGACGGGGTTGGTTATTTGAATTTGACGAATTTTAAAAATCTCCGTTGTCCAGTTTGGTGTATATCCTTTTTCAAATATATGCTTGTATTTACTAATTCGTACATAGTCACCCACTTTATATTTCGACTTTCCCATTACTTTAATATTGTTGTACACCGTGGACAGAAGTGACAGTTCATTTGAGCTATTTACAGCAGAAGGAGCCATTTTTATTGTTCGATGTTTTTTGTTATTATACTCCTTGGTCAAATCATCAACGAGACTAATCCACTTGTAATTTCCATTCATGCTAAACTCCTTCCACATCATGTTCTTCAGTGTACGATTGAATCGTTCAACAATTGACGCCTTAAGAGAGCTATACGTAGAATAGTGGTTTATTTGATATTGTTCCATAATGTTTTTGAAATGTTTGTTGTAGAATTCTTTTCCGTCGTCTGTTTGCAAGTTTTTAGGAATGCGCCCCTGTTGAAGTATGTGTTCAATTGCCTTGGCAACTTCTTTACCAGTCTTCGTTTTGATAGAAACCGTCCATGCATACTTAGAAAACGTGTCAATGATCGTAAGAAGGAAACGAAACCCTGTATTTTCGCTAGCATATGCTCCCATTTCAACTAAATCCGCTTGCCACAAATCATCCAAACCTTTTATAATAACACGCCGTTGCTTAAAATTTTTTCGAGCAGACGCGTGCAATTCGTTAATAACTTGTCGTTTGCTCATGATAAAAAAGACTAAGCTTGTTTACTTGCATTTTTATTAATATATATATATGTAACGTTAATTCAAACAAAAACAACATTTTTTTTATTATCGCAGTGAATCTGAATTTGCTTGTCTACATTTGCCTTTAGCTTCTCAATATACGTATCAACGTAAACTTTTGTTGTAGCATCATCATCATCTAGGGGCGTGCCAAGATGCTTTAATCGTTTGAATTTAAGAATATAATCACTGTTCTCCGCTTTGTCGAATCCTACACCTGGAGCCCCCTGCGCACCTGGAGCCCCCTGCGGACCTGGAGCCCCCTGCGGACCTGGAGCCCCCTGCGGACCTGGAGCCCCCCGAGGACCTTCAGGTCCCTTGGGACCTGAAGGCCCTCGTTTGCCTCCACCTTCCTTTGAAAATCGACCAAATTTGTCAACACTCATTTTTTGAAACAGCTGGTGATTTCTATCGTATTTATTCTATTATTTGCGCCTCTTTCAATTCTTCAATGATCGATATAATTTCGTTGTTATGATTATTGTGACCGGCTTGTTGCGATCCAATGAGTAACTGCAATCGACTCACTAATTCATTCGGATCATCCCAATATATGTAGTCTTTCTGTTTGTCGGATGTTTGCATTAAACTATAATCTTTGTGTTTAGGTGTTTGTCTTAGCCCTCTTCCTTCTTTGTTGATGTTATCTAACAGTTTCGAAATTATTTTTCTATATTTAAAGCTTCGGTTTCCATTTATTTGACTATTGCTGTCGTAAGAACGTCTGTAAGCATTAGTGTGCAGAATAATACTTTTATAGTCTTCTAAATCTTCATTGGTATATAATTTTTCATCTGGATACTTCATAAAAAGCAGTTCGTATAAACCTCGAGTTCCTATGTAGGATTTCTCATTTACAAGTATTTGATTGCCATTGATTACGAAATTCGAATTTCCTATTTTCCACTGCTCTCCATCATCATCTTCATCCCTATATATTCTATAAACACTGTCAATTGCAGACGGTTGATTTACATAAATATCTAGATATTGCCTAGGAATCTCCGGAAATTGGTTTTGCTTCATGTACTCTTCAAAATATTCTCGTCCTTTCGCAGTGGCAACATATTTACGAACAACTTTTGTAGAAGAAGAGTTGGATGTTGTGGCGGCGAGATTTCGTTTCAAGTTTGGTGTAGGAGTTTTAAAACTGTCTTCTTCTTCTTCTTGATGACTATTTCCCTCATCTCGTATTGATGGAGGCTCTGCTTTAATTCCATTTTTTATGTCTTTATTATTTTGCAACAACTTGGCTCTTTTAACTAATTATTTGAGAGGGCGCGTGATTGGTTTAAATGTTTCCTCTTGCTGAATCACTGTTCCAGCTTTGTTAGCTTTCAGCTGTTGATACTTTTTCCTCATCGAATTGGTTGTTGCTACAATATCACTGAGTAGCTGCGTCTGTTGCTTATCAGACATTGTTTTTTTCATTTTTTATGAATACAACAGCAGCATTTCGTCGTCAAATTTCGAAAGGTATCTACAATATTTTGAAATATTCTTTCAATAGGTTCTAATTTGAGTTTGAAATGGTTTTTGCTGTACCTGAATCGATTTGTGTCTTTTTCGAATTGTTTGGTACTGTCTTCACTGTTGCTGCTGTACTGAAACCTTATTGAATTGTTATCAAACTGTATTGAACAGCTATCGAGCTGCATCTGAACTACTATTGAACTGCTTGGAACTGGTATTGAACTGCTTTGAACAGGTATTGAACTGCTTTAAACAGGTATAGAACTGCTTTGAACAGGTATTGAACTGCTATTGAACTGCTTGGAACTGGTATTGAACTGCTTTGAACAGGTATTGAACTTCTTTGAACAGGTATTGAACTGGTAATGAACTGATTTGAACTGCTTCGATGTTTTTATAGTATTATGAATACATCAAACCCCTTTCGATATCGACCCTTGTCTAAGGGACTGTCTTTATCAATTACACAGAACCCATATTTATCGCTCCAACATTTTCCACAGATGTTTCTAAACTGATCGAAAGTCATGTCTGTGTTTACGTGATTATTGTAAATGTGTCTCAAATTCATATCATCCTGTTTGAATATAATCAAAAAATTTGCATTGTCTCGAATAAGGTGTTTCGGTATTCTCGTATAAGGTTGACACAGATAAAAACTATCAATATTATGATGTCTTCCCATACAGAAATATAATCGAACGTTATCTTGTTTCTCGTTGGCAATATCATCGAAAATGAAAACAGAGTTAGACTCAGCTTGATCTGGTGGAATCACTGCACTATTGTTTGAACATGTATAGAAGCCTAATCCAGAAATAGGTTTTACAGCCTGCTTTAAATGTCTATATTTTGATTGATGTAATGATTTCGAGTAGATGTAGATGTTTTCAAATTTAACGCCATTGGGATGTTTCAACATGGATATCATAACGTTAGTTTTACCACAGTTGGAGGGACCCACAATTATAGCTCGAATACTATTAGGCAATAAATTGCTATGTTTATTTGTAAAGGGTTCATTTGCAATGTCAACATTTTCCACCAATAACTTTTGGTGTTGTTGTATAAACCGCATCCTGATAACTGAAGAGCAAACATGTAAATGACTAGGTTTTAACGAAAGTTTTACAGTCGGCGATGAGTTGTTAAACAAGGTGTATCGCGATCAGTATAAAATGATTGATCATAAAAAGAAATGTACTAGTAGTTTACGAAAAGCCGTGAGCGGAAGAGGGTTCATTAATACTCTAATTAATAAACTACCGATTGAACTGCATTTGCCTGGCTATCAATATTGTGGACCTGGCACGAAGCTTCAAAAACGACTTGCCCGAGGAGACGCCGGAATAAATCCCCTTGACGAAGCGTGTAAAGAGCACGATATTGGTTATTCACAATTTAAAGAAACGAGCGATCGTCACAAACTAGATAAGATATTAACTGAAAAGGCGTGGCAACGCGTTAGATCAGCAGACGCAGGATTAGCCGAACGCACTAACGCGTTACTAGTAGCCAATATGATGAAAGCTAAAGTAAAATTAGGAATGGGATTGAAAGATAAACAGAAATTTGGAACAGTTATTTCTAAAGTCCAAAAAATCATTAAACAGAAGAAACCCAACAGTATGAAGGCGAGTATTAAGGTAGCCTTAGCTGCTGCAAAAAATATTACAAAAGGATGGAAAAAAGCTATTAAAACTCCAAGAATAATACCCATTCCTAAAGTTGGTGGAGTTTTGCCGTTCCTAATTCCTCTTTTCGCAGGATTATCTGCTATTGGTAGTTTATCAGGTGGAGCTGCGGGAATAGCTTAAGCTGTTGATGATGCTAATAATGCCAAAAATACATTAGAGGAAAAAAAGCGACATAACCAGAAAATGAAGCAGATAACATTAGGTCGAGGATTACATTTGAAACCGTACAGAAAAGGCTTAGGGTTGTATTTAAATCCTGTTCCAAAAAACTTTTCAAAACGCTACCCAAGAGAGCATTAAATGAAAATGATTTGAGAAAGTTTGCAAGATTCTTACCAACCTTCAGAGGAGTTTTTATGCGAAATAATTTACCAAAGGGATTTGCCATGCAAAACGAGTGTGGTATAGTAAATTTAGATAATATTCAAGGCTCTGGTACCCATTGGGTAGCGTACAACAAACAAAATCGTTATGTGGAATACTTTGATAGTTTTGGTAATTTACCTCCACCGATAGAATTACTAGATTATCTGGGATCTAATATAAAATACAACTACAATACATATCAAAGCTATGACTCATACAACTGTGGACATTTATGTTTAAGATTTTTATACAAACGTTTGTAAATTGTCTAGTGCATTCATATAAATAAATACTTTACTAAAAAACCCAATCATTGTGTTATATACTGCCATGGCACTAACATTAACTCTCAGTGGAAACACATCCATTCTTACAACAGAGTATTTTCCACCTATCCAATTACAAGATGACTATGTGTGCGGACTTGTTGATTTTCGAGCATATAATTCTATACCTAACGTGGATGAAAACAATAATTTATTACACATTGGAAAGCACGTTATAGAAATACCCGTTGGATCATACGAAATCGATGATATTGCAAATTATCTATATAAACAGTTGGCGAAGATCAATGACAAAATAAATTTTTCAATACGTGCCAATAATAACACTCTCAAAAGTGAAATCAAATCAACTGCTCCTATTTACTTCAACAAAGAAAGATCCATTGGTCAATTGCTAGGATTTGCTTGAGGTCTTGTCTTTTTATATAATTCTATTGTTTATTTTATAAATTCCTTAAGGGTAACCTAATATTATAACTACTTTAATTTTGTATTTAGCCCTTCGCTAATCTTTATTTATTATTTCCTTCTTTTATCTTTATCTTTCAAATAAGGGCAATTGTTTACGTTATGCCGATCCGAATTGCAACTAGTGCAGTAATACGATCTTTTGTGTTCCACCTTATCAGTGGAATTTCCGGTGGTTGGCATTTTCGTTTCTGGGAAGTTATTGGATTTTCAAGTGGATGGTTATTATTTTTGTGTTTATGAGAATATTATGTGCAGGATGTTTATATAGATGATTCAAGGTTTAGGTATTTGGGGTAATGTGTTTCAGATATGACTCAGAATATTGCATTTTGTTGCGAAATCAGAATATTGCGATGAAGGCAATTGTTTACGTTATGCCGATCCGATTTGCAACTAGTGCAGTAATACGATCTTTTGTGTTCCACCTTATCAGTGGAATTTCCGGTGATTGGCATTTTCGTTTCTAGGAAGTTTACTTGATCTTATTGGATTTCAAGTGGATGGTTATTATTTTTGTGTTTATGGGAATATTATGTGCAGGATGTTTATATAGATGATTCAAGGTTTAGGTATTTGGGTTAATGTGTTTCAGATATGACTCAGAATTGAGATATGACTCAGAATATTGCATTTTGTTGCGAAATCAGAATATTGCGTGTTGTTGCGAAATTGAAGATGATGTCATAGGTGTTTCCTGGGATATGACTCAGAATTGAGATATGACTCAGAATATTGCATTTTGTTGCGATATCAGAATATTGCGTGTTGTTGTGAAATTGAAGATGATGCCATAGGTGTTTCCTGGGATATGACTCAGAATTGAGATATGACTCAGAATATTGCATTTTGTTGCGAAACCAGAATATTGCGTGTTGTTGCGAAATTGAAGATGATGTCATAGGTGTTTCCTGGGATATGACTCAGAATTGAGATATGACTCAGAATATTGCATTTTGTTGCGAAATTGAAGATGATGTGATAGGTGTTTCCTGGGATATGACTCTCACCGCGGTTGGGAAAATTCCTTTGACCTTGAACTTTGACCCTTGACCTTTGACCCTTGATCTTGACTTCTTATCTCACCTATTCATCAGCATGACTCATCGCGGTTGGTAAACACCTGGCCGTGGGAAAACACCTTGACACCGACCTTGACCTTGACTTCTTATCACACCTATTCATCAGCATGACTCATCGCGGTTGGTAAACACCTGGCCGTGGGAAAACACCTGTCCGTGGGAAACACCCTGACAGCGATAAGAAATGGCGCCCCAGACAGCGATATGAAATGGCGCCCCAGACAGCGATAAGAAATGGCGCCACCGGAAGCGATAAGAAATGGCGCCCCAGACAGTGATAAGAAATGGCGGCACCGGAAGCGATAACAGGTGACGTCATGCGGGGGCGGTAATCCGATACCCGTGGGAAAACACCTGCCCGTGGGAAAAAAATATGGCGCCACCGGAAGCGATAACAGGTGACGTCATGCGGGGGCGGTAATCCGATACCCGTGGGGCAGTAATCCGATACCCGTGGGAAAAAAATGGGGACCGTGGGAAAAAGTGTGCCTGGCGCCACCGGAAGCGATAACAGGTGACGTCATGCGGGGGCGGTAATCCGATACCCGTGGGAAAAAGTGAGTTAAAGTCCCCACATCCATACTACTTAATTCGTAAGGTACTGTTTCCTAGTGAGGAGTTGATGCTCCTGCTGCTAAGCAATTGACCGTTGAACCCTATCAGGTTGTCATCGGCATTGCTTTCCCCGAGTGCTTTACCAATAAGCTTATGGCTGATATTGTTGAAAGCCCCTTCGATGTCTATAAAAACTGATTGCGTTTATTCTTTGACGCTTAGCGATTTTTCGATGTAGCTGGTGAGCGAGCGAAGAGCTGTTTCAACCAATCTCCCTTTTGTATATGCGTGCTGCGCATTAGAGAGTGGTTTCAGAATGGATTTCAGATGGATCTCTATCAGTCGCTCCAGAGTTTTTAGCAGAAAGGAGGTGAGACTGATAGGTCTGTAATCCTTAGGTGAGGAGTGGGATGTTTTACCCGCTTTAGGTATGAAAACTATTTTTGCTTCTCTCCACTGCTGTGGAATGTAAGCCATCCGTACACATGATTTGAAAATGGCGTTTCAGCCATGGCAGTGCTATATTGATACCCTGCTGGATCTCAACAGGTGAGATGTTGTCCATGCTTGGGGATTTAAAGGGTTGAAGTGAGCTGATTGCCCAGCATAGGAGCCTGTAATTTACAGGCACAGTAGTTGGAATGCCATCCGGGAGCGTGTGTGAATCCGCTTTGTCAGCCACACCCTCACTACCCAGGAAGTGCGTATCCACGAGAACGGACAACGTGTCGGAGCTGGATTTCATCCAGACTCCATTTGCGTCCTTAATGGACCTTAAAAACGAGGGGGAGCTCGTCATGACTTTTCGCAGGCGACTGACATCCTTGGAGTGTTCTATTTCTGTACAGAAACTTCTTCAAGAGGTGCGTTTAGCCTTTCTGATAGATGATTTGAACTCCTTCAGTTTTGTTTTATAAGAACACCAGTCATTAGATTCTTTAGTCCGATTGAAGGAATTCCTACACTCCTTCCGCAGCTCGGCAATGTCATTATTCCACCATGAGAGCTTGTTCTTCCCTCTAGGCTTCGTTGGACCTTGCTGCATCATTGAAGGCCAATGTAAGGGTCCCAACGGCTTCCTCAAGACCGGGTATGTCTGCAATCTCTGGAGGTCCGCCTTCTAGCGCAGACTCGAATACCGATTGATATTTGACCCAATCCATCTTCCTTTTGTTAATGAAGGTTGGATTGGTCGGAGGGTCAGATGCCAAATCGAACCGTATGTATAGGTGATTGGAGAACGAGCACTCTTGTGATACGTGTCATCCCTTGAAGCCTTGGTTCAAGTGCTCGTTCGTCAGAGTGATATCCAAAATCGCTATACGGCTTGCCGTAATGAAGGTAGGATCCTCACCTTTGTTAGCTAGAGCTAAGTCGTGCAATAAAATGAATTCAAATAATGATTCACCCCGTTTATTCATGTCGGTGCTACCCCAAATGCGATAATGGGCATTGGCGTCCGCTCCGACTATTAAAGGGATGGACCGGCACATGCTTCAACCTCCACATCTTCAATGACATATAATGTGTGGTCGCCTGCTTGGCCTTCGAATTTAATTTCCACCATTTTGTTGACCTGATTGTGATGTTAGTCCATGAGTGTACCGCCCTCATCATCATTGGCATCGTCCTCTGCCGAATCATATGCAGGGTCTGGCGGTTCGACATAAATACCGGGCAATCTCTCGGTAATTTCATCTTCTTCGATGAGCTGCTTGAGATATTCCACTGCCTCATGCAGTTTCATTCTAAAGCATAAAAAACACTACATCAGCAAATATAAGCGTAAACAATAGAAAACTATGCTTTTTTGTCGATTCATACGCTGAACCCCGGTGACGCCATATGGCATCAACCATTTCGGAATGACAATATCTCATACCCAATGCAAAATATTTTCAAACTAACATTACCAATCAATCAAGCACTTTCAGAAATTATAGACTTTTACTACAAAAAGAATGGGAAAAAGAGATATAAAGCACTTACCGATCACGCCTACTCATTTCGGCACTTTATTCCAATTTACAAAACGACACTTGTGTTTGTGATGTTGCTCTGACTAAATTTTAACTTGGAATGTCAAAATAAAGATACCAGTGAACGCGGCAAACATTTTTCTACGCGATACAGCTGTCAGTTACTGAATATGTACATGCAAGTGTGAGCATTGCTCGATTGAATAAACCGGAATTTATTGATGCCATATGGCATCATCGCAGATAATAGGTGAAGGCGAGCCGATCCTTCGCTGCGTATATTCCTTCCGAAATAGTAATATTAGGCGTGATTTGCACAGACTTGACATAAATTTCACCATTTTCGATGTTGACCGGCAATTTAACAATGGAAATAGTGTATTTTGCAGATATGAAATTTCGTTTGAAGTTTAAGGCTTAGGCTGCGCTGTTGGTAACAAGGACTTGGTAAAAGTTTCGATCACTTCGCTCTAAAATTCCTCCGAAGTTTCATTACTCTTGTCAACATAATGTAGAATAAGGTTTTCCTTAATGTGACCCCAATTTAATGTGGTGCCATACATGTTAAGCATTTCATTGGCGGGTCCTACAATTTTATTTCGGATTGCTGCCCATAGGGGGTACCACTCGTGGGACTTATTAACTCAAGGATTTCGTTGAGGTTATCGATGAAATCAAATAATAATCTGGAATTTCCATCAAAGCGAGAAAGATCTTTTATTGCGTCAGGCACTCGAAAAGCCGTGGATATATCGATGCTAGCCGGATGAGTAGTAGTAGTGATATTATTAATAGATAAGTCACTTATCAATTTAAAGTTATAAACGTCACTTTCACTTTTATTTTTCTTCGCGAACGAATCGGTTTCTGTTAAACTAACTTTAATTTTATTTGGTTGAAATGTTTTTGAAATATTTGATAGGCTAAATGATCGCTTTGTATTATTTGGCACTGTATCACTATTGTTATTAAGTTTATTATTTCTTACATCTACTAAGTTTTTGGAGTCTGGAAGGCTACGCTTTGGGTGTATAGAGTACGGTTTGGAGGAGGAAGGCTTAAGTTTGGTTGGAAACATATAAAATATATGGAAAAAATTGCTGATGTATATTAAGAATTCTGCAATCATTTCCACGTTGTTCTGTCTTCCTTCTAGACGATTTTTTTTCGTCGCTATTTGGGTTGGCCGTTTACAGCGATATTCTCTCATTGCTGTATTTTCACGAACACGACACCTCTTCCGTTGATTTTCTGTTTCGAATCGCGTTATTTCGCGCTACCGATAACCCATCCGCCCTTAAGTCGACTGCGCAAGTTAAATGATCTACGTTATCCTCTAGAAAAAATACAATAAAACACGACTTTTTTCCTTTAAATTCAAATTTTTTTTATTGAATTTCAAACCGACAGTGCTTCCGCTTGCTTTTACAAAAATGAACTCGCTAATTTTCTTCTAATTGTGGTTTTATATTACAAAAAGATTCTCACGCCGAAACATGTAAGTGCAAATGCAATTGCACTTGAATCACTTGAAGTTTCAAAAATTTGGAATATGTTTAGTCTACGTTATGTGTATGGTGGACGGCTATGGTGTCGCCGTAACTATTGCACTTGAATCATTTGAATTTGGAAAAAATGGAATTTGTTTATTCTACGATAACGTAGACATAAGACAAAGTACACATAAGTGTATGGTGGACGGCTATGGTGTAGCCGTAACTCACGCGAGTGAAAATGGGCAAATAAAAGGCGGGAGTTCAGATATATTTAAAAATTTGTATCATTTGTAAAAAGATACAAAAAATATGATTGCTGTTCAAAATAAAGGCGTATGTTGAGCGTAAACTAATTCGAAAACATTATGTTACGAGCTGCTATTATGCTACATCATTAAATTAGCCTATATGGGATGAATTCATTTGCACAGTAATCGATTATCAACTTCAACATGAAACAATGAAAAAATTCAATACTATACGGAAATAATAATCAAAAGGACCGACAAACTTGGCAAGACATTCACAAATTTAAGGAGAAGCAAGCAAGTACTCAATGTAAAAATTTCCAAATCAAATGTTAATAGAGCATAATTTTAAACTGATTAATTTACAAACTTGATATTCAGATATTACCGAAATGCAAAATAACATTCTCAGTTGTTTTGACGTTGTATTGCAAAATAAATACTTTCAAATTTAATATTGGGAATAAAATTACATACTCATCATACAATAGCACAGTTAATTTGTTGACTTTAAACGTGCATGAAACAGGAAGCCGTGGCAAAAGATACATCTTTGTGATGTGGGGTCAAATTTTATCCTCTTATAAAATTAAACGGGGAAATCCGAATAGGTTGAGTATTAATTAAATCTTATTTTCGCCAACTGTTGCATGTTTTATTTGAAGCAATGTAAATACATCAAATTTTGACGAATACATTTTTAATTATATACATACAACATTCACACATAAATTTTATATATTGTATTTAAAACAAGATTATAATCTTCGGCCTCTATCGTCTTTTTTTAACCGGGCTTGGGACCCACTTTGGCGGAATTATGAGGACATGCATATCTTGCATGCTATGCTTTCATAAATAAGTCGAATAAAAATGATCAAAGTTAGTTTGTCGATGCAAGATATCGTTTAAATTCCTTTGAAATGAAAGATTTTAGTTAAATGCTGCCTAATAGAATGTTTTTTTCTGATTTCGTTTTTGCTGTGAAGTGAAATTGTGTTTGCAGATAGACTTAAATGACAGTTTTAATTAGAAGACAGTAACGTTGAGTCTTCACCATATGCATGAAATAGCAATCGGAAAGGGTTTCTCCGATACAATAAGCTCACAAGCAGATAGATATGAATTGGGATTTTCGCGATCTCAAAATGTTTCCATCCTTACCAAGCTGATGTCTTCGAATTTGCCGTTCAGTTTTCTGGCAAATAAGTGTTACACACATAGACTAATTAAAAAAACTAATTGGCGCCCATACTGACTACGGCACTGTGCAATTTTTGACAGTGCATCTGTCGGAAATTATTGCAAGAAAGTCCGATGCAACCAAATCAATCATTTTTCACTGAAAAACACTCGGCTCACTTGCGCAAACTTAAAATACGTAACTTCCAGACATATTTACATGTGAAAAGCAACTTTTTCTGACCGTGAACGCGATTTATTCGCACAACAAGCTACAACACACTTCATTGTTAAAAACACTTAATTCACAGCTCTAAATTTGCTTTCTACACTTCTCGTCGATAGTGTCACTTTTCACTAATTAATAACATATAATGTAGTCACGTAAATTATTCTATCAAGAGTATATGTCGCCAAAATATTTGCGCGGAAGGCAAACTTCTCAAAACTCTAGACGATTTTGGAATGTCAAAGTGACAATCAGAGAAATTTGACAACATGGGACGACGTCGGCAGCAAAAAGTTGACCAACTCACATATGCATATCTACACGGATATCACCATTCCTCTAGTTGTCTCTTCCATACTGGTCGCGGTCAACGTCGTGTATTAGAGGTGGGAAAAACATATCTTTGCTGAGATTGGAACACTTGCATCTGACTCAGTAAACAGATTCAAATCATTGATATGGAACACTGAGTCGGAAGAGATGTTTGGTAGCATGAGTTCGAAACAAGGTATACAAACAGATAGAGTTTCCAAATTGGTTCGTTCTGTGCACCGCTTCTATCGTGTCAGCACAGTGACGGAATATGCTCAACAGGTTTGCCAGAGTGTGAAATGTTGTGTTTGATCAAATTTCATTGAATAGAAAAAAAAATTGCAAAACATGAAGCGCTATAATCCTCAATGAGCTTACGTTGTTGAAGAAGAACTAGTATCTGTAAGCCCATATTTGGCTAAAAATCCGAAAAAAACCTAGCTGCAGTGTAAATTCTCACACAAAATGTATTAAAGCACAATTGCATCTGTAACATCTAATAAATGATAAAATCCTCCATCTTCAAATTATATAATATTAAATGGTATTGCATTTGAAATTACTATGATCGAAACTTCCAATTACCATATATCTGAATATATTTGTAAACTATGACTGGCAGCCTTATGTCAACATATCATCACTCTCAACTCGATCTCTTAACTTGACTCACGTCCGCGCTATGCATCTTCACTTAAGTGATGAAGCAATGTTTCAGATTCTTTCAAATTCCAAATGATGCATTCGAAACATTGTTACTGTTCCAATCTTTCGAAACACTTTGATGTTTCGAAACACTGAGTCAGTTCAGTAAAGAGTTACACTCCTCTATCGTGTATGATTTCAAAGTTGCCAGTAGTAATTTTAGCTAGTCCTTCATTGATTAAGATTATCTGCGAATTGGTATAGTCCAGTATCTGAACCTTGCAGAATGTCCGTGTGTACCACAATTCTGAAATATAATTTAATTTTTTATATGACTTTTGTGAACTATTTTCCCTGACTCTGTTATAACAATAGTATCCTTATTTTTTTAACGATTTCTTGCTTGTACCTTTGTTGCTGATAACGACATTTTCGGGAATACAGGAAGAAAAGAGGATGTTTCTAAGAGGCTGTCTGACATCTTGGGCTGATTTTGATTGTAACATCTGTACCTGTAAATTTAGTGAATTTATCTATTGCAGTTAGGACTAAATGCTTCTCCGTAGAAAATATATCGATGTGGACCATGGTATAAAGACTAAAGGAGGTAAACCCATTAGAAAATTGTCATCCTAGTTCGCTCGCACATCTGACTCACATTGCGTCACGTATTCACTGAAATTAGGGCTACCAAAGTAACAAATCGGAGACGGTGCGTATGGCATGCCAAAATATAACGAAATCTCACATTTGAATCAGGCGTTACAAAAACGCCACATATTAAAATTTAGCAACTCGTCAGGTAACAAAAACGAATGTTTACTGTAATCAATATTATAGCTTGGGAAACAAACAAATATTCTCTAAAGACTATTCAAATGGCACATTATTTATTTTTTTCTTCCAATACGTGTCACTCCACCCAGCAGGAAAACCACATCTTGTATGCCGCAAAGTGTTGCTGAAATTTCTACTGGGCAAAATGTCATGATTGTCTGAACACATGACGTCACCGCAGCTTCGGAAGAGACTACCTGGTCGTCTGCTGGGTAATTAGGGATTGGTGTTGCATTGATAAAGGAGTTATTAGGGTGACGGTCATATTTATTTTTGCAGATTGTACATTGATCAGTCAATCTTCTAATCGTTGCTGACATTTTGGTGAAATAAAAGTTATGTAATAGTTGGAGGCGGTTCCCCTCTGCATTACAATGAGCCGTACAGTGGGTTTTGATTATTTTTTTCTCCTGTTTAATTTCATTAGGGATATCTTGGACAATTATGTGTGTATATCGAATTTTGTAGCTGCTGAAATGTTTTGGGTAGATTTCCTGTATAAGTCCTATAGTCCGTGCATCGCAAAGAATTCCTTTTATAGTGTTAAGATTAAGGTTTTGTTTGAAAATGGTGATCAGGTTTTCTTTCATATAGTCCTGTCGTATAAGGGTATGCTTTCTGTAATTGTCGAATGGGTTTCTTACTTGATAGCTATTTTCATCACCAGTCCTTAGATTGAGCTGATTTCTAAATGCATTAATGGGAGTTTCTACGCAAGGAATTGAATTGTGTGAGGAGCTTTCATCGCTATGTTCAGTTGGTGTCATGTACTTGACTCCAGATATTTTAGAGGGTCTTGATAAGGAGTCGGTGACGATGTTGGCTTGACGCTTCTTATATTGATTTCCAGCGTTTCAATTTACTGTTAGTATTTTTGTTACTTAAGACATAAGGTAAAGGCTGACGATCCGTGTATATTTTTCTTTTTCTTGAGCCATATAGAAAATTACGAAAGTATTTTAGAGACCATAATATGGCAAGCATCAGTCTTTTTAAGAGTCCGTGATAAGAATGAGATCGATGGGATAGAACGGCGCCAATAGCGTTATTAAGTTCCTTAAATGTTTATCTTCGTTTCTACCGAAAATTTTAATATCATCTCTGCAGATGTGACAACGTACTCCGGTGTGCTCTTTAAGGATATCATCCAAGGCCCTTTGGAAGATTGGAGGAGCGTTCTTCAGCCCAAATGGAAAACGCACAAATTCAAACTTTCCATAGTTAATTGAAAATGCGGTTTTCCCAAAATCCTATTCCCTTAACGGAATTTGACACAAACCGCTTTTCAAGTCGATAATCGTTACGAATGGATTGTTTTCCAAATTTGCTAGCACCTCATAGATTTCTGGTGTGGGGTATTTCTCACGTATAATGATTGAATTAAGCTTTCTATAGCCAATAAATGCGCGGAATCTTTTTTTTCGCCAGAGGTATTTTGTTTATTTGGGACGATCCATACCGGAGAATTATATGCGAATTTTGATGTCTGATGATTCCATTAGGAGTCTCAAAATTTATTTTTCAACTGCCTTTTTGAGGGACATTGGGTAAGGATAAGATTTGGAGTAAACTGGATCATTTGATCATGAGCGGATCTCTCCTTTCACAATTGTGGTATAAGTTAGTTTTTCGTCAGGTTCCGAGAACTCTCTCGTTTCGACAATTTTCCAAAATTGTCTGTTATCTAAGATTTTGATTTTTGGTGAGATGAGCTGTTCTGCTATTATGATTTCAAACAGTCGTTTACAATAATTCCTGTAAAGGTTTTGAGTGCAGGGAAAATAAAAAAATTTGAGTTTTTTAATATTATTACCAAACAGGTCGATATAAGCGTGGTGGGGGATCTGAACTTTACCACCAATAAAGTTTGCGAAAAATGGAACGCCGTTTGTTATAGGTGTTCTTACAAATTGCGGTTGATTGTAGTTTTTATTGGACCCAGTGTCCATAAGAAATTTAAAACATTGCTCCGCTCCTCGCTGCGTGCTTAATGTATGGAAGCGAAGAGCTATTTAATCTAAAGAATTAATATCTTGTAACCCTGCACCATCTGTATCTAGTTCGATATGCCATCCGGGTGTCAAATTTTGCGTCATATGTGCGGGAGGAAAGGTTGAGTTTCGTCCTATGCTAGGTATTCAAGGAGATCATTGCCAGTCCTTGGATCACTGTGGTATAAGGTTTCATTATGAATTTCGGGCATTTATATTGCCATGTGTGAAGAAATTTCTCTGCTATTTATTTCTGAAGTCAGGAAGTTGTGATGATTTTCTTTAAGCTGGAAACTAATGATCAGCGTGTGGTCTGTGTTGGTTATTTATGGCATAACTCCTAATAGATTGGTTCACATCCATGGGTTCGTACCTACGAGGTTTTAGCGGTATCTGCAAACATTGTTGCTGAACGTTGAATCGTCGTGTTCGGAATTGTGGCTGTGATTTATTTGTATACTGGGGCGTCCTGAAATCGTAATGGCTGGGGTACTTGCGTGTTATGGAATAAAGTAAGGTAGAAATCTTTTTTGTGTATGGTTTGGTTGGTAAAGAGTTGGCATGGGAGTAATTTTTCTCGAGGGTACCAGTGATGGGTTTTGAGGATTGTGTTTTCGTGCGTAATTTTGAGAGCTTCGAGCATGATGCGCACGATTGTCAACATTTTGTAACTTTTGGCATGGGTTTAATGCGTGCGGCAAGTCTTTTGGCTCTTTTATACTCAACAGCCTTGGCAAATCACCATTTGATCATCTTACAAACATGCCACATGCCTTTTCACGGTAGCATCGCGTCATATTATTAAGGGATTCTTGACCCATCTCCGTACATGATAACTTGTTTCATATAAGAAATAAGTGATGATACACGTTCCCTAGAACGAGGGTTTTAGGTTGGTAGTCGAGTGTACGAAAATTTCTTTGATTTGCGTAGTGTAATGTTAAACATTTTGCTATTTTCTCCCAATTTAAAGGTGTGTTATAGGAGACCAGCGGGATATTTGCATCTCCAACTATTTTATTTCTCATTACCGAAAAAGTCCCATTATATTTTGCGGTTCCCTCGAGATTTTCGTAGATTTTATGAATGCGGTCTTCCAGAGAAATCCCTAAGACTCTTTGCAACGTCCGGGACCTTACCTTTTTCGGACAAACTATGTTGGCATTAGCGTTTACTGGTATATCAGCTTCGTTATTTATATCCAAGTTAGGATTTACAAAAAAATTAAGGATATTTCTTCCTTCTGACTGGACGTTTTCAATTACCAGACGAGAAATCAATTGTAATAAATCTTCATAGCTTATCTGTGGATTTTCCCCGTTTGAAAGGAGATTGAGTTGAAGATCTGTTCCGACATACGCGTTATCAATCTGAATTCGTGGTGGACGAATTAAGTTATTTCGGTTCGCCATTCTATGTTTGCGACGACCACTAAGAAAATTTATTTGGAACACTTTCTGAGGTTTTGTAAACTGCTGTATTAAAGAGGAATAAATTTTTCAGGCGTGAGATCACAACACCAAGTAGGCAATTAAAGGAACTTGAATCTTGTAAAAAAGTTTTTTTGTAAAATTAAGTTTTATTATAAGATGAAAGATTGGTGCTGAAATATGAAAAAAATTTTTTTTAAATATTTCGCTTGGGGCTGCAATTTTATTTTCGCTCCCTAGGTTGGCTGCCAATTCTTAAATTAGCTCCCTTTTGCTTTCGCTACTTGAGGACCTCTTTTTCTTAGATCCACTGCTTCCCGTGTTTTGGTTAACACGTCTTCGCTAGTAGTGATGGCTTGGTTGTCACATTATCACTTTAATGTAATTACTGCATTTGATTATCGTACCGGTTTATCACGCGCAAAAAACTTTAAACAGTGTAGCGATTTGCGGTCCCTGTTCGGTTGCCAGGTAATTTTTTAAACAAACTGCTTTGTAAAAAGAAGGATGTTTATTTCTTATGATACACTTTTCGACTAACTAACAATTCAATTTTTACTAATTATTACACTTATGCTAACAGACTAAGCAATGATTTCTGTTGCATCCGGTCACAGGTGATCCAGGTAGAGCATGTTCAAATTGCTGCGTTTTTGAACGAAAAAAATCTTTTTTCATGATTGCAAAACATATTCATACAAAACCAAAACACCATTAATATTTATGACGGCAAAAGGTTGATAGAAATAATATAACTTAATTTCACTTACTCAATGATATTGTTTCTAAATAAATCTCTTCTTTCAAGTTGAAACCTTGGCCAATCATTGTTTTTCGAAATCAGATGTTTTAAGTTCTCATCAAATAAAACTTTTTAGCTTTTTGAAGTGAAACTTCTTTTGGCACGGTGTGAATTGAATGCTATGAAACGAAAAAGTGTAACGAAAAAGAGACAACTATAAATGTATTTAAAGAGATTAGGCCGAGAGAGAATGAGATAGAATGCGTGCAGCAATCTCGAGTTGGCGACGCGCTAATTATTACGAAATTCGTCTTATGATTAGAAAGGGGAGGCGGGAGAGACTGGCTGAGCCCTGTCCCACGAAAGGCTGCTGCTGCTGGTGAAACCGTAGAACGCGGGCATCGCGACCGGGACTGGGCTCCACGCAATCCACTGCGTCGAAGCCTCAAGACTGCCCTTAGGGACTCCGCGCTGTTTGGCTGCCGAGTGGACCACGTCTCGCGCAAGCAACACTTGGCCGAGAACGCTTTCTCGTCTTGCTAGCGGCCAGAAAGCCACAATGGAGAAACCAATCGTGGCCACCGCGGAGTCGCTTTTGTTGTGCCGCCAAGAATGTGTCTGCCATCATTCGTGGCTGCCGTAGTCCGGGCCAAGTGGCCGTCATTGTGTTCTGCCGCGATTCCTGGCCCAAGCCCAGCGTTCGCCTGAGCCCAGCGTTCGCCTGCACGTCGACGGCAAAATATGAAAGATGTAATCTACCGATGCGGCCGGCTGGACAACGATTTGCTTAAACTGAACTCCTAGTGTTGTGAGTGGTGTATACTAAACTCTGAATATACTTGAAATATATGAAGAAGAGAGAAAGAGAGAGAAAGAAAACGTTGAAATCTATAGTACATTATTTTTTATATTGAATCTAACAATTTCTATATTTACTAGAATTTTACTTTAAGTGATTCTATTAATCATTCTCTCTCTTTCGTTCTTTACTACTTCAATCAATGAAAAAATGTCAATTGGTCTCTCTTTCTCTGTGTTTATCACCTCAAAAGTGTATTCAGCTCATTCTCTTACAGATTAATCAGAAGGCATAGTTTCACTTCTACCGCGTGTGAACTCACTCGATTTTTTTTATTATTCCTCAAAAGCATTCTTTCATACGATTGATCCGCGTGAAGATTCGTGCAATCTCAATTGTCATAGACAACAGACGTTTGGTGGAAACCTTAAGCAATTGATGAGAATCGGAGAAGGGAAAATTTTGTTGAAAATGTTGAGTTCAATTTGTCAAATTTTGTAATTAATTATCAAAACACAATGAAAACTGTTCATGCAAGGTTACTGAATGTGAAATTATTTTCTTTCGCTTTAAGAACAGTCTCAAAAATATATCCTAATTCTCTTGCGTGCAAACTCATGTATCCAAACTTTTTAGAGAATACCCAGTTTATCGTACGTTTTCGGCCAATGCAGCATATTGAAGGAATAATAATTAAGTACTTATGGAAGTACTAGACGTAATCTTGTGTCTATATAGAATGTGTTGAAGACGAAGCATTTAAATCAGCTAAGTCATGCTACCCTTTTGAAATCCACGAACTCAACCAGTAATTTAATCTACATTAACCTGCAAGAGAAAAACACTGGAGATAAGGTTTTCTTCATATTCACGCTATTCTTATTGGACTTTAGTAAAATTTTATGAATGAATTTACGTCTGGTGAGCGCATGCCGAAAACTGATTGTATTCGAGCTATTTATCTAACATACATGATTTAATTTTACATTCGGTATTCCAGGAGATAATCTTGACGACCATGCTGTCGTATAATTTGAACTTTATTATAGACATGGGCATTATGATTTTTTTTTTCAAAATACGAAAAAGGTTGAAAGTAAGTTTTCGGAAAATATGATGAAAAGAGAAAAAAGTTCGATAGCTAGATACGATAAGAATACCACGAAGAATTTTGTCCATGTTCAAGTTGGTGAAAATTTTTTGAGAAGAAGCGATAGACGAACAGGTGAAACAGATGATTTATGGTTCGGACCATATGCTGATACTAAAATGAATCAAAACAGCATTCAAGTCAAGATGTATAGGAAGTGTGTTCAGATTAATGAAAAAGGCGTAAAAAAATTATAGAGAAGAAATTTAGTTTTAACTTTCAATTTCTGCCTAGCCTATGTTTCAAATCACTGGGAGAAACCAGATTCATGAGCAAAAAAATTAATTGAAAAATACCAATAGAGATAACTGAGATAGAAGAAGACATTGAAAGGATAACTACGGTTACTACTCAGTAAATAGTATAAAAGATATGATGATGCAAAATAAATAGGAGATTATAAGTGCGTAGGTTATACCAAAATCTTAATACAATTTATGCGTTAATGGGAATCACTCCCAATTGTAGGTTTAAACGAGGTATAATGAATTGGGTAGGAAGTTTATTTTTTTGGAAATATGTCAGCAGACGATACTGAACAAATTGAAAGGATTTTGGATGTTGCTGAAAATAATGAAAGTAATTATCAAAGGGGTATTTAAGATAACATAGTGGTTATAAAAAAAATTATAGACAAACAAAATAATATTTATGATGGAAAAAGGTTGATAAAAATAATATCATCTAATTTCACTTATTCTAATGACGTAGCTTCTAAAAATGTTTTTTCTGTCTACTTTAAACTTCTGCCAGTTATTGTTTTTCGAGATCAGATGTGTTAACTTCTCACCAAATGAAACTTCTAGGTTTTTTTATTACTTTCCAAAAACATTCATTATTTAAAGTAACATTTTTTTTATTCTTATTCTTGTGTTTAATATTTTTAATACTTGTGTAGATATTACTAGGAAGTATAGCAGGTGGACCTCAAGCGTCGCACCTCGCAGCTCCCACACATTAGAATTGGGACTATGTATTTATTTGAAGTTCCTCATCAGGTATTGTTCAGAGATTTGGTTGACCTCTTCGTAGAATTTTTTCCACTTTTGTTGATACTCTTACTCATATTTAGCATTTTTTCGTTTGCGTGAATAAATATGGATGTATTATATACACACATGCAATATAATACACACAGTCACAAAATTGAAGAGACAAGCAATAAATATGAAAACTCCTAATCATATATGAACTAATGTCCGTTTACTATCACTTTTTTTTATTTTTTATTAAATTGAAGACTAACAATACTGAAATGAATTAAAAAATTAATTAATTTTTTTTAAATAATTAAGTAACAAGAAAAAATTAACAACAAAAATTCAACGCACAGAATTGAAGGCACAAACTTTAAGATCACTAGAAAAATGTAAAATAATTTATTATTAGTACTTAGTGTGATATCCCTTGGCTTTGATTAGTGCATGTAGTCCAGTATTTAGAAAGGCACACTTTCCGCTACCTTTTTTGTTATGGTTGGGCTAAATTTTGACATTCCCTTGTTATTATTGACTTCAGCTCAGATTTATTCGCAATTGAAGATTTTCAGATTTGTTGCTCAAGTACTGATCACAAATGTTCTATTGGGTTAAGGTCTGGTGACTAGGGTGAAGATTTTAATTGTTTTGGCGTATTATTAAGCAACCACATCTTTACAGTATGTGCGGTGTGGTTTGGATCATTATCTTGTTGAAACCAAAACACATCCGATAATCCTAATTTAATAGCACTTGATTTTAAATTCCCTTTCAGGATATTGAGGTATTATATTTGTCCCTTGTGGTTTCAACAAATTCCATGTTGCCGACTCCTCCTGCAGACATGCAGCCTCAAACCATCACATTACCTCCTCCATGTTCTACGGTTCCGCATAACATTTTTTCTTTAGCTCGGTATTCACTTTCCTCCAAACCATTTGTCTGCCATCACCTCCAAATAGGTTGAACTTACTTTCATCACTGAATGTTATGTTTTTTCAGAAATCTGGACCCTCATTTACGTAAGCTTTCGCAATTTCTAACCGTTTTTCCTATTTGCTTCTGATATAAACGGCTTTTTACGGGCCATTCTTCCATTTAAACCATGGTTTCACAATATTCTTCTAATAGTTTCCTTGGATCTAGGTTTTTGGATCATATGAGACTCCAGCTCTCACATTATTAATCGGCTCATTTGAATATTTTTCTATTTCCCGTCGAATGTATTGCTCATCTTTAGCTGACAGTAACGTTTTAATTAAAGTGCCGTCATTTCTCCATTTGTTGACTGCAGTTTTTATTGAAGAAAATGATCTCCCAATTTTTTTCCCTACTTCCCGATATGTTTTAGCTCGACAAACAAGCTTAATAATAATCTTTCTCTCCGCAATTGTGGCTTCTTTTCTTCGTTTATTCATTTCAGGTTTTTTATTCATTTATTTAACAATATTTAAGTTTTTTTTTTGGAAATAAACACACACTTTACTCAACTAGTCACTAACGTTAACCTAAAAATCAATATTTGTAAAGAATTGCATCATCAAATTCTAAGAAATATCTTGGTAGATGCACTTGTGCCTTCAATTTTGTGTAGCTCGTAAGTAGTACAGTTGACATCAAGATAGCAAAATTTGTGATAGATCCCATTTTTTTGGTATTAACTTAGTGTACATTATAAAGAAGATTACGCACTTACAGAATAAAATGCCAATTCGATAAAATTACTACAATTGTAGTAACATTGAATAATATTTTAGCATTTATGTGGTTGTGCTTTCAATTTTGTGACTATGTATGAAGGGCACAGGGAAAAACGATCTACCATAAGTCACATTAAAATATGAAATGAGTTACACATGCTATCGCATGCGTTGTAGACTGCACTTTTAAATTAGATAGTCAAAATGTTTTAAGAAACAGTTTAAGTCCTAGTAAATGCAATGTATGGTTTATGAAAGATCCAAGTCCACCCACACACAAAATTATCTCTAATGTGGTGCTATTCTTGTAGCGAAATATATACCGTTATTCTGAATGTTGTTTTGTTGTCTTCATCAAAAACTGTCAGGGAACACACTTTTATCAGAAACAAGTGAAGTAAGATCGTTGTTTCTATTTTTGAGCATTTCTGTTTATCGTGTTAAAATAATGAGTTCAAGTGCAAATAGTGATACCAATTACGAAAAGCCATTGTGTAATTTACCCCGTAAAAGAAGATCTTATGATCGCATTCAAGATGCTACAAAGAGGATCAGCAATCATTCCTATAAAACTGGCGAATCGATGGACTATACCGTGTAAAAACGTATCCTTTCATAACTCACAGGAATATTTTATAGGCTTCAACATAGGTTTCGGCTATCCTAGAACTGGCACCTGCTCTGCCTATGATGCGGTGGAAATAACATCTCTAGAATCTCAACTGGGTCAACTTGCATCATCCGATAAAAAAGAAGTCTAATTAAAGAAAACTTTTAAAAAACGTCAAACAAAGGGCAAAGTTCACAAGATGAAGGCACAGGCATTCTATAATCAAAAACGAATGACGAAAATCGCACTAGAAAATCCAACGAATTTGAGGCCATTACAATGCATTTTTGCAAAAACTTGCCAACACCGAACATTAATAACAATGACGTTCACTATAAAAGGGAATTCACTTTTACTATTCATATCCACGTTTTATCTAAAAATCAATCAGTGTTTTATACGTAAACTGTGGCAAAGAAGTGAGCTGATGAAGTCATGTCATTTTTGTACCTTTTCCTCGCCACGCAAGTGAAAAATCTACGTATATTTTATGAATCCTGCGCGGTGCAAATTAATTTTTTTTACCTTTGTAAGATTTTTGCAGTAAATGATCCATAGACAGAAGTGGCTTGAATCAATTCATGTGATATTTTCTAAGAGAGGGCATTCATACCTCAAATGCGTGAAAGATTTAGCATTGATTAATCAAAAATCTATAGTTGAAGTTCCTGATCAATGGTTCGAAGTATTTTGGACATCAAGATCCAAACCCATGCCATTCGATGTGTAGCAAGAATTGTTTAATGCCTGGAAAAACTTTCTACGGCAACACTACAAGATAAATTGCCCATTTGCTATTAGGCCAGGTAGAGAAATGCAGTTTAATAAGGAAAACCCACGTACTGTAGTAGTTTGGGAGACTGCGTACAATGCAGCACTCACTGAATTTGTTATAATTAATACAAATTCAACTTGAAATTCCAATGTTACTCCGGAACCACTTCACTCCAACTTTATATCTCTTCCAAAAAAATACAAATAACTTGAAAAATTGAAAATGTTCATCGCAGTATTTTAATCAAGAAAAACCTTTCTTTGACGCCAATAGTAGCGATGATGAATTTGACGTGAACTATCTCTGAATCTTCACTTTTTAAAATAACAAAATACCTTTGCTATTTTGTAGGAGCTGTGAATACAAAAGGCCTTAGTTCATTCTTCTATATATTCTTTTTCATTTAAGTTCATTATGGTTTTTTTTTTACTCTATTTGGATGAAGGTGATTTTTTTTGGAATTTTAAAAAATACATACTAAATGAGATTTTCCACCAGACTGTTTTTTTCTATCTTTTTATACGTATAACTAGTAGCATTTGAAACTTTAAATTATGTTCATCACAGATTGTTTAAAACTTACTTAGTTCGTTCTTCTCCTGTGCTCTTCATATATATATATATATATAGATTCGCGGCGTATTCGTCCCTTCTGGACATAGCCTGAGATGTCAATCGACACGTATTCAGATTTGCATGATTTTATTAGATTTAGTAAAAAAAATTGCAAAAATTTTTGCACTTTTTTTTTATTAAATTCCAAAACGGTTGCAATTTTTTTTACTAAATCTAATAAAATCATGCAAATCTGAATACGTGTCGATTGACATCTCAGGCTATGTCCAGAAGGGACGAATACGCCGCGAATCTGTTGCGCGTATTACGCGCGTACGTTGCGTCCAGAGATGGGAAATACGCGAATAATCTGTCGCGGGTTTTAACAATTGTGTATCAAAACTTTTCCGATTCATTTTGCCTCGATACTTGCACTTGTGCTGTATTCGCGCGTAAACTGGACACAACAAATAGTTTGTAGTATCTCTACTCTCGCGAGTTACAGCCAGTTCCCACGCCTAACAATAACAGGATGGCCCAGACCGCAGACTCAGGTGTTCACGAACCGTGAAAACTGCACACTGGGCAAAGATGTCATCGCACCTTTGGATAAGAATCACGTGTTGCAGACGCAGTAAATGATAAACTTTAAGTACACCTGAAGCGACGGAAAAAGTACAGTTGTTTTAAAACATCCGTTGTAATCGTAGTGAATATAAAATTGTTTAATTAAAAATGGTTTTTTTTTTATGTATCAGGAGTAAAGATATTTCAACTGGCGCAGTCGAAAAAGGGATAGGGCGACGGATATCGATTATCGATAAGTTTTAAACCCGGAAAAATTTGCGGATTATCGGTTACCAGACGAAAGAATATCGCCTATCGGGAATTTTAAAATCAATCGAAATCGTGTGTGGTTCCATAAGGATTTCAGTTTCGCAATAGTTCCTAGATACATCAACGGATAAATTAATTATCCCACTCGCAAAAAGTGCGTGCAATTCTGAAGCGAAATAGCAGCAACAAAGGAATATTGTTGGAAGTGGCCGGCTGAAGATAGCAGTTACAACAGGACATGTGGCAAGTGATCGCACTAACGTAAGTCCGTTGTTGAGTTTTCCTATCTATGTTTCTTATGAATAAAAAACCCTGGCGTCCCTATCCAATACGCTTTAACTCTAGCTTAAGGCAAACTAGTTCAGTAGAGAATATAATTAGTGAACCAATTAGTGCTTGTAGTGATTACAGTTTAAACTCTTTAGAAAGTGCCAATTTATTATCGGTTAGTGCAGTGCCGGGTTATTCAAATCGTTCGAGCAAATTTCCGCAAATATCTGATATTTTCAAGAAGCTTAATAACCCGTTAATAAACAAAGCTAATGAAATCATGGCCACTGAATCGAATGCTGAAGCCACGGCAGTGGTAAAAATGCTTGATATATTTAATTCATTGAGAGTTCTAAATGCTATTAGAGATTTGCCCAAATTCGATGGGAATCCTCGACTTCTGTTTGATTTCCTCGACAATGTCGACGAAATCCTAGCTATCATAGCCGTAACTAATGGTTCTACATATAGACAACTATTACTTCGCGCAATACGCAATAAGATAAGATAGGATAATTATTCGAATTTAGATAAATATTACCATTATCAGGATCAGTGTGAATCAAACACACAGAGCTGGACTCAAGTTGACGACAACCATGAAGAGCAAAATGATATAAATTTAACTGAAAACATTGTGGATGATCAAAATTTTTCTCCAAAATGCCTCCAGCAGCCTACCGGATACATAGACGTGAATACGCATGGCTATGTCCTTCTATACATCAATATATCATCACCGTTTGGAAGACATCTAAAATTTCTTGTCGATACTGGCGCATCTTCTTCATTCATAAACCCCGAGTTTGTTAGCCAGGAATCTATCACTTACACAAAACCCATCTTCATAAACACCATTTTGCATAAATATGAACTAAACCAAGATATAGTTCTACCGAATTTTGCAGAGTTCAACCAACTAGGGCACATAAGGTTCCTCGTGTTCAAATTTCACGCTTACTTCGATGGGCTACTTGGCATTGACACCTTAACCGCAATAGGAGCAAAGGTGGACCTTGCAAATAAAGTACTAATAACAAAGGGGGTTTACGATCCCCTTATTTTTCAAACCAAATCTTAGTTCAGCCAAATATTCGGTGCCTCCAAAAACAAAAATCATCGCGAAACTTCCTGTTGACGTTAAAGATGCAGATATTTACACCGGGATGGTGGAAATTCAACCTGGAGTATTTATTCAAGAAGGAATCTATAAGACAAAAGACTGGTATGGTTTATTCGAAGTTATCAATAAATCGGATAACGAACAAAACTTCTTATTGGAGCAACCGCGTTTTCAACTTCTAAATTTTCAGAATTGTACAATTTTAGTATCGATCACCCACATCTAGAAGCGCAATTAGAACCAACCGAAAATCTTGAAAGTCTTTTACGTATATCTCATTTAAATTCAGAAGAACAAAAAGTTTTAGTTAAAACCTGCCGTGCATTCGACGATATTTTCTTTAAGGAAGGCCACAAGATTACATTCAGTAATTCAGTTAAACATAATATTCGAACGTCGGATGAAATTCTAATATACACCAAATCTTATCGATATCTACATATTCATAAAGAAGAAGTAAATAGGCAAATCCATGAAATGCTGAGACAGGGTATTATCCGACCCAGTTATTCCCCATGGAGTTCCCCCGTTTGGATAGTCCCAAAAAAGAAGGATGCTACCGGGAAACAAAAGTGGCGGCTCGTAATCGACTACCGAAAGCTGAATGAAAAGACAATAAGCGACAGATATCCGCTTCCGAACATCACGGAAATCCTAGATAAGCTTGGTAAAAGCATGTATTTCACTACACTCGATCTAGCAAGCGGCATCCACGAAATAGAGATGGCTCCTCATGATATTCAGAAAACCGCCTTTACTGTAGAAGGAGGTCATTATGAATATATAAGGATGCCGTTTGGATTAAAGAATGCCCCCTCGACTTTCCAACGCGTAATGGACAACGTGTTAGGAGAATTACAAGGAAAGGTGTGTCTAGTTTATCTCGACGATATTATTATCTTTTCAACTTCCTTGCAGGAACATATTGAAAATCTAAGTAAGGTATTTACCAAGCTCCGCGAAGCAAACTTAAAAGTGGAACTCGATAAGTCCGAGTTCTTGCACAAAGAAATCGCCTTCCTGGGACATTTGGTAACAACCAAGGGTGTTAAACCAAACCCAGACTAAATACGAGCAATCAAAGACTTCCCGATTCCTAGAACTCAAAAGGAAATAAAAGCATTTTTGGGTTTATTGGGATACTACAGAAAATTCATTAAGGATTTCGCAAAGCTCACGAAACCCTTAACAAATTGCCTCAAAAAAGGAAGCAAAGTCGAGCTTAATGAACTATACGTTCGAACATTTAACCAGTGCAAGGACCTCTTAACAAATGATCAACTTTTACAGTACCCAGACTTCACAAAGCCTTTCGTGTTAACAACCGGTACTGTCCCAAGGCCTTATCGGCAGTGATAAGCCATATTTCTACGCAAGTAGAACTTTAACTAGCTCCGAGATTAATTATTCCACGATCGAAAACGAGCTACTGGCCATTGTATGGGCAACAAAATACTTCCGGCCATACCTTTTTGGAAGGAAGTTCAAGATCGTTACTGATCATAAACCTTTGCTTTGGCTCATGAGCCTGAAAGATCCAAACTCAAAACTCATTCGTTGGAGATTGAAACTGGAAGAATATGATTACGAAATCATTTATAAAAAGGGAACCCAGAATTCCAATGCCGACGCACTTAGTCGAATAAAGCTTTCCCCTAAAACTCCTAGAGTCGAAGTCAATACCAATGAGGATTCGTCTAGAATCTCAAATGTTTCGGGTTAACCGTTCACTCTGCTTGCGAAGATAATCACGATGGAATCCCAATATCCAAGAAACCTATCAACGAATTTAATGTTCAACTGATTGCCGGAATTTGATAAGCAAAATATAATCGAAATTTTCAAAAACTATTTCGCACCTCATAAAGTCAATGCGGTTTTACCAACGATGACATTTTCAAACTAATACAATCAGTCTATTCTAAATATTTCTCGCGTAGTAAAACCTTCAAAGTTATCAGGAGCATGGAACTACTCCAAGATGTTACGAGCAATGACGAACAAGATAAGATTATCAGAGATTGTCGAACTAACAACAACCACCGAGGAATCAATGAAACCCTTTTGCATCTAAAAAGAGAATATTACTTCCCCTTTCTCAAAAATAAAATAACTGAAATTATTAATAATTGTGAGAAGTGTCAAACACTAAAATACGACAGAATACCTCCACAGCCGAAATTTCAAATTACGGAAGTTCCCAACAAACCTCTTGATATCCTGCATATCGACATTTATAGCATAAACAAACATCAAATTCTAACAATCATTGATAAATTCTCGAAATTCGCTTCAGCTCATACACTCGTGGCTAGAAATAGTCTCACTGTAATCAAATCTCTAAAGAACTTCATGAGCTTGCATGGTATCCCCAAAAAACTAATAACAGACCAAGGATCTGAATTCACCGCAACTATATTTCGCGATTTCTGTAAGCAATATGGCATAAGGCATCATGTTACTTCATTCCAACAGTCCACTAGCAACGCACCCGTAGAAAGGCTTCAATCCACGTTAACCGAGATTTACAGGATAATATGGGATAAACATAAAACAAAAGAACAGTGAAATTTTGGATGAGACAATAATCACATATAATATTGCTATCCATACCGCCACAAAATTAACTCCCTACGAAGTGTTTTACGGCAGGACCTATAATTCAACAATAGCCTCCAACAAAATAATGTACACGAATATTTAGAAAAATTGAACGAATTCCAATCTCAAATCTATTCAAATATTGACAAAATAAATGTAACAAAAGAAACACCCGCAAGTTATAATGCAGGATCAATTATTTACAGGAAAGAATGTCGCCGTAATAAAATAACCCCTAGATTTAAGAAACATAAAGTCAAGGAAAATAACAATCTTACAAAAATTACTAACGCTAACCGTAAGTTGCACAAAGCTAAAATTAAGAAAAAAACGTAAATTTCAGACTACTAACCGCAATATGCAGCCAGAAGATGTACATGCAGGATCTAACCAGCAATAGAGGACTCCTACAGATGCGCCTTGGTAACGCAAAAATGATAAAAACATACAGCAGCCTTCTACAAATCATTCAGTTAGACCATTATGAAGAAAATTTAAAGCGAATAACTAACTCCTTGGATGCTTTTGGACACGTAGAATCAATATCAGAGTCATTAGAAATCACTAGAGCTAAGTTAAGGGAAACCGAACACACCCTACTAACACTTACACCTAAGTATAGAATTAAGAGAGGAATTATTAACGGGTTAGGAAGTTTGATCAAAACAATAACTGGAAACATGGATTCAGACGATGCAACGCGAATAAACAAGCAAATTAACGAAATTATCCATAATGAAAATTACCTTAAAAAACAAACCGATATTCCAGCAAAGTTAAACAGCCAAATGATCGAACGGTTTGGTAATATTACAAAGCATATCAATAGCCAGCAGCGTATTATAACCGATTATTTAAAATTTACGCAACAAAACATAAAGAACCAGATTAAAACTGAAATAGCATCCATTAAATACATACAATATCTTAACCAAATAAATTATAACATTGACTTAATTTAAAAACATCTCACTAATATCGCGGAAGCAATAACTTCGGCAAAACTGAATATAATTTCTAAACAGATACTAAGCCCGCAAGAACTTTCTGATATATATGCCACATTCAAAAAACAATCCGTAGAGATCATATCATATAAAAATATCTATGAACTACTAGGCCTTCAAGCTTATTACAATGATAGCAACATAATTTTTAACATCCAAGTTCCGCTCATTTCAGAAGAAGCATACTCCTTATTCCATATAATCTCCCTCCCAATGAATCGAACTAAAATCATCCCCACGAAACCGTACCTAATCCTTGGTTCCAAAATAATCCAACAATTGGACAAAAAGTGCCCTAACATCGAAGAAACCTTTTACTGCCACGAATCCTCGGAGAAGGAAAATATTAACGAGTCGAAATTCATTGGAAACATCATAACAAACAAACCAGCAGAATGCCGGCTAAGCGAAAGAAACCGGGATACAGAAATCTATCAACCTGAGCCAAATGACATTTCTCCAACACTGTTGATCAAGACAAAATGCGGTCCAGACAAAGTTAAAGTCACTGGAACACTTCTTGTATACTTTGAGAAGTGTGATGTTACAGTCAACAGCGTAGTGTACACCTCCAAACAAACATCATACTGGGACCAAATAAATATATATCCAACTATTTTTAATGATATTAACGTCACCCTCTTCAACAGCAATAATTCCATCCAACTTCAAAAACTTAGTGGCTACCAGTTCTCAGAAAAAAAGGCAACCATCATCCCCCCAGAACAACAGTTCCTATACGAAGGAACTACGGCTACCATTGTATACCTAACAACGCTGATCACCATCATTATCATCTTTACTTACCTGGAAACAAGCCACAGAAAACGCTCAAAGGTTATCCTGCAACCAGCAACCTACAAGGATGCAGTGTCTTTGACCATCGCTCACGAGTAAGGGGGAGGAGTTACAGCAAGTTCCCACGCCTAACAATAACAGGATGGCCCAGACCGCAGATTCAGGTGTCCGCAAAATTCCGCAACCGTGGAAACTGCACACTGGGCAAAGATGTCATTGCACCTTTGGATAAGAATCACGTGTTGCAGACGCTGCAAATGATAAACTTTAAATACACGCGAAGCGACGGAAAAAGTACAGTTGTTTTAAAACATCCGTTATAATCGTAGTGAAAATAAAATTGTTTAATTAAAAATCTTGTTTTTTTGTATCAGGAGTAAAGACACTCAAACTCGCGCAACACGCGCGTATAACGCGCGAGTCGAGAGCCCAGTGCACGCGATTTACGGGCGTATTTTAAATTCACGCGATGCTTGTGGACGCAATGTATTTGTAACCTGCACCTCGCGAACGCGCGTATGAATTTGCGCGAAACGATTCGCGGCGTATCCATCCTTTCTGGACATAGCTTAAATTATCCAAATACCATGTTTGATTCGCGAGATATAGTGCATGACAAAAATGACCTTGGAGGGACAAACCAAAAAACCACTCGATAATCTAATTACCTCAAAACGTAACTAATAGTTCACCCTTGTTAAAATAATAGTAATAGCAAATTTACTGAAAAAACAATTTATTATTTTCGTTCGAAAATAGGTTTTTTTAAAAAAAAAATTGGAATTCTAGTATTTTTTAATTATATGGCTAATCAATATTCCTCGTTGGTATCCTAACACTTTTATTAAAGATGTGTCATGCTCCAATAATCCATTTACTTTTAAATAGTTTCATCACCTCACGAAAACCCTTCGCCGCTCAACTAAAATCCTCAATATTATTATATTACTGGCGTAAATCAAGCAGCCACTTCATACCCATGTACCTTAATACTTTTGTCACACTTAGTGTTAAAATGATGGTCAGCAGCATGAAATACTATTCGAACGTAATGGAATTTGGGGGTTAAAAGTGAATTGTGGCAAATAGAACTAAATAGTGAGAAGGACTGTGGAGAAAATGCATTCATGGTATTTCCCCATCGTGATGACGCTTACCATTATTCGGGCGGTACGTATTTCAATGGTATAATTTTTGTTTGATCTTTTTATTACAAAAGTTTCGACCAGTGCAATTTCCCTTCTGTCGTTCGACGTTACGCTACTGAAAAAGGCTCTCAAATGTCTTTTATTGACTTTACCGTGACATTTAAAAAAATACAATTTTCAAGTTCTAGGATTTTATCATAAATTGAACGAAAAAACGACTTTGTAGTTTTCAAAGTCATATTTAGAGCACCATAGCTGCTAAGATGTGCTATAGTGTAAATTAATACATTAAATTAAACATGAAAATAGTAATACATTCTCTTTTGTGACAACATTCATTTCCAATATTTAACAATTTTATTAATTTTTCGTCAAACGACTTTTATCTGATGCTTTGGACTTTTAGTTCCGGTATTCTGTCAAGTCTATTTGTACAAGAAATAGCTAATTTCCCACTTATAGGAACTGTTCCTGCATCATGAAATACTAAACTTTGACATAGGTATCCTCTTCAAATGGAGAGAAGACTTTGGTCTAAAAATAAATACGCCGGAGACGAAACTTGTGCCAGACACTAGATTGTACGTAATTCCGCGATTTTTCCCACTGAAGCTTGATGATGTAAGTTTCAAACCATCTTATCAGATCAAATACCTAGGTTTTATTTTGGTCTCCAAATTCACGTAGAGAGTGAGTGCGCAAACCATCATGCGCAATCCACTGTTGTAAAAGAGCTATTGGAAAATTATTGGGATTGAAACGCAAAATTGTATAATGGTTCGAAATTGCTATAGTAAAATCAATCCTTCTGTATGGCACAGTCAGTTGGTAGGCCGACTATTGTAAAAACATCAAATCTGAACCTGCAGAACAAGGTCAGAAAAATTGCAGCTATTACAGGAATGGGTTGACATCTACACCCGCAAAGCGGAGAAAAAGGTTGACTCGCGGCCAGTAGGACTGGAACTATCCTTTAAGCTTCTAGAACCACTGCAGCGTCTTCTAAGCAGAGGCCATTGTAATATACAAAGCACTAGACTGGTTTAGAAACCAAAAAATTTCTATAAAGAATTAAAATGTCTCCTCTGACAGTCAAATTGCTATCACAACAATTTCCAACGTGCAAACCGCACACAGCTGAAAGAGATGTTACTTAATTATGAAAGGACTTTATACTGGGTATCGGAGCATAAAGATAAATCTGGGAATCGCGAAACGACGCCAGCGAGAGCTAGCACTGAGCTGCAGGATTATACTCTTACACCTCAGGTCAGCCATGCTTTAGCTTCCATAAAGCTGAGATTCAAGTAACATTATATAGAGGCTGCAAACAGAGCCTGGCTATTGCAACCTGAAGAACAGTTAGGCAAACAGCACCCAAGCAGCTCTTCAATATGGGTCGTGAAACATTACATTTAATCATATCCGTACTGATGGGACAGTGTTTTATTAACATACACACAGAACTGGGAATGCCCCTAGAACAATCTCTGCTGGCGCTGCCTGTCGTGACTTAAGTGAACCATCTCTTGAGAAAAGAGAGCTACTACTACAACAAATGAACCTAATAATGTATGAGTGATTGTAGCTGGCTCAAAGTCAGCTGGATAAAATTGAATCGAATATTTATTTTCTTAACATTAAAACTATTTAGTGGACACATTTTCTTGTAACACAAATTTTCATGCGAATTTCAACTAGGAAAAAATTCCTTTAGGATAATGAATTTCCAAACTTTTTACTCCCCGAACTTATTAAAAACTATTGTTGAAACCTGGTACTTGGAATCCCGTCATCTTGTTTGGAGTAGCACGGCCGTCCAAGAAGCCATTTACCCACACGGAATCTTTTAAGTTTCGATTGTTGGTAATTTCGGGAGTAAGTTGCTTTTGACTATCTCGAGTAGGCCTGAAATTTCGTTTCGATTTCGTTTGCAGCACTCACATCCCATTAAATGTGACCTAAGAAGGTAGTTTCCATTTTTATCGAAGTTTTCGAAAACCTTCTGAACGTAATTTTTTTCGGATCGACATTTTCTCTTACCACGTAATATACATTTAGTATGACACGTAAGTTTTTGTGAACTTTTCATCTTAAATTACGAAGATCTCAAATTCTCTTGGTTTGTTGAGATTGTCATTAAATCTTTCTATCCATGCAAGTGCCGTATGGAAAAAAATTTAGTCTTAATTTTAACTCCCATACTGTGTTTAGAACTTGCAGATTTTCCTAGGAAATTAGCTGCAGTTCATATCACTGTAAACAGTGTTGATGTGATTGGGCAGGACTACGCAATCGTGTGTTAAAAACCCTGTGTTCTGTAGCATGTTAGGCATATAATTAGAGATTTGGCGGAAGCGGCTCTCATATTGTATATTGTATTCGATGATGATAAGGGAAGTATTGAGGCATGCTCGTCACTATGTTGCGCTGTCAAAATTGATGTTAAATTCCTCGAAACTCAATTTCACACTTTGTTTCAGAGAGGCAAGAAAATTGATGAGCTCTAGACTTACACTCAACAGCGAACCTTCTTGCAAAAAATCAGAACAGAAGAGTATAATCTGGAAAACGAGGCATCGCTGAGGAATACGGTTGTTGTCTTGTCCGTGTGGAGATTCAACTATCAGCAATGATGGTTATTCAAAATTCCAAGGCATTAAGCGAAGCGTATGCTTCTTGTCTAGAGTTTCCAAACTTAAATTTTACGAACATCTTCTTTCATCAAATTAGTATTAGTAAAACGCTATCAGTATCTTCCCACAAAGCTTTTACCTTCTGTAGTAGACCTATTGGCAACGCTTCAAACCATTTCGTCGATTAATCCTACTTAACAGGATAAGGATTATAGTATTCAACATAATTTCCTGTAACAATCATTTATGTGTCACCCTCATAGAAAACCAAACCAGTGGAAGGCTCCGATCCCAATGTAGGGAGACATATTCATTAATTATCTATTAGAAACTATATAATATCAAAGTCAATGGCAGCACCTATAAAACATACGAATTCAACATAATTTTTGTAGCGACGCTTATGACGAAACTCTGAAAATTATACATGAGGAAGAACATTAAGAAGATGAAAAAGACTCCGACCTAAATTTTATGCTTTTTCCAGCGTTTTATGTTAAAAGTACGTTACAAGAGATGGCAAAATTTTCAAATCTGTGATTAACATTAGTTGCAATAAGAATTTAATATCAACGTAAAAATTCATTTGAAGATCCTCTCAGCGGGAAGTGACATTCCATTAACTTGAAGCCTGTGATAGATTTACAAGCAATTGTGAAACAACACAATTGTTAAATTCCTTGTATTACTTGGTCTATAAACTTCTGACGGTACGATTGCAGATTGAACGTTAAGAGATCGATAGGAAAAATAATACTCACATAAAACCTACATCAAGATTCTTCTGTAATCAATGTCATTCAAGCAGGTGAATAGCCTTGAGGTTTAGTCAGCTGAAAAAATCTTAAGACTAAATTACGGAAAGTTTTAGGCAAATTTCAGAAGGTGAAGTTGTTGAAATAATCAATCGTGCTGAAATAAACCGCAATACCTGATCCAATATACACTGAAGCCTATCCATATCTACTTAACTTGCGTCCAGATATTTAACTGCAGGAACAAAAGATATTTAAAGGTGGAATCATATGTGTGTCGAAGAGTCCCTACAATTTACCTTTCTGAATTATTTTCAAGAAACTTAGCTCATGGAGCAGAGAGCAATATGAATAAGTATTAGATTTTAAACGAGTCAATGCTGTTATCATCCTCAACATATACAACAAACATGACGAATTCATTCTGTCTTAGGAAAATCAACTTCATTGTTGAAACTGTCGAAAGGCAGGGCACATATAAGACTAGTGCGAAGCTTAGCGCACCAAAATTCTGCTATGGATGTGGTATAGCAGGCGTATACAAACTCTTACGCGAATTTTGTATACAGAGAAAAAACTCGAGAACGAAGAGGCCTCACCGACATCATCACCTTCCGCGGTCAGACGAAATCTTTGTCATTTGTCCGTTTCCTACGCCAAGAGCTGTATCTGGAAGTGGAGTTCATGAGGCTTTTCAACCTGGCAGTTGATTTATTTTTCGATTCTACAACTTCGAACCCCACGACTGTGAACTCACTGAAACCGGAAAGTCATCGTCATATTATAGCACCACTTTAGCAAGACATTTCAAATTTTGTCATCGCCAGCTTTGCGTATTATGCTCGAAAAGGACTAGGGTGATACGCCCTAGCCCTTTTCTTGATCTCACACGTGATTGACATGAGAAGCAACAAGCCTTTAAAACAGTGGCATTTCTGCATCTCTGCGGCGGTGAAAAAATATTGTACATCAATTATTGAGAAGTTACGTAGCAGTTGTTTGGCCCTCTTAACGTTTGTAGTCAAACCGGGGAAGATAACACTGTGTTTGAATGCATGAAAAGTGTGTCATGTCACGGTTTTTTTTTGGGAGGTGGAAACCCTCATAGGCACTCCCCTAGAGAAGGCCGGTGACAGTTTCTCCTGGGAGAGTAGTGTGGGACTTTAACCGCACTAAAACCACCCCCTCTTCCGCTTCCTCTCCTCCACGGGACTACCGTTAGGTGTTACGTCGTGGAGGCGGCTCCGCCACAGCGGCAATCTTGATCTTAGGTGGAGCCTAATGTTCTCCCAAGTTACCTGCGTAATTGTCGAGTTTACCACCGCCCAATTCCGCTCCGACTTCAGCATCTCTTCCACAAAGTTGTGGGGGTTGATGTTCGTTCCCAGCACACCTTCCAAGGATTGCCTCGCCACATTAAATCTGGGGCAATGGAACACAACATGCTTTGAGTCTTCGGGAGCATTAGGGCAGCTAGGGCAATATGGTGAATCGTCCAACTTGAAACGATTCAAATACCGCCGATAACCCCCATGCCCTGTCAGAAACTGAGTCAGGTGGTAGTTCACTTTGCCATGCTTGCGCTTCACCCAGACGTCAATATGTGGGATCAATTTGCGCGTCCATGATCCCTTTTCAGATCCCTTGCAACGTCTTTGCCATTGTCAGATCGATTCTTCCCTTTCCGCGTTTTTTATTCCCTGCCGCATCGCGGACGGTTCCGAACGCCTTCTCCGGTACAAGCGGCTCATTTCATCCGCAAGTATGTCTACGGGGATCATTCCTGCGACCACGTACGCTGCCTCGTCGGAAACAGTTCTAAAAGCCCTGCACACTCTCAATGCACTGAGACGATCAACTCCTCCTATCTTTCTCCTGCTCAATTCAATTTTAAGAGTTTCCTCCCATACAGGTGCTGCATAAAGCAGAATGGAGCTCACTACTCGAGAGATTACCCTTCTACAGCTACTTTTTGGGCCTCCAACATTTGGCATCATGCTTGTCAAAGCTGCGGCCGCCTGCGTAGCCTTGGAGCTTGCATAATCCATGTGGGCCTTGAAGCTAAGCTTCGAATCAATCAAAACCCCCAGATACCTAATGAAGGGTTGAGAGTTGATGATATGCCTCCCCACCCGGACACTTAGGATATTGTTTTTTCGTCTGCTTATTAGAACTGCTTCCGTTTTTTTTCCCGCCAATTTGAGTCCGGACGTTTGCAGCCACGACTTTATAGCACTGATAGCTTCACTTGCGTAAACTTCTACATCTCCTAGATGTTTAGCAGCTACTACCACAGCTATATCATCCGCGAACCCAATAACCGTCGCCTCCCGTGGAATGGAAAGTTCAAGCACCCCGTTGTACATCACATTCCACAAAAGGGGACCAATCACAGAGCCTTGCGGGACTCCCGCGGTCACGGTGTATTCTCTAATCCGTTCCGTAGAGAAGCGTTCTTTCCGATAGATATCACCTTACCAAGTTTGCCAAATAGTTCGGGACTCCTATTTTAATCAAGGACGCGTTGATGTTCTCCCAGCTTGCCGAGTTAAATGCGTTTTTGACGTCCAGAGCTACTATAGCGCAACATTTCTTGGACGCCATGGCATTCTTTGCCAATCCTATCACCAAGTTGATAGCGTCAACTTTAGAGCGTGCTCTACGAAAACCATTCTGGGAGTTGGATATACCACCTCGGTCTTCAATAATGGGAGCCAACCTGTTGTATATGATACGCTCCAGCAACTTACCTGTTGTATTCAAAAGGCAGATGGGGCGATACGACGAAGGTTCTCCTAGTGATTTGTTAGGTTTCGGTAACAAAACCAGTTTCTGCATCTTCCAGATGGTAGGAAAGGTCCCTTCATGCATGCACGCATCAAATATGCTGGCGAATACATCCAGCCTTGTCTTCACGGCTACTTTCAGCGCTTTGTTAGGGATACCGTCCGGGCCTGGTGCCTTGTTGTCCTCCAACCTACTGCACGCTTTGATCAGTTCCTCTTCAGTTACCGGTGGAATGGATGCCGGGTACACTGGGAGATCTGGTAGCATTTCTGTGCTCTCCCGTTGAGGGAAGAGTACCTGCACGATGTTCCCTAGCATTGTTGGGCATGTGATTTGTGGTGACTTATAGCCTTTCAGCTTCGTTATCACTGCTTTATATGCACCACCCCAAGGGTTCACATCCGCTTCTTTGTAAAGTTGCTTGAAGCATTCCCTTTTGTTCTTTTTTATGGCGTGTTTAAGTCTGCTTCGTAGCTCCCTAAATGACTGCTCCCATTCTTCGTGATCAAGCTTTCCTCACGCTCGTTGGCATCGTCTCCTGGTCTTGAGGCACTCAGCTTTTAGCACTGCGATTTCAGTACTCCACCAATAATTTGGCTTCCTACCTGGAATGCATCTTCTCTTCCCTCGTAGACCCAGCTTTTTCATCACCCATGGTGTCTTGTAAAGCTTTGTTGCCACATGCCCATATTGCGGCTTTTTTGGTGGAGTCCGTGACCCAGATGCCGTTGTGAAGGCTCCAGTACGGTTCGCTAACTATCGCTACGTCCGCCCTGGACTCAAATACAGTCTGCGCAAGAAGCTCTTGTGCAGCCTCACAATGATTGAGATTGATCTGAATCAGTCTAATTTTGTCATTGTATTGAGTGCCTTCCTTAACAACGGGCATCTGCTACTTCCCGCGGTATGTTTGCAGTCTATACCCTCTCTATCCTTGTTGAACATGTAGCTGGGGTCCTTGCTACATTCCTTGGCAATGTGTCCTGCTTCCCCACATCTTCTGCAACGCTTGGAGCGGTCTTCGCCTTTACAGGACCATGACATGTGCCCATACTCCAAGCACTTGAAACACCTTTTTAGTGATACTTGCTCCCTTATGCGACATCTCAACCACCCTATGCGTACCTTGCCTATCTCAATCAGTTTCTTTGCTGATTCGATCGGGAGGCTAATAACATCTGTTTGTGTGCCCTCGTACGCCTTTCTCAGATGTTTAACTGCCGATGTGGGGATCACACTCAGCCCTAGCTCACTTGCCAAAGCATGGCATATCTCCTCCGTGGTTGTTATTTCGTCCAGATCTTTGCATTCGACCGTGGTCTCCTGCTTCCTAGCTTTAATTTCAGCCACCGTTCCAATCGACTTTTCAATCTGATTGTGAAGGCTTTCAACCGGTAAGTTGTCCCCTTTTTTGAGCTCGAGCAGCAGGTCTCCTTTTTGGGTTCGCCTTTTGCGAGTGACATTATCTCCCACGAGCTTCAAGTCAGGATCGGTTCTGACTTTCCTGAGAATGTCCGCGTATGTTGTCTCCCCTTTGGTTGTTATAACCAATGCGTCCGGGAGCACGCGTTGCTAAGGCTTAGCCTTCTTTCCGCTAGGTTGAACCTTAGTCCAAGCATCCGGATTGGCACTGCTTCCTTCCGGAATATTACCCTGTTTTGGAGCTGAAGTGGGCTTGCCTGTCCGTCCACCGAGTACTTCTAGCAGTTTTCGTTTGCCCTCTTTTTGTGGCGAAAGCAACGTTTCATTTCGTTTCGCTGCACTATTTTATCTGTGGCGCTGAAAATCTGTATCTAAAAGCTCTACGAAATTTTGCGATTGCGCGGAACAAGTTCGTCGGTAGGCAGAGAAACGTCAACAAAACAAACGTTCGCAGCAACCACATGTGCATTAGGACGACTGGTTTCGTTGCGCGAGTTGTGCTGCTTTGCTGGTCTCTTGGTCGCTCGAGCCACACATGTCGACAACAATAGTGTGCTGAACCCGACGAGGAACAACAAACAATGCCAGGCTCGAACATGACTAAACATGCATGTGGATACCAACTGCTAACTATGGTTACTACTATCATTCGTTTCGGTGTCTGCTCAGAGCCACACGACTCGTTCCCAGCATCCCTAGTCCGCTTACTAAGTTTTCCCAAATCGGCTTTCCGTTTGGGAGTCACTTGTGTGGACTGAGATATCTTTGTTGATCTGGCCCCTGATTTCTGTCCTCGAGTCTGACATGATTGAAGGTCAGTCTGATCGATCTGACCATTTCCTTTATGGAATGGTGGACGTTCCTTTTTTCCTTAAGGAAGTCCGAAAGCTCAGAAATTTTTTTGCCGAGCAGCATGAAAGCTGAGCCTTCAACCTATGGTCGTCCTTGGCCCACCGGCTCCTCAGAAAGGTCTATCACCACACCCATTGGCGTATCCCTTGCCGAGTCCTTCGGTGTGCTCAGAGATACCACAGCACTCCCTTCACCGCCACTCTTCAGGTGGGGTGACACAACTGGCGTCAATTTCCCCCCGAGAGGCTCCTGTTCCCTCTCTATTGGTATCAACGGTGGTGACCGAAGAAGCCCCGAATTTCTCCGGAAAGGCTACATCTACATTTGCGACATTAGCGAAATTTGGAAAATTTTGAGAACTCGTGGTAATTGGGTCCCCACTCAGAGCCGCTATCTCCATCCGGATGTGTAGTTACCTTATGATCCCGTGGTTGTTTTTAAATCAGGGAGGCCACGCAAGGGTTGACACCTGTCCTCATGAGAAAGATGTTCAGAGCCAGATTAATGCTAATTGGGAATATATTTCAACCAAACCTACGCCACCAACTCAACGGTGCGGACTTTGAACGTACTCTGTGGCCTGCCAAGGTTTTAATGGGACGAGGGCGGAGCAGCATTAGCCTGGAGCCGTTCGCGCTCGGATTTCATTTTGGCGGTATTAGGTCCAGAACACCACTTCCACCAGCCCAAATGCAACAATCATAATCGTATAATCAGAATCGTAGTTCCAAGACTAATCCGTTTGTAACCTTATTCTGGATCATTTAGCGTAATCCATGGCACACCGCGAGGAGGCAATCCAGGTTATGCTCCCATGTCATGGTGTAAAATGCTTATTTCTTGCTATTCATCGATGACATATAAAGTTGACTCTCAAAAACTCAAATTATAACTAGTCTTGACTTCAAGGACACATTTGGCAAATCTCATTACATGAAGATTCAAAGAGGAAGACAGATTTCAGGGGATTGAGTCATACGTTGTACCTGTCACCATGCCGTTTGGGTTGTGCAATGCACCCCAAACGATGCAGCGGTTGATGGATAAGATCACACTCCTACGCCACCAGGTCCTCGTCTACTTAGATGACCTCCTGTTAATAATGGAGACACTAGGCGGTCACTCGCAGCTGTTCCAAGAAGTCACAGTATGCTTACGGAAAGCAGGACTTATAGTCAATATTGTGAAAAGCAAGTTTCTTATGAAAGAGATAAGATATGTGAGTCACATTATTGGTTACGGTACAATTTGCTCAGATCCTAGCAAGGTAGAAGCTAAAACAGAGTTTCCGCGGCCCACTTCCATAAAGCAGTTACGATGTTTCTTGCGAATTTGGGGTTAATACCGACTATGTACCAAATTTCTCAGCTCAATTTACCGCACTCACTGACTTTCTATCGCTAAAGCTTCCGTGGAACGAAGTAAACTTCAGGGCCTTTTAATATTTCTATGCAGCGCACCAGTTTTGTGCAGCCCCAATTTTACACGTCCTTTTGCTATACATTATGATGCAAAGAGGGGCAGCGCTGATGCAGAAGTTTGAAGACGGAGCCAAAGGTCCTGTAGCGTACATGTTACACAAGTTAAACTCTACCCAGCGCAATCTCACCGTGCCTGAACAGGAGCGACTAGTGACCGTATTAGCCATCAAAAACTTCCGAGCCTATGTGGAAGGGCATGAATTCAAGATCATCACGGATCATGCCTCGCTAAATGGCTTATGACGCTCTCGGTTCTACATGGCAGGTTGTCAAGATGAGTTCCAAAACTTCAGAGCTTCAAATTCACCATTACCCATTGGAAGGGATACCAAAATGTAAGGCCTGACTCGCTTACACGTGTATTTTCCCCGGAGGGTCTGGAACTATGGCAGATATCAACCACTACCTAAGAGATCCATCTCTCCTCCCCTGATATAAGGAGCGGAAAATATTAAGAGCAGTGAAACTCATCACGTCCTAGCTAAAGGAGAATCTGTTCCGTTTGATCCGAGCTCAAATAAGGAGCCAACTTTTTAATCATCTCCTACGATCCGCTTTATTTCCCTCGGGTATATGCGCCTGAGTTCGTTAATAGTTCCGCGTTGGCCGCGATACGTGCATATGTCCTAGTCAGCACGATTGGGATGGAAAACTGTTTGCCATCAACTGTGTGCTGCGTACAGTCTCTCTGGGATCAGCTCCACATTCCGTGGTATTTGGACAAAACATGGTCAGACACGGATGTTCCTATTCTTCATTGAAAATTTTGCAATTTTTAAAAGAGTCCGAGTTAGAAATGCTATCGCACGAACGCATGGAAAAAAGACGCCAATAGGTGACCGACCGTTTGGCTCAATCCACACAAACTCATCTGTGGGTCTACAACCTGCGCCCCCGTGAACCTCGTTTTAAAGAATAGGACACAGTCCCTAATTTCAGTCCAAGTGACGCTGTTGATCACTACAACGCCACAAAACTGGCCATAAGTACATTGAGGCCACCATATCTGGTCAACATGTTCACGCTTCTTTTGGAGCAGTGGACCCCGGCAACGAAGCCTTGGGGATTTATCCCACGAAGGACATTCGTTTCTAAAAAAGGGTTTCAGGCAAGACTGCTCCTGAAACAATTTCTTTTATGCCTGTGGCAAGGCTTGCACCACTCGAACCAAGGACTCTGGTTCGGCAGCCTCACGACCGGTTCTTGAAATGGGAACCTATATCGGACCGAGAAGTTGGGTCGCTGGTGGATACACCAGGAGTCTTGTTCGTGTCAGCTACCGAGACGAAAACTTTGATACTCGTGGAAAACTGATTCAGGGATATCAAGGGAGAGTTGCAAGAGAAAAATATACGACTGAAAACTTGTGCGGGATACTTTCCAAACAAAGAAAATTCATGCTTTACAGAAGTGCAGTGGAAAAACTGAAGATATATAGAAAATGGACGGCTGAAAACCTGTGCGGGACAGTTTCCAAGCAAAGAAAATCATTGCTTTACAGAAGTGCAGTGGAAAAAGGAACAACTGGAGGTCAAATTTATCACGTGTCGTAACAAGATTAGCAGAACCACTTGAACAACATCTGGCAAGAGAACGCGTAAACTGGAAGCTGAAGCACTCAGATGTTAAAGAGCAGAACTTTCCCGTGATCGTCATTTTAATAATTCCGAGTTAAGAAAAAATCCAATGTTTGTACACAATCCTTTTGCAGAGTGCGGGCAACTAAGTGTCACGTTCACCACGCAAAGTGGTCGACCCACAACCCATAAGGACAAAATGGGGGTCTGCCCTGTCCTTGAAGACCCCAAACCACCGTGCGGGTAAACGCCACTTCACACAATCAAGCCAATTAATGAATTAAAGCGTTAGTATTGAGTTATATTGCTATCATTGAATTATATAATTACTAACGAATTATATTGTAGAAAGTAGAAGTTTTTTTTTACTTCGACCGCTGGTGTGGAAGCTGCGTGGTTTCTTTTAACTTTTTTTGTTTGGACGTCGGTCTTGGTTGATTGTGCGAACTGGTGGACGGCGCGTTGCTGGATCTTTTGGAAGAAAATCAGGGAAGCGGGAAGAGAAACTTACGCGTTGTGGAAGGAGGAGAGAAGACGGCGGCCAGTAAGCGGCGCACGTTCGGGTAGCAGCAGATGAAACCGGAGCCGCAGCATTAGGCTAAGAAGGAAGAAATTGTAAGTAGACTTAAGAATATATAGATAGGGAAAGCTAGGTTTTGGAATTTGATAGAAGAAATAGTGCTCAATAAGGAATTGTTTTATTGTGGGAATGGGCGACGCGGAATCGCGTCCGGCTTGTGTTCTTTGTGCTTCCCTATTCGGTCGGTGGTTTTTGGGTCGTCGCGGACCCTATTCCCGTTTCAGGGTTCGCGGACAGGGCAGTCCCGGCGCAGAAACGGGTGGCGCCCTTTTCTTAGAATACTTATTCCCACACCCCTCTTCGCGGGTGAAGCCGGGTGGGATTGCCCAAACCGTGGCCAGGGTCAGCTACGGTGTAGTGGAGAACTTGTGAAAATTAAAGTCGTAACATAAGGTTAAAGGTATTTATTTATGAACGACAGGATAATACTTAATGACATAGATAAAAGATGACCCATTTGATAAAATTATGGTGATGCAAAAGTAAATTATACCTGAAAAAAGTTATTTGAACTTTGTTGATAGATCCACTCGTTCCTTCTTGCTTTTTTTAACTCCTTGAAGAAATTCTAAGCTTCATATAATAAATCTCATTTCTCTTCTGGCCACCGTATGTAATAAGCTATTCATAATAATACAAAACTCGAAAAGTGATTTAGTTGTAAGGCTAACGTGGAAATAGAAGACAACTAAAATCAATTCAGATAAGAAAGAAAAGAATAAGTTAATTTTTGCACATGTTTACATCACATATGATAACTAATAACGTTTTGTTTTGCCAAATAGATATTTTTGAAGTTATTGTTTTATATTTAATGAATTTATGGATCGTTCAAAGTAAAAATAATAAACATGGACTTGAACCTCGTCGTTGACAGTTTTTTTAAAGGTTCTCCTTCTTTCTTGCGTAAGTATTGGTGTAGCTATCGCGCAAAACGCATGCGGACACGCAAGCGCTAGGCCTGGGCAGGGCGGGCTTAAGCAGTGAAATCTGCGCCTGGCGAGCTCCGCTGAAGCTTATTCATTGTATCCGGTAGCACGGCTACCCGACAGGTTGTTTTTACGGGGTAATCTTTCGTTTTTTGTGACACTTTTGTTTGCGTAGTTTCGAGATTTTGAACTTCGTTTGCATTGAAGTAAAGAATTTTTGAACTCTCGGGTAGGTCTTGAACGTGGTATTATCTCGGTTTGCACGAGTAACGTCCCTCATATCAATGCAACGACCGAACTGCACTCGCCGATCCAGATACTTTGTCAGTAATTGTCACGGTAGACAAAACTCATTTCTCACATTAAATTGCTCCGCTGACATTGTCACATGTTTTGCTGTCTGCATTTATTTTTATATAAATTCAGATTTGCAAAAAAAGTCGGAGCTGTGATTTCGGTCGAAGCGAAAGCTTCGTTAAATCTAATAAATTTTCAATCGAAACATTGTGCATTTCATTCAGTTTATAATTTTTTTATTTTTACAAGAAGCTACCTCTTGTCACTTGCACAGTCGGACTAACGGTAGAAGGCGAGGAGATGAGCACTGTTCGAAAGTTACCCTGTTACGGTTTAATTCGTCTAACGTCCGCACTTCCACCGTAGCCGATCCTAGCCACGGTTCGGGCAATCCCACCCGGCTTCACCCGCGAAGAGAGGTGTGGGAAAATGTATTTTATAAAGGGCGCTCCCGTTTCTGCGCCGGGGCTGCCCTATCCGCGAATCCTGAAACGGGAATAGGATTCACGGTGACCCAAAAACCACCGACCGAATAGGGGAGCACAAGGAACACAAGCCGGACACGCGCTTTCTGCCCCGCCACTTCACAAAATCACCAATTTAAATTAAATTCAAGGCACAATTTTATTTTCCTTCAAAACCTGGCTAAATTTCCTATCTCTACTTATTGTCTACTCACAATTTGTTCCTTCTTACCCTTAGGTTGTGGCTCCGGTTTCATCTGCTACTACCCGAACGTGCGCCGCTTACTGACCGTCGTCTTCTCTCCTCCTTCCACAACGCGTTAGTTTATATTCCAGCTTCAGTGATTTACTACCAAAAGATCCAGCGACGCGCCGTCCACCAGTTCGCACAACCAAAAAAGAAAAGACCCCACCAGCTGTTTCACCGGCCCTATATATGGGATTTCCCAATACCGTTGTCCTGTGTAGGCGGTCAACGGCCCAGCTCAGTGTGATGACCTCTTCGCAGCTTCCGAGCTTTTTGGACCGGTTCTTGTCGATGCACGCCAGCTGCTGCTTGGGTGATGTGATTGGGGTGTTGGGGAAATAATCGTGGCGGTCGCTAATCATGGTGAATTTCAATTGCTAATGGTTGTAGGTATCATAGGCGCATAGTGGACTCCAATGGCGTGACGTAAACCGGGCGGATCTGTTGCGGCGATTGGTTCAGCGTTGTTTGTTGTTGTGATTGTTGGCTACTTATCTGCAGGGTCTTTGACATTGACGGAAATGCATTTAGCTGTTGGTGATTGCGCAGCTTTCGCGCGCACGGTCAGGAACACTCCCCATAAACAAAACTTTTTACCTACTTAGCTATCTAATCCAATTTCCTAACCATACATACAACTTCTTTATATTTCATCAATTCCAATAATCCTTATTTAAAGCGACCTATGCCCTAATTTTTATGTCCATATACATATATTCAAACCTCTATCCTAAATTGACCTACTCCCTATAATTCATTAATAACAATTCAATACATTTATTGGCTGGATTGTGCGAAGTGGCGATCTGCGTATTCCATTTCCCGAAAAAACAGCGTTTACCCGCACGGTGGTTTGGGGTCTCAAGGACAGGGAAGTCCCATATTTCGCCCCTTGTGGGTTTGCAATTGACTACGTTGCGTGGCGAACGTAACAACCCCTTTAATCGAATAATCGAATACCGACGGAATCGATTACGCGAAACGTCGCTATTAAGTTCGGTTTATTGGTAATCAAATTAGCATCCTGTATGTTGTGTAGTTCAACAGCAACTATACCATCGTTGCGTATCACAGAGTCAGCAAATTAACAAAAAAACATCGTAAATTAAGAACATTTGGTGCGAGAAATACAAAGAAAATGTAAGCGAAAATTTGCATACTAATGTAAGTAGGCAATTCCTCATTCTTGACTTAAAATTTTATGTTTCCCGCAGAACCTAAGCCTTATTTCCCGAAACGCTACTCTACACCATCATACTTCATCCAAGTAAGCTCCAATAGTTGTAGTGTACATAAGAACGTACGTAAGAAAAAACGAGCAAGTTTACTAAACCCTGACTCAGAAAGGACGATTTGGAAGGCCATCACCTACCACGAATGTGTCACTAACGTAATAAAAAGGAACCTCAACGGCCATGAATCAATACAGCTCATAGAAACAAGTGGCAGAAACCAGCTCAAAAACATCTTTGGATCGACTAAAGATAAGCCACAACCACACGAGAAATCGGTGATCAATAGGGTTGAATGCCCCACCTGCCAAGAGGTATATATCGGTCAGACAAGGAGACTCATCAGTACTAGGATGAAGAAACACAGAACAGGTGAAGGGAAAGCTGCAAAGAAGAGAGGCATGACAGGCAGTTTCAAATCAGCTGTGGCGGAGCACATCGTGACTACAGGACATGATATAACTATGGATGACGTAGCACCAATAAGGGAAGCGAGAGACGTACGGGAACTAGATTCCTTAGAAAGCTTAGCCATTTATAGGGAAAAAAACCCGTAATGAATCATGATGAAGGCAATGTTTATTCATGGCTCTTTAAATTAATCAGTTATTGTTAAGAATCACCATTTTTAATAATATTCTCTCAATTATATCTCTGATTAATTATATCTCTTGTAATGTTAGAATTTGAAAACATCCTCTTAATTATATCCTTATTAACTATATCCTTTGTAAAATTAGTATATAAGTAAAGTACTTAACACTAATAAATTTCATCGCTGAGGAAGACCGAACGATTACGGTCGAAAATCGATTACGAATCCAAATAATAATAATTCTTTTATAAAAACACAACACGTAGTATTTTGTGAAGATGAAATCAATTACAGGCATCCCTCGACTTAAGACGCTAATTGGTTCCGAGAAAACGTGTCCTAACTCGAAAATGACGTAAGTCGAATAATCATATACATCACCGCATTTTTGTGGTATTTTGTAACGTTATTAACTTATTATCAATCCAAATAAACACGGCACGCACATGTAACATATAATGAAATCAATTAAAAGGGCAAAGAAACATGTTCAGTATAACAAAAATAAAAAAAAATATTTTCAAGTAAATTTCAAATATCAGTATGAGTGGGTATTTATAATTTAATCTTCATCACTCGATAACTCAACATGACTTCCCGCAATCGAGGTGATCTGTAAGTAAGAAGCTGCCAGAGAAGTTGAGGGCTTAAATTTTTTTGTTAAAGCTGATTGGACCGCCTGTAGTTTTCTCGATTTATATAACTCTTTATAACATTTAATGCTAGTATTTATTTCAAATGACACCTTCTCTCTTCTAATAGTATCTGGATCATCCTCCAAATTCTCCAAGGCCTTTTCAATGTGCTGCAAAAGCTCAGACAATTTTGAATCGGAAAGTTTTGTTTTCCTTCCTCTAATTTTTCTCGAGGTGATTCCGGGTTATCTTGCGAAATATTTAATAAGTCCTCATGGCAATGGTAGACGATTCCAATAAAGCTCTGTCTCGTCAACGTTGAAAACTTGTTTCGTGCTTTAACCATCTTCATCGATAATCTTCTTAAATGTAGAAGCACGAAACCTCCCTGCTTCTTTGCTATCAGCGCTTGTCTCCACATAATTTTACGCTATGAAGACCATAACTCGATTTGAATATTTCAAACCATCCTCGGATTGCATTGAAATTTAAAGGTTCATTTTCATCAATGAGGCCACAGAACAAACTTTTCGCTTTTTCTTGAATGATCGCTGTTTAAATTGGTAAGTTTTTCAGGTTCAAATCAAGAATTCATGTGTACAGCATTTTTTCCACCTTTTCCAATGCAGGTGGCCTGTTTTTGTGATGATAGTACTACTCATTGAGGAAATGCCAGTCAACACTGGACGAACAATCACGTCGTTGCGGTATTCCTCGATTCCACCGTTTCTCACCATGCACATACAAATCATATTTTCCCAGTCAAAAATAGCTTCAAACTGCGTTGTAAGTCGAAGCAAAAAACGTCGTAACTCGAAGCATGGTCCTTAATTTTTCATGCGTTGTAAGTCGAAATGACGTAAGTCGAAGCGTCCTAAGTCGAGGGATACCTGTAATAATATAATAGATTTAGGTCAGGAACATGTAAATAATATTTCATTAATTTGTAAGTTGTACATAAGGAATATTTTTGTAAAAAAGAAATGGGAATCAATGAATAAAATAGCATTCATACTAGAGAATTTGGACTGCCTAAATCGGCATTCTTCTGTTGATTGTTCATTGCGGCGCTTGTGCTGCGTTAGAAATATAGGCAGCTCCTTTGCATGCCATCATCTTTGGCGCTTGCGCCGATGAATTGGTAACTTTAAGCATTAGTTTGAATGTCACTCCAAACTCATTTTACCGGAATAAAACAATGGGACCTGCAAACGAAGTGCTGAATATTTAAGGCACTATGCAGATGAGAGAAACAAAACGTGACTATTAAAGACCTTCATGGTCTAAAACAAAAAAACGATTGCACAGAAGTCTTTTACAGTGAAGTGAAAAAACTTTTATCTAGCATGAATAACCATGCAAACAATCGCGAGAGTGGTGTAAAGGTTATAGCTGTAAAAGGAAAGTAACTTTTGGAAATGTGTCTTACAGCATTCCTTTCAGGGCTGAAAGAACCTTTTGGTTCTATGATCCGCGCTATGAAACCAAACTCTGGCGGTAGCTTATTATATATTGCAACAGCAAAATATATCGTTAAACAAAGCGGATATGAACAGGAAAACTATGCATTCCAAAATGCCTCAAACTATCAGATTGGACAAAAAGCAAATTTTAAACCATTCAACCAACTAAGACCGCAGATTTCAAATTATAGCTTAAATACGTCACAACTCCGAAATCAACCTTTTGTTCAAAATAGGTTTGTTCCAAATCACCAACTGTTTGAACAAAAATAACCCAGAAAAAAAAACCCTTTCAATATGGGCAGCTACAACTGAATACAGCAAGTCCTCCACAGCACAATCTGTCCCAAGTAAATAATCCGAACGCTCAAGGGTTCATACCAACCTGCATAAATAATCTAACACTGCATAAACCAGAACCGATTAACGTAGGTACCAGTTTCACAAGGACACAAAAAACTCAAATGAAACCTTTTAATAATACGTTTACCAATACAACGCTTTTAAATGTGAATCTGCATCTTTTGCTGGTATGAACGGAAATCCAGCTCAATATCCGTATAAGATCGATCGATACTATTCAAATTATTACAGAGCTAAAGACTATTATATCGATTACTACCTTTGTCTTTTTAATGGTCGATATCTTGATTTTGAAATTCATTTAGCGTGGGGAGAGGGAAGTAACGAAATTTCAGCGAAAAAGGTTATAGACAACTCTGGCAAGGTGCCTCAAAAAACCAGTCGTATACTTAGAATGAATAAACATGGATTCATTTTACCATATATTCACATATCCTCTCCATTCAGTCGTCCACTGAAATTCCTAATTGATGCGGGAGCCTCATCACCTCTTATTAACCTTGAATTTATAATACCCAATGATATGTTATCATACAGATTAAACCCACCTTCATTACAACCGTTCTAGCTAAACATAAGCTCAACGAAGAGTCATAATTCCTCGTTTAATTGAATTCAACTAACCGGGCGAAACGCGTTTTCGCATATACCAAATCCATGGATATTTTGATGGCTTGTTGGGAATTGACGCACTAAGCACCTTTGGAGCAAAAGTCCTTGTTACCAACAATTCGATCGTACCGTCAAATTTTAAACAAAATTTTACTCCCGGAAAATACTCTATTTTAGGAAAACCAAATCCATTGTTGGATTAATTGCCAATCACGAAGCCATCAAAGGGTAAATCCTCAAAAAATATCTGTTGAGTAGCGTCTCCCTGCAATTAACCTGACTGTACTATAATTCTAAAATTAAAGCGTTTGATCTAAAACTCAAGGCTCTAGAATCCGAAAATTATTGAGCTATTATTGATCAAAAATCAAACACAGATTTAATCTATGTGTTTAATTAATTCTGACTGGCGCTGAACCTAGTCATACTTTCATTTTTATACATTTTATGGCTGGAATGTCATTACAATGCAGCTATCAGGTCAGTAACCATAAGTCTAAAATTTACAATAAAAAATACTATCTCAATGCTTTACTATTAAATAGTGGCAGGTCAGCAAAATTCAAACTGATTTGAGCCACATTACATTGTCCATGAATGCGATCAACCAGAGTATGCCTTCAGATTGGTGGGTCATCACCTGTTTTGGCATGCGCGAGTTGATTGCACTTGAAATGCACAAACTTAAATTGTAAATTGCCCGCAGATATCAAAATTGGTGACATTTATATAAAATCAACGCAAATAACCCTCATACAATCATTGCAGAAGGAATCTACGTGGCTTAATATTGGTATTCATTCATTGAGATGATTTATCAATCACACTCAGATGAAACTCTTCGTGTCAAGCAACCATTAAAAGTTGACGAATTTGTCTCTCAATTCTTTCAAGTCAACAATTTTGATATGACACATGAGGAGAAAAATGCGGTCTCCTTATTGTCAAGCGATATTTTCAAATGGAATTTAAACGATAAAAAGCAGAAACAACTGCTTAAAGTCTGTCGGAAATACGACGACATTTTCTTCAGAGAGAAACAAAATGTTAGCTTTACGAAGTTAGGCACCACATTAGAATTACAGACGATGTACCCATCTACACTAGATTCTATAGATACCCATTCGTCTACAAGGAAGAAAAGCGTAGACAAATATCAAATTTACTTAATCAGGGGATAGTTCGACCAAGAAATTCACCATAGAGCTCCTCGGTGTGGATAGTCCCAAAGAAAGTAAATGCTAGTGGAAAACGTACATGCAGGCTGGCTATCGATTATAAACTCATCGAGAAGAGAAGACGATAACCGATAGGTACTCTCTTGCAAACATCAACGACATGCTAGATAAACTTGGGAAGTCAATGTTCTACTCAACACTAGGTTTGGCTAGTGGGTTCCATCAAATCGAGATGAATCCTAGAGACGTTAGGAAAACCGCCTTCACAGTTGAAGGCGGACATTATGATAATGTCCGAATGCCATTTGAAGTTAGGAATGAACCTTTTACGTTTCAAAGGGTCATGGACAACGCTTTTAACGAACTCCAACGATATATTCGGACGACATTATAGTTTTCGTCACCTTATTGCAGGAGCACGCGGAAAACCTCCAAAGGCTTTTTCAAAAGTTGAGAGAGGAAAACATTCAAGTCCAACTAGACAAATCCTAATTCGTGCGCAAAGAAATAGCATTTTTAGGTCACACTGTGATCACACCAGGAGTGATACCTAACCTTGATAAGGTTCAGGCAATTTAAGATTTTCCAATTTCTAAAATCCAGAATAAATTAAGTTTTTCCTCGAATTATTTGTGTCTTGGGAATGTCTGAAAAAAGATAGTAAAATCGATCTAATCGATTTCTATGTCCAATGCTTCAATAATTGCAATTAAATGTTAATGAACGACCCAATCCTTCAGCATCCGGACTTCAGTAAACCCTGCATGCTAACAACCGATGCAAGTTACTTCACGATTGGTGCAATATTATCGCAAGGCCCAATCGGGAAATATAGCCCAGTTTGCTTGCGAGTAGAATATTGACGGAAACGGAAGTCAAATATTCTAAAATCGAGACGGAGTTTCCAGCCAGTGTATGGGCGACCAAATAATTCAGGCCATACCTATTTGGCAGGAGGTTTAAATTATCACTGACCACAAGCCTTTAACCTGGATGATGAATCTTAATGACGCAAACTCCAGAATTATTCGGTGGATATTGAAATCAGAGGAATATGATGTATTGTGTAAGAAAGATTAAACTACCAAAGAAACCTTAACTCAAAATCCATGCCAATGAAATCAATGTATCCATTCTAAATGCTTCTACGCACACAGGCAGTACAATTCATTCGGCAGAAGTGGACTTGAATTCTGGTATCCCTATTTAAGAGAGACTTCTAAACGAATTTTCCCTGCAACTTATTTTCGAAAATTCTGATAGGAAACCAGAGATAGCCCTAGAAATGGCCTTTAGAAACAAACATCGTAGTACATTTATGAAATCAGAATATTCCAAAGTCAGTTTAATTGATATATTCAAAAAACTCATTTCACATAATCGATTAACGGCAGTCCATGCAAACGATGATACGTTTCAGAAAATTCAGAAGGTTTATTCTAACCATTTTTCCCAATCTAAGAGATTCAAAATATTTCGATGCATGAAAATTCTACATGATGTTAAGAATTCTGATGAGCAAGACGCTTTCATTAAAAGCTATCACACAAAAAAAACCATTGAGGTATAAACGAGACCTTTTCTCATTTAAAAAAAGAATATTACTTCCCTTTCCAAAATATGTAATAACAAATCAACAACGTGTCAGACTCTACAATACGATCAGAATCCTCAAAAGCCCAAATATTGAGTCTCTGAAACCCCTGCAGACCATTCGAGACACTCCGTAGTGACACGATAAATAAAAAGTACATACTCACAATATTTGATAAATTTTCAAAATTTGCCGGAGCCTATACTCTAAATAATTGAAATAGCCTATCCATAGTCAAAGCTTTGAAGCACTATATTGGTCTCCACGGCATATATATCTTTTGCACTTTAGTGGCTGATCAAGGAACCGACATCATTTCAAAACTTTTCAAAGATTTTTGTAACCAATTCGGGATTTCACACTGTATCACGTCCTACTCACAAACAAGTTGTAACTATAATACAGATATACAGATTCATGCACCACCAGCAACGCGAAAAAGATCATGACGACATATTAAATGAAACGTTAATAGCTTATAATAACAATCACTCTTCTACAGGTTTCATTCTCTATGAAATTTTCTACGGTAGTACATATAAATTTAACAATAGCTTAAAATAAAATAATGTACTAAATATTCAGGAAATTTAAAAGAATTTGAAACAATTTTTTTCCGCGAAATATAAACCCATTCGAAAATCAAGTTAATAAAAGAACGAAAAAATTAAATTAAAAAAGAGAAAAATTCGAACGTTTAAATGAAGGATCCATAATATTTAGAAAAGAGTGCAGAAAAAATAAATTGACACACAGATTTACAAAACATAACGTTAAGCAAAACAATTTCGTTACTGTTATAACACGTAAAAATCAAAATCTACGTTAATCCAGAATCAAACAAAAGGAAAAAAATCAGGCTAATCCTTATAATCCAAGAGCAGAAGACTTAACAATAGACAAAGACTTTTACCGATGAGAGAAAGTGAAGCGAATCGCACAGAACCTTACTGCACATAGTGCAACTTGACATATACAGACAAAACATCAAGAGAATTAACGAGACACTGACAACATTAGGAAAATATATCAACATAACTGACTCTTTGGACAAGAGTAGGACCATACTGCAGGAAACTAATAATAAGTTGATATATTCAATGCCGAGAAAAGGAACCAAACGCCGACTCTTCAATGTGCTAAGCACCATTAACAAAAGCATAACAGGTAATCTAGATGTTCACGATGCGCTCCAAATTAACAAAATTTTGCATAACAAAAATAAAATAATATCCGAGGTAAGCTAACAATCCCAAATTAACCAGCAAATGATTGAACGATTTTGAAATATAACAAAGCACATAAACGGCCAATAACAAAATGTGACACATTATTTAAAATACATTCAGGGGAAGTTTCAATACAAAATCAACAGCGATGATGTTATCTTGAAACACATTTAATTTCTGTCACAGATAAATTATAATTTCGATTTGCTAAATGAACGAACGCCTATCAGATATATCGGAAGCCGTTTTGCTACAAGGTTGAACTTAATATCCAAATTGATTCATAGCCCAGATGAACTGTCAGAACTATACACAATATTTGAAAAACCATGCATAAAAATGTTATTAAATGAACACTTATGTGAATTATTGGCCCCACAAGCATATAATAATGGATTAAACTTTATATTCAGCATCCAAAGTCCCATTCTCTCAAAAGAAAATTACTCCGTTTTTCATATAATTCCGTTATCAATTCATAAAATCGAAACCATTTTTACGAAACCCTACCTGATGACTCATTATCAGACTCAGCACATCCAAGCAATTGATGAAAATATCCAGAAGTTATATTATTGTTCTCAACCAACACACCTATAGAAAACCATTGATTCCGAATGCATCGCGAATCTCATGAAGAACCAGCTAGGACACTGTTAACTTCAAACTACCCGTTGGTGATAAACGTTTCTAAAACAACAATCATAACAACCTGTGGTCCAGAGAAGATCAATGTTAAAGGAACTCTACTGATCGACTTCAAGGATTGTGAGATATCAGTTTCAATTCGGGTAACCTCGCAGGCCAATCCAAAGTATTTATCCCATTATTTGAAAAATATCGTTTCACGATTTGTGCAGAATGTCACGTCACAAAAAAAATTATTTTCAAAGATAAAACAAGGAAACCTTCGGCAGAGTCATGCAGATTTGCTTCTCCTAAGAATAAAGATATATCGAACAATCGTTATTTAAAGTTTTTAAAGTGTATTCATTTGCCTCATGGACAAACCAGTCATAACGGGTGTTCAGTCGTGGCAGGCCCCGAAAAAATAAAAGGAAATACACACACACACATAATCTAAAATTCGAGTGTTTAACAGATATAATTTGTGAATTTCCTGTAGTAGCTGATCTTACCGATCAGGGGAATAATGAAAGTGATAGTTTAAATGGCATTATTCTGAAAAGACGGTCACTTCTCAGTAAGATCAATTTGATGGAACGTGCAATAGTTGAAGCTGAACTCTTGCGAAACTTATTCACTACAGGATTAACAGTGCACTCCATTTATATCGAGTATATAATGAATGCTATGTGTGTCCTAAAAGAATCGAAAAAATGTGATTGATGTTAAGCGCGAATCCCATTTTTCAAAACCTTTTACGCCAGGTGTAGCTAGGACGGCAGTGAAGGATCGAAGAAAACGCATTCATTCAGTAGAAGTGTTGCTCATTCCAAGCCGCACATGTGCTCTGCTCGTTTCGACCAGAAGAAAGTATCTCTCACGGTGAACTCGGTGCGACATTTGTCGGTCAACAAAACACAGTCGTCCTTCGTGAGGACAAACATAAGAAATAGCAATTTCGAGCGAATCATTATTTTTCGAGACACTCTAAGACGCGTGGGTTCTATTTTTGTAATCGCAACATTTGAAAATTTTCAAGTTTTCTGCCATTTGTTTTCATTCGCGTTCACAGCTGAACATAAAAATCTAGTTTTGATCTCTGAACGGTGTTGTATTCAACGATACGAGTGATATGCGATTGCTGTGAAGTGGTGAAAATTGATTTGAATCCTAACCACATGCGCGGAATAAACTTGTCTATCAATACAAATAACTGTTGTTGAAGGCGCTCACTAGGATCCAGCAGAATGGATGCAATTTAATTGATACAAGGGGATGGCGACTAACCACAGGAGGGTGGTTACAACTATCCAAACTAAAATAAATGTTACCTTTTGATGGTATGCATGCCGTCGATCAAAAGCTATAGGGCAAAACAAAAGAGAAATTAATCAAGGAGAAGAAGCGAATTCTGAACCGGGATGAAGATGATTGAAAAAAAACATGTTAAGTAAGGTTAACTTTAATTTTGCCACCAAAAAATTATCCCTGAAAAAAACCAATCGGAACAATAATAATGATTTGATTGATGATATTTTTTTTTTCGTAAATGCTAAAATACTGATTTATAACAATTTTTTTCTCTACATCATTTCGCTTTATTTAGATGGTTCATATATTATTAAATTGATTTTTTTTGTCAATTCGAGTTTTAAGGAATAGTATACTAACCCCAACTTTAGCACCAGCGATGAAGAGTGCTCGTCGACGCAGAGGGACTAAAGGGTGAGTTAGCTTTTTTGATTTTTCTTACAAATTCGATACTACTTTTATCTATAATAATCTAGCGGTACAAGATGAATAAATTTATAATGAACTAAAGTACCCAGAGTTTCCTGGAGGGCTCTCCCTCCTTAATGACCGCAACTTCTGACAGATAGAGGAATAATTCGGCCAAGGTAAGTAAATAGGTGGACCTAGTGCGCATGAAATATGCGACTGCGCAAGCGCTGGGTCGAAGTAGGGTGGAACCAGGCAGACACATCTGCGCCTGGTGAGCTCCACTGAAGTCCGGCTTCTAAGCGGGAGTGACACTGCCGCCCGAGAGAATCGTTTGCTCGTTCCGTAGTAGGGTTTTTTCTCTTTCTCGTCTATCCGGATCGATTACGCGAATCGAGATTAAAGTAGATGATGTGTTTTCTCTCTCGGGAAGGTTTTGGATCGCGGTATTCGGGCTCTCGGTGCGCGACGTTTGTAAGCGTTTAACTTTAGTTAATAAAAAAAAATTAAAACACTTTTTTAGTTATGTAGTTAAATCTTTATTCCGTCGATACAAGTTAGTGACTAGATTTATGAAGTACAATTCTTTTACTTAACAGCTACTTAACCTAGATAATACGATTTGCATTATTGCTTGTTTAAACAAATGATCAGCACAAAAGTATTTCTTAAGCAAATGGTCAGCGTAAAAATATTTCGCGGCAGAAATATTGCGATTGGAATGTAGATCAATGCAATTGAATGTGCAATTGTATTGATCAGCAATATTGTGAAAGTAATTAATAATTGGGTTATTCTTGCATTTTGACTTTAAGGTTCATTGAATTCTTATGCGGACCATTCTATGCTAATTGGGATCGATGGATCCGATATTGGTGGTGGAAATGGTGGCGACGATGATGTCGACATGACCCGCGCGAGATTTTGTGGAACATTTTAGAGTAAAGAAGGAGGTATAGCCTCAACATAGAGAATGATGTTTGTTTGGATTTTTTTTGTGGTGTTAGTGATGAAAATTTCGTAATCGGGCAAGTAGATGGTTGAATGTTAGTAAATGAGATTCGGGACCTGCTAGAGAAACGTACCCACGACGTTACGCGCCGAACTGAGCTGGCCTGCCAGCAGCCATCGAATCTATAGCCAGGTAGAGGCCGGACCCGAATTCGTCCGAAGGGTTCCTTGCTTCGTCCTGGGGACTTCACGTCCGTCAGTTCAAAAGGTACAAACCTGTTTTTCGTGAAGTTTCGAAGCGATATCGTTCGCCAACCAACTTTTAATTTCCTCATTTCATTACAAATGGCGCCCAACGTGGGGCTTCAAGCAGCATATCGCCAGTCAGATGTTGACTTGGAAATTGATCTTATCGATCCAAGGTTTCACAATTAAGAGAAAAACTTTGTGCCCCTAGTGTAAAAAGTTTTTTATGCAAAGAGAGGGAGGAGATAGCAGCAATCTACAATAATAAATAAATATGTGAATTTTAAAAAAATAATGACAAATTTAGAAGTTGAAGTCAAAATGCTACGCCAATCGCTGCAATAACTTCAGGTTCAATATTATTAAATATATATATATATATATTAAAGTGCTGAGACAACAAAACAGCAACCAAAACCGTTCAAACTTACAGCGAATCAAATCTTTAAAAAAGTAAGTCCCACTATCCTGGAAATCTTCACTCTGCAAGAATTCGTAAATGTGGTAGAAAATTAGGCTTAGGCGATATTGGAAGGAAATGATTATACAGGACAATGGACCAGGCAAACTAACAAAATATTCAAAACCACCTGAACGTAGTTGATACAAACAACCATAATATTATTGACAGTGTCAATCACCAAATCAAGATAAACTTCAACAAGATTATCAGCCTTATCAAGGACTCAATTAAATCAGATTGTTTGAAAATGTTAACCAAAATTAGTGAAATTGATGGGAATGATGAAAGAATTTTGGTCTAAAGTTTATTTTAAGAATGATAAAATTACTTTTTTCAGAAGCTAAGTTGAAAGCATACAGTATATGATGTCAGGTAAATCAGGTGTATTATATCCTAGTTTACTTACAAATGAAAAAATCGAACATTATTATATTTATTTTCAAAGTCTTTCAAACGTTTAGTTAGCTGGTGCAAAAAATGTTCACGAATCAATTATATTCGCCATTAAATTTCCATTTTCAAGCCAAAAATTTGATTCCCTGAATTTAAGTGAACTTTTGATGCAATAATTTTTAATCGTGAAGAAAACATCCAATAAATAGCATTGAAATTCCATAACATTAAAACATCTATACATCGATCGTTACTTACCTTAATCATTATTATCATATTTTCATTTATAATATTTTCGTAGTGTAAGCATAACAATAAAATTTAGGATTAGGAGAGTTCAGGAGAATCCTAGAAATATTTGGAAACTTAAATTCACCCAAATTATTTAGTTTAGATTTATTCAGTCTAGACGCTTAATTGCGGTTTTTGTCTCCCACAGTAAATTTCTGCGAACGAAGCACAATTTTTCGTGAGAATAACTCAGCGATTTGGGTAACGTTGCAACGTAGATATAGCTAAAAACAATAGTATTAACACCATCGCTTAACTTGAAACGTCTTTAATCGAAAAAAGGTTATTCCTTTTATTTTTATCTACAAAGAAATACGAAAAAATAATTCGCGATTCCAAATAATAGACCGAAAATTCAAAATAAATAGGTCCCCTGAAACCTTTAAGCGTCGGTGCAAATATTGCAAAAAAACTTAGCCATCTAATAACTGCCAAGGCGTACGAAAAAGAGTTGATACGGAATCAATGACCACTTCGTAATTTTTATCATGGTCATATAAGTCTAAGAAAAATTGATAAGTGGATAAATGGGAGAACTTACGAGTGATAAAATATTTAGCGGTAAAATCTATGAGATAAAATCCGTAAGCGAAGAAAGCGAAGAGTGCAAAAAAATTTTCAAGTGAGGAAACTTATGTGGATTAGAATTTAATGATGAAATAGAAATTTCGGAGAAAGTTAAGTGTGACAAAAAAAACTAAACCCTTGGGAAGATATCTACGAGAGTTTAAGAGCAAAAGGAAGAATCAAATAGTACATTGGTACAATAAAATAAAATAGAAACAGTAGGATAAAGAATAAAGTTGAAGTATGATCAGTAATTTAAGCTCGTTAGGACAATTTATTGAGCTAACAAGTTGTAGATGCACATGTGCTTTATTTGCCAAAATTTATAAAATTTGCCTGAATTTCTGCAACGAAACTTACATGGTTTCCATGTTCTGCAAATAGATTTATTTCAAACGATAATTTGAACAGAGTATTCAGTTTCTTTCCTTGTTCCCACATTCATGAAAAAAATGACAAGAAACGATTTTTTTCATCAGTTCACCAAGACTCCTCTTTATTGATCCATCTGAATTTCTAGAAACAAACTAACTAATCAAATTACTATCAATAAATTAGAATCTCTTTTCAACAAGCTGCCGAATGACCACAACACGTTGACTCCTTACTAAATCTAAGTGCTGAATTGAATCTTGGACTCAATTACTCTGCTAGAAGAGAATATGGCGAAGCCTTACATTTCATTATGGTGAAAAAACAGATATGAGAAAGCAAGCGTTCTCCCAGTTGACTTGTCTGATACAACGATATGATACAATATTTCTACCAATCAGTTGACCACTATTTATCTCTCGTCCTGAATAAAATCATACAATTTGTTTTCTTTACTGGACACACTCTAGTTTCAGATACAGTTCCACGTATAGTGCCTGTGGGAGATCTTCGAGCTCTCTTATGCTCCACAATTCAGGAAAGTTACATTGATGTTATTTTATGAATGTATTTAGGGCTTTTCGCTACAGAAACCGACCATAACTTAAAATAGACCGATTAACGGAAATCTTGTACTTGTATATATCAATTCCTTGTATCGGACAAATCATTTAGTACTTGAGTGTCCCCAAGTCTTTTAGATAAATACTCTAAACTTAAGATCTACCAAACTACATTGAAATTGTTTGATAAAAATGTTCATTGGAGTTGTATGATCATTATTAAAATGAATAACTGGAAATCGTGACAATAATAATATAAACATGATGCAAAAATGACGAAATTATTGAAAACACATTCTTAATACGCAATATCAGGTAAGAACTATTTAGTGACAACATTGCGAAATCTTCAGAACTAGCAAAAGCGGGCAAAGTAAATACATCCATCTTATCAAACCCCGAAATAATATCAATTTTTAACCATTTTGATAAAATCATTCCATACACTAACATCGAAAAAATTTAAGAATTTGCTAGTCCCAAGATCACAAAAAACCTCAAACACATATTGTATAGTACCGATAACGTCTGAAGTCGGTTACACTAGATTTTTCATAAAGCCTTGTAAAAGAAACAATGTTTTGACGCATTCGAATTTGAGAACATATTAAGTATGGAAGAAACAAACTTTCGAGTGATAAAAGAATATGAAGGTCGTAGCGAACCATTAATCTGAATTCAAAATAACGCAAAATATATGAGAAAGTTTATACATATTTAAAAAACTCCGGTCTGAAACATGACTGACGTTCATCACATCTCGCCCGTATAAGAATTATCACCAGATGCAATTTCCTGAACAATTTTACTGGTGAAATCATCATAAATTGGTCAGATCAGTATCTTAGAGGTGCTTTTCTTTTAAAAAACTAAAACACTTCAATCGTTATCTATAAATGAAAATATGTGGCACTGGTAGATTTAACCGTCCAACCAATACCACAATAGGTCCAGGAACATTGAAGGTTGGTTGGTTGTAGTGGCAGCCCCCTTTGCCAATAAGTGACTCACCTAGGACAAGATAGGTCCATTATGTTACCAAAAAAAGATAAGGACGACACTATAATCTGTGAAATGGCAAGAACCATTTAGATTCTCGTATGAAACTGGCTATGCAGCCAATATTTAAACTGGCTACTTCCGTGAGGCTGACCAGGAAAGACGAGCCCAAAGTTTGCATGCGTTTCCTGGATAATGCTGGACATTCACACTTCTCCTATCTGCAACTTCAAGGGGAAACTATTGAAACGAACACGCTATCTTTCTGCATGTTTGCCGATCAGATAGTGTCTCGTCAAAACGGATATGATGAAACGTATTGTTTCACGGCTCGTGCTGAGGAGCTGCTTCGTGCGCTTTGCGCTCAGTGCATTCCAAGTTTGTCTGGTTGTCTTGCATGTTTCTTCAAGCAGCCTCTATGTAATACTACTTGAACGGGAGCCAGTAGATTGCCGAATTGGGGTTTTTGTGAATACACTGCGGCTCAGTTCTAGCTCTCGCTAGGGCATCAGCTTCGCAGTTACCAGGTATATCATTATGACCCGGCACCTAGCAAAGAATCACTTCACAGTGAAGTGACAACGCGTTCAGTTGTGTAAGACATTCCATTACAACTTTGGATGAGCTATACACGTAGGATAGTGATTGGATAGCAGCTTGACTGTAAGAGAAAATGTTAAGATTTCTTAAGGAAATTTTCTGATTTCTCAACCAGTCTAATGCCTTGTATATCACAATGACCTCTGCCTGAAAACATTGCAGTGGTCTGTCGCCAGAAGGATAGTTTCAGACCTAGCCGTTTGGAGAAAACGCCACAGCCAACTTTTCCATCCATTTTTGATCCATCAGTGTAGATGTTGATCGCTTCCTGTATCTCACTTCATTCTATGATCCATCCACCCCTAATCGCGATGATTGATTTGAAACTGTGATGGAAGCAGGGAATCGGAGAAGTGAGGTCAACTTTCCTTGGTGCTAGTCCATCCCTCCGCAATATGGTGGAGTGGCCAATATATCTCTTGTGCTACAGATTTAGTCCTTTTTATCGAATCGCAGAACACTTGGCCTGCTGGCTCGTAAATAGACCCGTCGGAAGCAAATCTAATAGAATAAAAAATGCTTTTGTCGGGATAGTGCGTATAGTCCCGATGATTGCAATAGCTACAATCCTTCTGACCTTATTTAGCAGGTTTGCATTTGATGCTTTTGTCATCGCTGGCCACCAGATAGCCGCACCATATAGAAGGATCGGTTCCCTTAGAGCCGTTCGTAGCCATGTTACAATTTTGGGTTTTTAAGAGGAGGTCTCCAGCCAACTCCGTTGTGAAGGTGGCACTTTTTCCGTCATCGGAGAGAAGATCTGATTCGGAGAGTAACACGGTCGATTCTACTGATGCTTCAACAGTCACCTCAGTATCACTCTCTCTACTTGGTTGCCGTACTGCCTTCCCAGTACGGTCTTTGCGATAAACTCGCAAGGTGATAGCCTAAACCGCAGCTTATCACCCCACCTTTAGACTCCAATGGTGCTAGCGACTCCTCATTGAGGAATTTGAAGGCCTCTCGCTGTCCATTGCTGAGCTCGCTCACCTTGGCTACCTTCCAGTTGTCCACTGGAAGATCAGCATTACTGAGCTTGATAAGCTCAGCAGTTTCCTCCGGTGAAGATGGCTCGGTAAGGCTTCCCTGGAGACAGCCTCTAGCTTTGGTTCAGGCCACACGTCTCACAATCTGCCGATAGCCTGCTTATATAGATCCGCTGATCGTTGATCCGTGCAAACTATCACCTTGACATGACCCTGGTACCAACAAGCGTCATGACAACTTGGTGGAAGACCGGGGTTTGCCTTCAATATGGGTGTGTACACCCGAAGAAGAGCGATTTAAACCATCATACTGTTTGACAGTGAAGTAGTTCCATCGCTACTATTCCTTTCGAAGACAGCCTATACCAGGCTGCCCTTACCTACTTAACTGAAACTTCTGCTCTTGACAAGATTGGGTGCGACCAGTCTTGGTCTTTTGGTGACCGATAATAAGGCACTCGGCTGATTTGGGGCTGCCTTATTAAAACAACATCTTTTATGAGTTGTCCCTTGCTTTGACATAGAGGCTTTGTGCGCCTCTACTGGTTCCTATTCTAGGGAGATTTTTTCCTTCTTGGAGAGACAATCAAGGGGTAAATCTTTCAGCTTTTTCAGAACTTTGAAGGCAGACTTTCTGTTCCTGTAAGCTGTAACAAAAGGTTGTCTGCTGCTTTTTGACACCTGAAGAAGAGAAGTGATGTTGGAGGGCGCGGCAGCAACAGTGCGGGACGGCTCATTCGCCGTTTCCTTGGTGTTGCCGATAGCGCCAATTGGCTTACCAGAGGAGTTGCTTGCCTCTGACATAGCGGCTTTGGTGCATGCACCAATCAAAGAAGTGGGGTAGGCTAGTGGCTGTCCGATTGGACATCACGGTCTTCTACCCACGAGAAGACGGGCCATCTTCTTCCACTTCCCTCCCGGGCTGAGTGCATCCTTGCTACTATCTTTAGAATTAATAACGATTGGGTCCCCTCGCGCAGCCGCTATCTCCACTCATTGTGCAGTTTCTCAGAGATTTCGTGGATATCTGTTCTGAAGCAAGGAAACAATGCAAGGTTTGCCACATTCCCTTATGAGGATATGTGTTCAGAGCCGGGCCAGGAACTAATCAGGAGTCTGAACTACAACAAAACCTACACGGCCAGACTAGTGGCGACGAGCTTTGAACGTACTGAGAGGCCTGCCAGGGTTTTACCGGGACGGAGGCAGCAGTGGCATAAGCCTGAAAGCCATTTCTGCAAGGTGACAGAATACCACCACTACCAGCCCAAAGCATCTAAAAGAGTCGTTTAGACGAAAGAGTAGTCCGAGAACATTTGGGGTCGTGCCATGGTAGATCATTTAGCGTTACCCAGGATGCACCACGAAGAGGCGATCTACCTCACATCCCAGGAACATTGTAAGTTGGACGATTTAGAAGAAATATGCTCCTTGCAGACCATAAAAGAACTACATCTGAACAATACCAGGTGAATCAATATTTTCAACGACGCAGGACGCATTAACCGATGGATTAGCTTTGGCAGGCTATCAATTTATCGTACTGTCTCGTTTTTTCTTTAACACTTCCGCTTGTACAAAAAACGGACAAGAACGGTATTAAGCATTCCGAAAACGATGCTCGCTACACTGGAACCCACACCAAAAATTATCTAACGTGAGCAGCAATTTACAATTGCAAACTTAACAGAACATCAAGAGGTCTATGTTGAACAGTCTCCACGAGTGACAAACCAAGATCAACGCTGTGGAAACATTTCATTATTCTGTTTTTCAAGATGAAACGAGGCAGTTTAACATAAAAGGAGAAGAATAAGCACGATCCCTGTGAAAATTACCAAAATATGTTTCCCATGTCAACGGCACAACATTCCCTATGAGCCATCTAACACTTGTCTGCACCCAACACCTGTCTGAATGATTACCTTCACTCAGATAGCAAAGTCGCAGACAAGGGAAGAAGCTTTTATCTTAGGTTTATTCGAATAAGAAGCTCATTTGCATTTCAGATTTCAGTTAAATAAATTTTATATATTTAAAAAAACACACTACTTTTTTTTACTTACAACTGTTTTTCGCTGTTTGTCTGACCAACAGGAAAAGTTCAACACTGTTCTGAGTAAGTAGTAGTAGATCACATAGTAAGCCACGTTCTTTTTTTAACATATGGCAATCCAAGATTCGCGCCAATTGGTTGAGCTCAAAAAATATCTTGTTCTAGTTGCTCGAAGTTGTAGTTGATGCAAAGTATGGTAAAACTAGTTTCAGAAATGCTGAAGATTACTTTGCTCTGTTTGATGGAGATCTCAGTTGCATTTATATGACCATATGGGTGACTGTACAAAGTGGGAAACTAGCTAATTATCTGCAAATAATTTTCTTCTGTAAAATATGCAGGTTAGATGTAAGCAGAAGTTTGAAATTGTGAAAAGTCGATTCAACGTCTGCTACGTCGACATATTCCCAGATGTCAGTTCTTGAGGATGTCGTGGCCAAGATCTTGTCATATATGACAAACATTTCTACGGTGTAATTTAAAGCTCGTTGATATAAAGCATAAAAGCGGATATTGAGCTGATTATGATCAGTTTTAGCAAGCTGTTTCCTGGCTTTGTTTATGGATTAGATCCATTTTGCTGCGAAACAAAAAATTGGACAAGCTTATTTTTGATTTTGGAGGCTGAAGCATTCATAAGTTTTCTAGTCTTCTGAGTAGTTTTCTCTTGTTTAAGGGGGGAAATACATGTAGCTGCTCAAAAAATCGATTTTTTTCCTCGTACATTAAAATGTTTCAAATACTCTAGAAATACGCCAAAAAAAGTTTTGAAGCGATATTCGTATTAGTTCTCAAGTTATAGTCAATTATATGCAGCGCGGCGCTCCCCAGGCGATCAAGCACACCTGCCGCGCGACTTTGCCTACCTTCTCTTCGGCGCAATGGGTGGTTTTCTAATTGTGTATCCCTACCATATTCTTATAAAATTGAAATTCTAAGAGAATAGGATCTGGAATAGCTCATCAACGAGTTAGTTATAATAAAAACTAATAATCAATGATTTTCGTCTACCGCAAACTTTAAACGCGTTTTTTTTTCAAAGTTGTACTTTTTCAACTTCCGTACAAAATATCTCAAAAAATATTGAACCGATCCCGTTGAAATGTATACCACATCTACAAACGAGTCTTAGTTGCATCTACATGTTTTTGTAGTTTCAAAGAAATCATTTGTTTATTAATGATTAAAGCGCGACTTTTTTAAAAAAAAATGGTTTTTTTTCTTTAATCTAAAATTAATGTAAAAAATACATTTTTTTATAAATTTTATTGGTTAAACTATGAACTATACATCTCATTAACTAATACATTTCTTTCTAAATGTTGGTGGTTCCCCGGCAAAGGGGTTAAGTTGTACATGACATTTTTTGAGGTGATTTTTTCATTCGCTTGCGTCGCCGTCATTTTGCGTTGAAAAGTTATAAAAAAAATTTTTCAAGTACTTTGGATTTTATGTTTAAAATCTTCTGAATAAACAACATATGTTTTTTAAATCAATATGAAATTAGCAATTTTTTTAAATTTTACATGTATTTCGCCCCTTAAGAACCATTTGCTACATTTTACATGATTTCCTCCTTCGATATTCACATTTATAATAACGCCAATACTCCAAACATACTTGTTAGCATTTGTCAAGCAATCCTTGGCTATTAAGAGAATGTAGAAAACGAATAGTGTGGATGTGATTCATGAATCTGGACAATCAAATCAAACAGGTTTTGATGTCATCTAATTGAAACTTTAAACTGAGTTTCAGGGCTGCTTTTAATAAATTGTAACGTGCTCTTTGTAAAATCCTGCGGTTAATTAATATGTGCTGAATGTAAACGAAGCTGAACCAATGACAATACAAGGGTCAAAAGCATTGATTGATTTTGAATTGTCTTTTGTCGCTTGGTATGCAGGTTTTTCTTGTGTTCTTAAAGTGTCTTTTGTTTTGATTGATACATTGTGTTCATTCTTTTGGCTTTGGTCTGAATTTTTGGGGTTCGGTTATCTACTGGACGAGATCCTTGTTTAGAAATATTTTGTTTTTGAAGACTTGCTTCGGATGGTGATGACTCATTGCTTTCTTTGATGTTGAAGGATAAACTAAATAGTTTGGCAATTGCTCTTTTCCCTAAAGTTTGACTGTTTAAACTCAGATCAGTCTGCATTCACCGGCAGGGATGGGGATAGGATAGTTATTATGGTCGCTGCTTTGTTTGTAAGATTTTGAAGTTTGCCGGAAAGGATATAACCTTTTATTATGTTTCGTTTTGGTTTGAGCCACTAAAGTCTATGTTGGCAACAATTTCAATGGTCTTGAAACAATCGATGCCAAAATATATGCTTCATATACTGCACGAATTTCCATCTTTTTAATAGTCTGAAGGTATTTTTAATTGGTCTACTTAAATTTCAAACGAATCAGTACCACGTACAAAGGAATTTGATGTTAAAGCCGAGGCATCGAATGGATCAGTGATTACATCAGACTATTTCTAGAATTTAAACAGATTTCAATCCGAGCTTCAAATGTATTGAATTATTTTATGATAAGTTAGTTGTTTTGGGCATTTACAAATTCCAAATGGCATAACGGAACCAGGATCATAAAGGTGTTAGATGCAAACATTGCAAATTTAACGAAGGGACCCAAAAATTTCCCCTGGAGATGTAATCTCAATCTATCTGAACTTAAACGTCGGAATTGAGAAGAAGACGCAAAAATACAATATATAAAAAAGCAAAAACTTAGTCCACTTAAAATTTTACTCGTTCGTTCTGTCTGCACCGCCGGCAAAATTGACACGAACCTAAATAACATCGTTGTGGATAGTTTGAAGTTTTGTTGATTTCCTCTTTTCGTCTCGTTTAAAGATACATTTTTCAGTCTGGTTCATCGTTTTTTACAAATCCAAAAAAGCCTGTTTACTGTCTTCCCAAATCAAAAAAAGCTACTCCTTGTTTTGTCTAAATCCAAAAAGCTGCTCGCAGCTTTAGACCTGAGTCGATTTGTTTCTCGTTCTTCACCAAATCGAGAGGAATGAATGCTTGTCTCCACTGCGCTTTGTAGCTTTGCCGGATAACATTTTTGTGTAATGTTATATTTCGTGATTTGTTGATGTGACCACACTTTTTAAATGCTGAATCGTTATCAGCTGGTTGTCCAATTTGAGTCAACCCTGATGTTTGCTTCTTGACATTACAGAGAGGTACACGGTCGATTCTACTGATGCTTCAACAGTCACCTCAGTATCACTCTCTCTACTCGGTTGCCGTACTGCCTTCCCAGTACGGTCTTTGCGATAAACTCGCAAGGTGATAGCCTAAACCGCAGCTTATCACCCCACCTTTAGACTCCAATGGTGCTAGCGACTCCTCATTGAGGAATTTGAAGGCCTCTCGCTGTCCATTGCTGAGCTCGCTCACCTTGGCTACCTTCAAGTTGTCCACTGGAAGATCAGCATTACTGAGCTTGATAAGCTCAGCAGTTTCCTCCGGTGAAGATGGCTCGGTAAGGCTTCCCTGGAGACAGCCTCTAGCTTTGCTCCAGGCCAGACGTCTCACAATCTGCCGATAGCCTGCTTATATAGATCCGCTGATCGTTGATCCGTGCAAACTATCACCTTGACATGACCCTGGTACCAACAAGCGTCATGACAACTTGGTGGAAGACCGGGGTTTGCCTTCAATATGGGTGTGTACACCCGAAGAAGAGCGATTTAAACCATCATACTGTTTGACAGTGAAGTAGTTCCATCGCTACTATTCCTTTCGAAGACAGCCTATACCAGGCTGCCCTTACCTACTTAACTGAAACTTCTGCTCTTGACAAGATTGGGTGCGACCAGTCTTGGTCTTTTGGTGACCGATAATAAGGCACTCGGCTGATTTGGGGCTGCCTTATTAGAACAACATCTTTTATGAGTTGTCCCTTGCTTTGACATAGAGGCTTTGTGCGCCTCTACTGGTTCCTATTCTAGGGAGATTTTTTCCTTCTTGGAGAGACAATCAAGGGGTAAATCTTTCAGCTTTTTCAGAACTTTGAAGGCAGACTTTCTGTTCCTGTAAGCTGTAACAAAAGGTTGTCTGCTGCTTTTTGACACCTGAAGAAGAGAAATGATGTTGGAGGGCGCGGCAGCAACAGTGCGGGACGGCTCATTCGCCGTTTCCTTGGTGTTGCCGATAGCGCCAATTGGCTTACCAGAGGAGTTGCTTGCCTCTGACATAGCGGCTTTGGTGCATGCACCAATCAAAGAAGTGGGGTAGGCTAGTTGCTGTCCGATTGGACATCACGGTCTTCTACCCACGAGAAGACGGGCCATCTTCTTCCACTTCCCTCCCGGGCTGAGTGCATCCTTGCTACTATCTTTAGAATTAATAACGATTGGGTCCCCTCGCGCAGCCGCTATCTCCACTCATTGTGCAGTTTCTCAGAGATTTCGTGGATATCTGTTCTGAAGCAAGGAAACAATGCAAGGTTTGCCACATTCCCTTATGAGGATATGTGTTCAGAGCCGGGCCAGGAACTAATCAGGAGTCTGAACTACAACAAAACCTACACGGCCAGACTAGTGGCGACGAGCTTTGAACGTACTGAGAGGCCTGCCAGGGTTTTACCGGGACGGAGGCAGCAGTGGCATAAGCCTGAAAGCCATTTCTGCAAGGTGACAAAATACCAGCACTACCAGCCCAAAGCATCTAAAAGAGTCGTTTAGACGAAAGAGTAGTCCGAGAACATTTGGGGTCGTGCCATGGTAGATCATTTAGCGTTACCCAGGATGCACCACGAAGAGGCGATCTACCTCACATCCCAGGAACATTGTAAGTTGGACGATTTAGAAGAAATATGCTCCTTGCAGACCATAAAAGAACTGCATCTGAACAATACCAGGTGAATCAATATTTTCAACGACGCAGGACGCATTAACCGATGGATTAGCTTTGGCAGGCTATCAATTTATCGTACTGTCTCGTTTTTTCTTTAACACTTCCGCTTGTACAAAAAACGGACATGAACGGTATTAAGCATTCAGAAAATGATGCTCGCTACACTGGAACCCACACCAAAAATTATCTAACATGAGCAGCAATTTACAATTGCAAACTTAACAGAACATCAAGAGGTCTATGTTGAACAGTCTCCAGGAGTGATAAACCAAGATCAATGCTGTGGAAACATTTCATTATTCTGTTTTTCAAGGTGAAACGAGGCAGTTTACCATAAAAGGAGAAGAATAAGCACGATCCCTGTGAAAATTACCAAAATATGTTTCCCATGTCAACGGCACAATATTCCCTATGAGCCATCTAACACTTGTCTGCACCCAACACCTGTCTGAATGATTACCTTCACTCAGATAGCAAAGTCGCAGACAAGGGAAGAAGCTTTTATCTTAGGTTTATTCGAATAAGAAGCTCATTTGCATTTCAGATTTCAGTTAAATAAATTTTATATATTTAAAAAAACACACTACTTTTTTTTACTTACAACTGTTTTTCGCTGTTTGTCTGACCAACAGGAAAAGTTCAACACTGTTCTGAGTAAGTAGTAGTAGATCACATAGTAAGCCACGTTCTTTTTTTAACATATGGCAATCCAAGATTCGCGCCAATTGGTTGAGCTCAAAAAATATCTTGTTCTAGTTGCTCGAAGTTGTAGTTGATGCAAAGTATGGTAAAACTAGTTTCAGAAATGCTGAAGATTACTTTGCTCTGTTTGATGGAGATCTCAGTTGCTTTTATATGATCATATGGGTGACTGTACAAAGTGGGAAACTAGCTAATTATCTGCAAATAATTTTCTTCTGTAAAATATGCAGGTTAGATGTAAGCAGAAGTTTGAAATTGTGAAAAGTCGATTCAACGTCTGCTACGTCGACATATTCCCAGATGTCAGTTCTTGAGGATGTCGTGGCCAAGATCTTGTCATATATGACAAACATTTCTACGGTGTAATTTAAAGCTCGTTGATATAAAGCATAAAAGCGGATATTGAGCTGATTATGATCAGTTTTAGCAAGCTGTTTCCTGGCTTTGTTTATGGATTAGATCCATTTTGCTGCTAAACAAAAAATTGGACAAGCTTATTTTTGATTTTGGAGGCTGAAGCATTCATAAGTTTTCTAGTCTTCTGAGTAGTTTTCTCTTGTTTAAGGGGGGAAATACATGTAGCTGCTCAAAAAATCGATTTTTTTCCTCGTACATTAAAATGTTTCAAATACTCTAGAAATACGCCAAAAAAAGTTTTGAAGCGATATTCGTATTAGTTCTCAAGTTATAGTCAATTATATGCAGCGCGGCGCTCCCCAGGCGATCAAGGACACCTGCCGCGCGACTTTGCCTACCTTCTCTTCGGCGCAATGGGTGGTTTTCTAATTGTGTATCCCTACCATATTCTTATAAAATTGAAATTCTAAGAGAATAGGATCTGGAATAGCTCATCAACGAGTAAGTTATAATAAAAACTAATAATCAATGATTTTCGTCTACCGCAAACTTTAAACGCGTTTTTTTTCAAAGTTGTACTTTTTCAACTTCCGTACAAAATATCTCAAAAAATATTGAACCGATCCCGTTGAAATGTATACCACATCTACAAACGAGTCTTAGTTGCATCTACATGTTTTTGTAGTTTCAGAGAAATCATTTGTTTATTAATGATTAAAGCACGACTTTTTTTTAAAAAAATGGTTTTTTTTTCTTTAATCTAAAATTAATGTAAAAAATACATTTTTTTATAAATTTTATTGGTTAAACTATGAACTATACATCTCATTAACTAATACATTTCTTTCCAAATGTTGGAGGTTCCCCGGCAAAGGGGTTAAGTTGTACATGACATTTTTTGAGGTGATTTTTTCATTCGCTTGCATCGCCGTCATTTTGCGTTGAAAAGTTATAAAAAAAATTTTTCAAGTACTTTGGATTTTATGTTTAAAATCTTCTGAATAAACAACATATATTTTTTAAATCAATATGAAATTAGCAATTTTTTTAAATTTTACATGTATTTCCCCCCTTAAGAACCATTTGTTACATTTTTCATGATTTCCTCCTTCGATATTCACATTTATAATAACGCCAATACTCCAAAAAAGGTGTTATGTGATAAACTCTCGAAAACAGTTGACCCGCTTCTAAATGAAGAACAGCACGGATTCCGAAAAGGCCGCTCAACGTCTACTAACCTTATGCTGTTAATCTCAGACACTCTTAAGGCGATGGAACAGGGGTAGCAAATTGACACAGTTTACACTGATTTTAGCAAATCCTTTGATAGTGTCGATCATGGCATTCTAAAATGTAAATTACAGAAATTCAGTATTCAGGTGTCTCTGCTAGATTGGCTATATTCATACCTTTATAATCGAAGTAAATTTGTCAAATTTCAAGGCGACAAATCAAAAAAGATAAAAGTCACTTCGGGCGTATCTCAGGAAAGTCATCTCGGCCCTCTCCTTTTCAACATTTTCGTGTCTGATTTGTCTGAAGAATTGTCGGACATACCTCATCTATTTTACGCAGATGATTCAGATGATAGATTCACAAAAAGATGTGTTGTTCCTTCGATTGAAGCTATTATTGCTTCAACAATGGTGCAAACGTAACAAACTTCACCTTAACACTAGCAAATGTCAAGTCATTAGCTTTTCGCGGAAAAAAATCCCTTAGAACAGCACATACCTTCTTAATGACAAACAACTAGCAAAAGTAGATAGGGTCGTTGATCTCGCGGCTTTATTAAGAGACACGCTAAAGAGTTTAAGAATGTTTGGGTAACTAAATCCTGGTACACTTCCCTTGTCCGACCGCTATAAGAATACGCATGTATTGTCTGGAATCAGATATTTGAGATACATAGCAACATATTTGAATCAGGGCAAAAGCAATTTCATCTCTTTGCCTTAAGGGATATGTACAACCCAAATACCTTTAACCAATTGGCACCGTACATGCACAGGCTCGGTCTTTTTACTTTAACCACTCTGTCATCCAGAAGAATGATCGCGTGCTGCTGCTTTGCCTTAGATATCATTCAGGGTAGGATTCATGCAGAGTTTCTATCAAGGCAATTTATATTTAACGATATAGTTAGACACACGAGACACACCCGTTTGCTCAAAGAAACTCAGCACAGCACTACCTATGCAGAAAATGAGCCCATCAACAGATGCTGCAAATTATTTAACAGTATGGGTAGACAGTACACATCCAACATCACTAAGGCCTCTTACAAATTAAACCTGATAAGGGCCCTTCCGAAACTCTTTCCACTTTCCAACTCACTTTCCTTTGTTTTATAATTATTTTTAACTTTTGACTGTACGTATTAAACTGTACTATATTTATGCCTTGCTTTGGCTTTAAATAAATTAATATACTTATGTACTTCATGATGCGCTTTCCTGTCTCAACATGCGCTTTACTTGGCCGATCTAAATAGCGACTTACGACACCAACTGCGTTCCGATGGTCAAGTACATTAAACTTCCGACAGCTTGTCGATATGGATAACTTTTACAATGCTCGTCGCCATTGGTGGAGCTACTGGATTACAATCCATCATATTGGAACGACTCAATACTTTCCAACAATTTTCATTGTGTTTTCAATTTTATGAACGAAAACACACGAGTCGTTTGCACTTTGTTTGAAATCAAATTTGAATTTGAATGAATGATGTAAAATTTTGGTTCCAACATCGCGACGCTTGCTTGAGATTGTATAAACTTTTCTTCAGCCAGCAAACGCGTTCACTGCCGTGTTCATACCCAATTAGGAGCTTAATGTAGACTTTTTCTTTCAGCTCACTATACAAAAAAGCTGTTTTTACGTCGAACTGGTTCAGGTGCATTTTGTTTATCACTGCCAGTGATAAAAGTAGACGAGTTGATGTGTATCTGGCCACCGGACTAAACTTTTCCTAATAGTGCAAACCATACTGCTGTGTAAAACCACGAACTATTTAACGCGCCTTGTATCGATCGATTGTGCCATCTGGGTTTTGCTTGACTTTAAATACCTAACGATTATCGATTACCTTCTGATCTTTTGGTGATTCAACCAAGTCCCACGTCTGATTTTCAGTGAGCGCATTGTATTCGTCGTCCATTGCACACTTCTACTGTTGAGTTTGCTCTGAACCCATTGCTTCTTTATACGATGTCGGTTCATACATTATTGCCGAATTTGCAATTAAACGATCCGGTGCTTTAATTTTTGAATGTAAACTGTATCTTTCATTGTGTCGCTTCTCAGGCGTTTCATTCGAGTTTTCTTCAAACGACAAAAAATGCTCGTTATCATTGTTTGTTTCATCATCTGGTTGGTCAGCCACTTGATTATCTGCTTGCTCGACCACTGATTCATCTCGAATCACATATTTATCCGATTTCTCATTGAACTTAATATTGCAGCTTATGAGCACTCTATTACTTTCTGGATCATACGAACGAAAAATTTTCATTGTGGGCTCAAATCCAAACAGGCTCTTGGATCCCACTTTTTTCGACCGTTTTGCTTTGGGATTTGCACGAAACATTCCGTTCCAAAAATCTTGATATGACCCAAATATGGCTTTTTATCAAACCATTTTTCATATGGTGTAGTACCAACACAACTGCTATTTGTTGTTGGATTCAACAAATATATCGCTGTACGCACCGTTCTGTCCATACTGATTTCGGTAAACCACTCGCAATGAGCATTCGCTGCATTCGAATTGGTAACTTCTTCTTTTTCCAATCGATTTAGATTTTCTTCCTTCAATTGCAATGATGATATTAATTCATTGAGTGTACGCTGTAGTTTTGTACCATACCGGTTTGTAATTGTTGAGCCTTGGTGTTAACCCAGCAATAATACGTGCCATTTTCAAATTGTCGGTCAACTTTTCTTTTTGTTGCTCAATATCAGACGCCAATTGACTCACACGAGAGATATACGCTGAAACCCCTTCATCATCACGCATTTTTTCTGGAATGGAATTATTTTCATAAACGCTGTAAAGTTGATCCAACATTGCTTTTGCTGATTTACAATTTAAAACGAGATTTGCGTTGTCAGCATCAATGGATTGAATGATTGCATTCATGGCTTTTCCTTCATTTCGATCAAATTTGCTCTTTTCATCTTCTTTTGCTGTATCCGCGGGCTTCTTATTCTCAATATTATCGGTTATACTACAAGATCTCATATACGCAGTGATTTGAAATTTTTACAATTTAAAAGTCGACGCATTTTTCAAAATGTGACCGGTAAAATTGTTATCTTCCTTGTCACCCATGACGAACTACATTCAGTAAAAAAACTTTGTTTAAACACAGACGAAAATTAGTCGCTGCTAATTTAATCTATTCTCGGAATTCGATGACGACGATCGACCATTGTGTGTGCGCTGTTATAAACACCATGCGGCAATGCTTGCACAATGTTGCGAAATTTACTTGTTTCATACGACGATGAAGTCAATAGTTTAATTTTTTTTTATTTCAGCTATGAATATTTACGGGATTTTTTCGACTTTTATTTACTTTGCTTTACGCTGTGACCAAACGACTTTTGCAAAAATAAATAAAACACAATATCGACGTTGTGACTCAATGTTTTTTTTTATTTATACTTTTTTTCGATGTTCAATCATTTAAGCTCACTGGTCCCATAACCTATTGGATTTCTAATATGTACACAGTAAAATATTGTAAACAAATTGAATAGACAAAACGATTTATTACTAGAAATTGCTCTCATTTATGGAGCGGTTTTATTTGTTGTTTGCTTGAATGTTATAACTGGACTGACTGTTTGATACTTCAACATGTCAGAACGAACCGGCACTGGCCAAAGTGTTGCCGTTTTTGGTTTTTAACAATGCATATTTCAATAAGTTTAAATTCACCATTTAATCTGTTCAGTAGAAATTTGAAACGTCTTGTCCTTCGATTACTTGATCCATGAGATCTGCAGGTATCTTTACTCTCCTAAGTTATAGCCGTGGAATCAATTGCGTTTTCGCCGCTACCATTTTGGCTTATGGAAATATAAGCCTGATGGTTAGAGCCAAATAGCTAATAAACACAGGAAAGGTAAATCAACAAGTTTGATGGGTTTGTTGGGTTTTTTATTTGCCCATTTCTACTCACATGTGATATACGCTCTTAACGTCAGCAAGTAAGATTAGTGGCGCCACACTCATAAAAAGTAGCTCATGCATGTGTTTATCACCTTTTTGGTTGTGACACTAATCCTAACTTGCTGACGTTCAGGGCGTGCATGAGAGTAAAAATGGGCAAATAAAAGGCAGGAGTTCCAGATTATTTGAAATTTTGTATCATTTGTAAAACGTTGGAAGAAAATATAATTACTGGTTAATTTGACCTAATTTGAAAATATTAAATAACGATTATGATAGCAGCTACATCATTGAATAAGCCTAATTGAGAAGCACTGTAGTCGATCATCAACTGCAACATGATGCAATAAAAGAGCTCAATCTTATAAAGAAAGCATAACTATAAGGATCGGCAAACTTTATAAGACATTCACAGCTTTAAGGACAAGCAAGTAAATCATTACAAAGAAAAATACCCCAAAAAAGTGTTAATAAAACCAAATTTTAAATTAATTGATTCATTTACAAATTTGGAATTCGGTATTCAGATATAGACAGAATGAAAAAAACATTTTCATTTCTTTTGAATTTATTTGTTAAGTGTGACATAATTTCAAATTGAAAACAAAGAATAAAATGACATACTCATCATATAATCGTACACTTAACTTGTTGTGTTATTATCTTTTGGCCTCTCTCTTCCTTTTTTAACTTGGCTTGGGACCGGCTAAGACGGAATTACGGTGACACGCGTATCGTTCATGGTATAATTTTATAAATAAGTCGAATAAAAATGATTAAAGCTGGCCTTTCGATGGAAAAAATTGTTTATATTCCTTTAAAATGAAATGCCTAGTAAAATTTTTTCCTGAACGGGTTTTTGCTATGCAGTGATATCGCGTTTGCAGATATACTTTATTAACAGCTTTAACCTGAAAAGCTGAATTTGTACCATATGCTTAAAATAGCAATCAATCAATAAGGTTTTCTCCGATACTGATAAATTTGAATTAGAATCGTCACGATTTTATTTATTTATTTATTTTGCCAAAGCAAGGCAATCACAGTCAACATATAAAAATTTAAATATATAAAATATACATTACAACAATATACTTAACCCTAAAATACATGCTACATTCAATGTTAATTTATACTGTTGTATGCACGTCACAATTTAGGGATGGATAATGGACGGGCTTTAGAAATGCTGGATTTAAAATTGAACTTGGAGATGGTAGGGGAGTAGTGTTTGCTCAAAGTGATGTTTAAATTCTTACCAAGCTGATATCTTCTGATTTGCCTTTCAGTTTTCTGGAAAATGGAGGTTATACTTTTTGAAGGTATTTTAAGCAGCTTTCTGGCCTTGTTATGTATAAGAATTCGTGCATATGCAAAACATCGCGGTAGAAATCTAATGCATCAGCTATGGACCTAATCAAAGTTTGCATAGCCAACGAACTTCCATCTTTTGATTATAAAAATTGATGAGCCTTTTGCAGCATTGTTCTTAAGAGCAAACCATTTTTTTTCTGCGAATTTTTGTAGTGCCTTAATATACTCCCACTTAATTAAACGGCCACCACCATCCAAAATAACAACCAAATCAGCTAAGACGTTCCGTACCAACTTCAACATGTGGCAGGAATGTTTTCTTTATATTCCTTCGAGTTCAACACATCCTTGCAAATTTGTGTTTCAAATGTCAGAGCTTAAAATATTTGTCATTTTAAGATTCGCTGTAGCTCCATCAAACGTAATGCCGATCATTTCAACGTCAGTATCATTCAAATGGTTTATGCATGGAGACAAAATATTTGTTTTCTGCTCTGCGTTAATACTTGCTATTGGAAAAAAGCAACCGGTATTTTCCATGCTCTGTTTCTACATACAACGAGCAGAATCAACATCTTTGAGTCTATAGTGTCGCTATCATCTCCGTCACTCATATCTACAAAACCGTAGCATTGCACTCCATCCTATTCTGTTTGTTGCCGAATATTGATTTCATCCAAACACAAATTGACTACAATCGTTGCCGAGCTTTCAGTTGCATTAACAGCGTAACCATCCTTCGCTGTACATGTCGATAGCCAGGTGTGATCCTGGGTAGTCCGCTCTTTTTTTTCGAAATCGCTTGAAAATTTCCTTTTGGCGTTGTCCTTTTTTTCCTGTTTCTGGTTACTGCAGATTACCTGGGAGCTAAATTGCAGTAGCACGCGCGATTCACGATTGGGTGAATTGAGGCTTTTCACTTTCGATCGCGTTCAGCTTTGAATAAGAACACTTAGTTTTCGCGTTACTTACTTTGCGTAAACTGTTTGAAATTTTTCATTTAAATTGTAAGGATCGTCTGCCATTCTCAGCACGAAGTTAAGACAATTTTAGACTTAGTTATGTGTATTACCTTGTCAATCCTTTGAAATTAAATTTGTGTGTTGATTTTTCAAAGCGGGCGCCAGTTAAATTATTTTAAACACGGTTGTTTTAAAAAAAAATAACAATATCAGGGCTGATATTGATTATTGATTCTAGTACTATTTTAAACTGAACTAAAAGATAATTATAATACTGCTTAGCAGTTCTAATTGGTACGATTGTAAATTTCCAATTTATGTAAATTGCATATGTTGCATCGATGGATCGTCGAACTTTGTGCAGCCCTGTCGTCAACAATTATTCGTCGCGCGTGCAGGTGTTAACTTATATATAGTAATTATAGTAAGAAATCGAGCATCATGTACCAAAGCCATTTAAATTCGCTTGGAGACCTTTCTGTATTCAAGAAATTCATTATAGAAATACCCAGATCAATGTGAACGAAGTTCACTTATTCAATCAACAAAAAAACCGGCTTGTTTATTATGTATATAAATAACGTGTCTAGGAAGAAGAAATTGCTTTTGTTGTTGATGTTGACTGAAGTCTTTTTTTACGCATCATTATTTTCTTGAATTCAGTTAGTCCTATTGTTTTTTTTTGTGAGCTTAATTTTTCAAAAGAATTTACTTTTTTTTTAATTATTTCAATACAGAAATTATATAGTTTCAAAATTGTGATAAGTGGAAAATTGCTTCGCTGTAACAATTCAAGTTGTTTTAAATGAAAGATTTTTATTCAGAATGCGCTGAATTTGTTTCAAAATATTTTCAAAACCAAGCAATATCTGTTTCTGATTCCATGCGAGTCTAATTTTGTGAAAACTGATCACTTTAAACTAGTTATTGCTTAGATGTTATACGTTTTGGATGAAGTGGAAAATCATATGGAAATATTTTTTATTCATTCAAAGTAAGAGTGGCGAGTCTTGTTGAAACGTCCACGGCGTACGACCGTAATGTTTACTAGAGGTGTGTAACTCTTACTGAACTGACTCAGTGTTCCGAAACATCAAAGTGTTTCGAAAGATTGCAACAGTAACAATGTTACGATTGCATCATTTCGAACTTGAAAGAAACTGAAACATTGCTTGATCACTTTACTTCGCGTCACTGCTGCTATTCGTGATGGGGGGAAATAAATACCGCAGTTTTATCGTCTTAATAATTGATTCTATATTTAAATTTCCATTGTTTATAACTCTATTATTCTATGTTTCTAATATTAATAGTTCACGCATAAAACAAACTTGACAATATTAATTACACGAATTGGCAACGTTTACTGGGACCATAACCTATTGGTGATAATGGAAAATAAATATATGCAGTTTTGTCTTTTTAATAATTGATTCTATTCTAATCAAATGCGTCCTAAGAAAACAAGATCTTTTCAAAGTGAAAGCCGACACAAGACTAAAATCTAGAATGCATTATCCTTCAAAAGAAACCAGAAAGAACGCAGTTCCTAACATCTGTGAAACACTATTCGGTATATATAACAATCAGGGCATTATGCTGATCCTTGAAATAGTGAAAGGGCACGTACAGCCATAAATTCCAAAGTAAACAAACTAAGGCTCAAAACATTAATACAATAGATTCATTTCTGCTTCAATCCAACACGCCACCTCAAAAATTAATCTATTACTTTCCTGAACTAACTTTAACATACATTTATAAAGCTTTCATGAATTATAGGCTTTCAACTATCTTTGAAACTATAACTACAAGATCTTGCTTCACTTGCGACTTGGGTAAATGCATATGTTCCAACATTTGTTGCAAGGATTAAGGAAACCCAGCTAAACCTAATCAGACCATTTCAATATCATTAAATGAATCATAACAACTTGACAAAGTAGAATAGTTATTTCCGCTGCTCCAATTTTAAGGTTTATTCGAGACCCAATTTTGTGCGAAGTTCCGAAAATTTCACTTCTGGTAACGGCTTTGTCAAAATGTCTGCGACCTGTTCACCTGTTGGAACATAGATTTATTTAATTACATTTTTCTCAATTTGTTCTGTTGGAAAATGATACTTTATATCAATATGTTTTGATCTTTTGTGATTGCCAGGATTATTTGCTATACTAATACAGCCATTATTTTCTTCATAAATTATAATTTGTTCTATAATTTGAATATTTATACTGGTAACCCATGACTTTAATAAACATGCTTCTTTTACAGCTTCAAAAAGAGCCATATATTCAGCTTCAGTCGACGAGGTGGCTACTGACGTGTGTTTTTTAGTATTGCAGCATATTGTGCAATTATCAAACTTATTATAATTTATTCTTTTAAAAGTTAATTTAATATCAATTGAACCTTTAAGATAACGTAACACGCGTTTCAAATTCTGCCAAAGTTCTCTATTATTTTTATTCATGTAGCGACTCAGAATATTTACTGCTGTGCATAAATCAGGTCTTGTACAAACCATTATGTACATTAAACATTCAATTAAATTTCTACAAGGAGCATCATATTTTTCATCTACATTCAAGGCTAAATAATTTAATTTATTGGGTAGAGGTGTGCTAATAGGTTTGCAATCAACCATATTGAATTTTTTTAGAGCATTTTTAATATAAGCACTTTGATCTAATGAAATTTTATCCAAATTTCTTCCAACTTTTATTCCAAGGAAAAATTTAATATCACATAAATCTGTCATATGAAATTTATTCAATAAACATTCTTTAAAATTGCACATTGTTTGAAAATTTGCCGTGGCAATCACAATATCATCAACATACAAAACAACAAAGAATATACTCTTTGCTGCCTTTATCTAAAATATAAATACACCTGTTAACTTCAGAATTTTTAAATCCCTTTTCAATAAGAGCATTTCATTCAAAAATGCAGTTTTCAAATCCATATGATGAATAATTAAATTAGTTGATTTGAAAAGCTCTTATAAGACGAAAGTTTGAAATTCTTGCGACAGTTGAAAAAGTTTCATCGTAATCAATTGAATATTTTTGACTGAATCCTTGAGCTATAACCCGAGCTTTATATTTACATGAGTCTCCATACTCATCGAGTTTAATTATAAATACCCATTTACAGTCAATATCTTTTTATCTTTAGGCATTGGAACTAATGTCCAAGTTTTATTTATTTTTAATGAATTTAACTCATCATTTATTACTTGTTCCCATTTTTCTTTATCGTCTCTATGTTTAATCTCATCAAAACTAGTGGGAACTTTATCATTAAATGAATGCGCAAACATTATAAAAGCATAATCTACTTCATACTTATATTTAACACATATATAGAGTCCACACGAGATCGCGCTTTCTGGCATGTGACGGTTACTGTGGCAAATCATTTCATGCGAAGTGTGTCAATGGGAACAATATTTTTATTGAAATACAAGCTAAGCATCCTAGCAATATATCATATCGCTGTGATGCTTGCAAGAACTCTACTTTGTGCGACATTATTAGGATCCTGCATCAGCAGTCTACGTCAATTGCAGCTCTTAACCAGAGATTGGATTCTATATTTACACCTCTAACATCAACATCATCGCCAAAAACTTCTTGTGATGCTAATCGCCGACAATCAAGTTCAACATCTGTTACACACCCTAGCGTAACAGCTCCAACTGAATATACCAAATCGGCATCTATTACATCAGCACCTACTAAACCAGCACCTATTGTCTCTGCATATGATAGTGAGGCAAACATTTCGAAGGATAATCAGCACTCGCCTAACTTAAGTCGTGGGGCCATACCCAAATCAACTAAGCCTGCTCCATGGCCCCTAACAACTCTTGCTTTGAATGATTATGATGATGCTCCAGTCAAGCCACTACAGTTGATGCCACCTTAATCACCAACGCCTGCACTACATGTTGGGGCTACCGCTGCGCCAGGGTCTGCAATGGACGTTGCCGCAACCACTGAGCCACAAGGTTTGAATTTGGTGCCATCTCTTAATCCGATATTGTATGTCGTTGCTCCGCCGATCCGAATCTTTGTTTCTCGGCTAGCGAACGTTACGTCTGTCGGTGACGTAAAAAATTATGTTATAGCAAGACTTGGATTTTCTCTTCCCTTCCTTGGTTGCAAAAAAAAACTAAGGAAAATATGGCAAATAAAGTCATTGCCTCTTTTAAATTGACTGTGCCTCCCGAGCACAAGTCGATATTGAAAAGTGACTTCTGGCCAAATGGAGCACTGGTCAAAGCCTTTACCGCCCGTCGTTCATTCACTGGCCAAGTCTTCGTCGATCACAGCACTAGTTTCATCAACTACTTCAACAGATTCCACGTCATCATCTGCAAGTGCTTCTTATCCTAAAATACGTAAAAAAAATTGTATCTATTATCAAAATGTACGTGGCTTACGAACCAAGTTGCAGCATCTTGATCTTTTGTCCAAGTTGTCAAACGACTCTATTATTGGCTACACTCTGGCATCTTTAGCTCTTAACTTTTGCCTAATTTTACTACATATCGTAAAGACCGCGATCTTCATCTATCCAATAAAAATGATGGTGGTGGAGTCTTAAAAGCTGTGAAGAATTGTTTTTCCAGCGCTCTCTGTGATGATTTCCCCCCTCCCCAACCAATAGAATGTGTTTTCGCCAAACTATTCACTGACCCTTCCACTCCATTGTATATAGTCTCTACATACTTCCCTTGTAACTCTCCACTTGAGCTTTATGAATCTGTCTTCGAGTCTATTACCTCGTTTTCCCTCTCTCTTAATCCGTCGTCTCGTGCTATCATCTGCGGTGATTTCAATCTTCTTGGCACATTTTTCCTCTTATTGAAATCATCTCTACTAGTCGATCATCGAGCCTTCTCTCCAATTTTCTCTCATTGTCGGGTTTTTATCAATTCAACCATGCCTTTAACTTGAACGGTCGACTTCTTGATCTTGTTACATCGAATACTATTCCTAATAACTTAACTTCAACCACTGCTCCTCTTCCCTATGTTCCTTCGTATCCCCATCATCCACCTCTACTATTTGAACTCTCCTTTTCTTTCCCCAAAGTTCAGACTAGGCGCAGACAACTTAAATTTAACTTTTGGAAGTCGAATTACATTGTTTTGTGGGAAGAACTCAAATCGGTTAACTGGGCATCTTTTTTTGGCAGTCTTGGCTGTGAAAATTCCCTCATTAAATTCTACTCTCTTCTCTATGCCCTTATTTCTTGCTTCACTCCCTATCATAGTCGTACCTCAATAAATGATCCTCCCTGGCTAACCCGTAATGTCTTAGCTATCTTGAAGTTAAAAAACGAAGCTTATTGGCGTTATAAATCAAAGAGTATTCCGGAAAACTATACTGCCTTCCCAAATCAACGTGTTTCAGCCAAACTTGAAATTAAAAAAACCATGCGTATCTAGTTCGCTAGTATCGAAAATTCGATGCACTCTAACCAAACAAAGCCGTTTTGGTGTTATGTCAAATCCTTTAAATCTTCGTACAGTATTCCTTATACTGTTTCCTGGGACGGTAAGCAAGGATCGACTCCTGAAAAAATCTGCGAGATTTTTGCTCAGTTTTTTCGTCAGTATATCCTGCCACAACTCTTTCAAATTCTTTTGATACTACTATTTGCTTCCCACCTATTCTTAATATTATCTTCACTAACCCAACTGAAATCCAAGCTTTGATCAATTCTTTAGATTCCAGCGTAGACCCCGGGCCAGACGGACTAATCAATTCATTAAATCGTGTTCTTACCCACTACACTCATCACTATCTGATATTTTCAATGCTAGTTTATACTCTGTAATCTCTCGCAATTTGTGGAAATTGACTAACATTTTTCCTGTACTCAAACCTGGATCCTCTTCTAATGCTTCCAATTAGCGTTCCGCTCCGATTCTTTCCTGTTTTCCCAAAATTCTTGAACGCATTGTCTACAATAAAACATACGAAGCTCTTAATTGTAGGCTGTCCCTGTTTCAACATAGATTTTTTCCAAACCGTTCGACCGTCACGAATCTCCTTGAGCTTACCCAAACTATCGCAAGAGCTGTCGACAGCCGTACTCAAGTTTATGTAGTGTACACTGACTTCAGTAAGGCATCTGATACTGTCAACCTAAATGTTCTATTGTAAAAGCTAGCTCACTTTGGCCTTTTTGATCCATTACTCTCCTGGCTTGAGTCTTACATCAGCTCTCGTTCTTGCCGTGTTACCCTATGTGGAGCACATTCTTCTCTCTTCCAACCAACCTCCGGCGTTCCTCGGGGGTCTATTCTAGACCCTCTTCTTTTCTTACTCTATATAAATGACCTTCCCTCTGTCGTAGCGTCTCAGTGTCTTCTGTATGCTGATGACTTAAAAATTTACTGCGGTATTCGCTCAGAAGAGGATTGTATTACTCTCCAAAGGGATCTTGACGCGATCGTTTCTTGCAGTGAAACTAATTTTCTCTGCATGAATGTTCAGAAATGTCACAAAATGTCATTTTCCTTAAAACCCATTGCAATTGATTACACCTACGTATTACATAATATTCCAATTGCGCCGGTTTTTCAAACATAAGATCTGAGAGAGTGATTTTCGACCCGAAAATTAAATTTGAGCTTCACATTGTGGCAAAAGCCGCACGCGCCTCACCTCTCCCGGTACGTATTAAGACAATCTCATATGTTTAATGACATTTCGTCCTCAGTCAACTTATACATTAGCATCGTTAGACCAATCCTTGAATACTTCTCGCAAGTATAGTCACCACACAATCAATATCTAGATTCTATGATTGAATCAGTACAGCACAAATTCACTCGTTTCCTCATCTTTAAGTTTAATATTACATAAATTCCATATGAAGAGCGCCTTTCCTTACTACAAATTCCTACTTTGCACTCCCGCAGACTCCTTTTGGATGAGTGTTTTCTGTTTCGGCTTCGCCACCATCAATTAAACTTTAACCTCTCTGATTGGTGAGAGTATCGTACTTCAGAACGCCCTGCCAGATCTGACATCATATTCATAGTTCCATATGATCGGACTGAGACTTTGTACCATTCGTCAATGTTGCGACTCCCTCGAAACCACAATACTCTGCAACTTGGTCCGTTTCCTCACTCATGTAGAATTCATAAGCAAAATGTGAAGTGTTTTTTAACTAATTAGTTTTACAATACTTTGTATTTCTTTTCTTAAATTTTCACATTTTTCTTTTCTTTTTTATTGTCTTGTAATTGGATTATGTTAGTCCAATAGGCAAATTCTTAATAAAAAAAATAATAATGTTACCAATACCATTAATTATCTGTATTGTTCCACTAGCAAAGGAAAGTGACTTTTGCATTCTTCTTACGGAAAGAAGATTGTTAGAAGCTTCAGAACCATACAGCACGTTCTCGAGAGTCCCATTGCTTTTAACTTGAAGTTTTACTCTGTTAGTGGCCATTATAAAGGTATTACTTTTTGCAACGAAAATCTTGATTGGGTTTTGCAGCACTTAACAATGTGAAAACAATTTATCGTTGTTTATGAGTTGATCTGACGCACCTGAGAAACATTGAACGAATATAACTTGGGAAAATTTCACCTTGAAAAACATCTACCATGAATGCAAAACTTATTTGTAAGACTTTCGCATCCGTGTCTTTATTTTCACCTCTTGATCTAACAGCCTTGTTTTAACAAAAGCTAAAGTTAAATTATCTTCGGATAATCTTTTAATTGCCGTAACAACACCATCATAAACAGCAGGTAACGTCAATAATAAATGCGAAATTTTATCCATCGATCATCAAAAACTGTGAAATGCTTCATAAGCGGAGTGTCACCTCGTAGCTTTAAGGAGAGTAACTTTTTCCGCAAAGAAAGCGACATGGCAAGACTCTCTCGTTTGTAGATTGTGTCGAGTTTTTCAAAAATTTCTTTTGCCATACAGTTGCCTTCAAAACCAAGAAAAGAATGAGATAAATATTCAACAAGGACATTTTTGGCAGTATTATCATTTTTAATCCAGGTGTCATCTTTCTCAGCAGGCACTTCTTTAACAACGCTCAACACATTCAGTTCACTTAGTAACGCCCAAATGCGAAACTTCCACACACTATATTTTTCGCCATCAAACGGCTTAATGTTTCTGCGCTTTAAACTTTCCATTGTTTATAACTCTATTTTTCTATGTTTCTAATATTAATAGTTCACCCATAAAACAAACTTGACAATATTGAACGGGGCGTCCATAACCTATTGGTGATGTGGGAAAATAAATATATGCAGTTTTGTCTTTTTAACAATTGATTCTATTCTAATCAAATGCGTCATAAGAAAACAAGATCTTTTCAAAATGAAAGACGACACAAGACTAACATCTAAAATGCATTATCCTTCAAAAGAAACCAGAAAGAACGCAATCCCTAACATCTGTGAAACACTATTCGGTATATATAACAATCAGGGCATTATGCTGATCCTTGAAATAGTGAAAGGGCACGTACAGCCCTAAATTCTAAAGTAAACAAACTTAGGCTCAAAACATTATTCATTCATTCATTTATGCTTCAATCCAACAGCTGTTAGTCATACTTCACAAATATATTAAGATATAGTTGGCAGTTTAAAATGCAATACCATGCAATATAAAAAGATAAAAGTATATAAATAAAATAATAATAACGATTACAATTATGAATGTTATTGACAGATTTATAATAAAATGTTTTTGTTTCTGGTCTTCAATTTCCTGGATTTCCTTTAAATTTTCTATATGTAATTCATTCAATTCGTTCCAGGTAGGTTGGTTATAAAAATTTGAGAAATTTGGAATTACATTAAGAATCATGATTCTAGCTTTATACTCTGGTAATCTTTTATGAAAAACTGTATTGTTTAAAGTTATTGAGCAATTGTTAAAGACAAAAAGGTAATTTCCTTCTAAATCCAGTTTTCTTTCGTCACATGTATTCTGCCATTTGATTTTTAATTGATTCGTTAAAATTGTTCCAACTTCTAATTCTACAATTGATCTTTTACTTTTCTTTATTTTCAAACATGTTTCGTTTAAATAAAAGAATAATCAATTTTGTCCAAGATCTTTGAAATTATTTTCATTTTTATGGGTGTATACAATATTATCTATTTTATGGATGTTTTAAGTTTCAAATTTAACTTCATATACTTCATTATCAGGGACCGGTAATACAATGTATTTGTACGTGGTCATAATTTGATGTGGAATTTTAATTACGAATAATAGTTCTTTAGATTTTTACTATTTATGCCGACTGCTATCTCTAGATGTTTTAATTTCTCTACATCAATATCATGATCTAAAATTTCGTCAGTGGTTAACATATTTCTACTCATTAGCCCTACTTTTGCTGACATTAAATTATCCTGAACTATCTCTACTTCATTTCGTAAGATTTGTAAGTTTACTAGCATTGCTTAATAAGTAATTTCTATTTTTCATCTGTTGGAAGTTTCGTTTAAAGATTTTTCAATAATTTTTCTGTCTATTTTTATTGTTATATTATTTTATTCATTTGCTCTTCTACTCTATTATTTATCGTTATTTTTGTATTCATTCTATAAATTAGCTCATGATTATTAGAATCTATTACTTTAAAATGATCCTCTATGTCCTGCCTGTCATCAGCATTCATTAAACCAAATAACCAATTATACATATTCCCTATTGGGTCAACTAATCCTCGCTTTTGTTTACTAGCCTGAAGAGTTTTCTTGCATATTTTTCTATAACCTGCGGTTTTCACTAATTCTGAATTACAAGTTTAATATAATCGATCTGTGGTGGATAGTATGCTAGGTGTTGTTTGTTCTCTATATTTTATTAATTATTCCAAAGCTTTTTCGGAAAAAATATTTTCTTTGCCAAAATTACGCTTTGATTTAGATCTAAATTCCTTTGGTCAAAGTGTATGCAGTTGATGTTCAATATTTTCTAGTTCTTGATCTATTGTCCATTGTCTGTGATCGTGTATACCTATATTGTTAGTTTTACGAATTTATTCTATAGCTGCTTCAATGTTTTCTAAATTAACTTTATGTAAAATCATGTGTCGTTCTTTAACGAGTTGTATTTGGTCCATTTTAATTCCCGTATATTCTATGTCCGTGTCTATTTTGTCAATTACCAAAGTCGCCAACGTTAAGTGTAATAGATACATTAGATAGATTGTCGCAATCATTTTCCGCATGTGTTACATCTCCTCTCTCTTTAAGATTTTATAGTCGTCCGCGACCTGAAATGATGATGACTTACGTTTTAGTTTCTTTCTAATTGCTTTTGGATTTTTAATCAGTGCCTCATCTCTTGGTTCATTATATTCCTATCTTGTTTTATTTTCTCGTTCTAACATATTTTCTTTTATTTTATTAATCCTTTCAAAAATTACTGTTTTATTAATTCTTCCTAAATGAGCATCTAAGTGCCTCTCCTTTATTGTAGAATGTATTTGCCTGTTATAAAATTCTAATGCTTCAAAGAATTTTTCCTTCGTTGTTTGATTTGGGAGATTATTACATCCAGTTCTCATTTTTTCTTGAATTGTCTCGTGGAATCTCTCAATATCTCCGTTACCTGTATGAGAATTCGGTTTTGTGATATGTATTTGAATACCTTTTTCCTCGTAAATTTCTTTCAGTAGTAAAGCATCGAAGTCTCCATCTCCTATAATCTTATTAGGTCTTCCTGTATTTGATAATATTGATAAAAATCCTTCTCTCATGTCTGCCATATTTTTAGATTGAATTACAGAATCTGTTGCAAATTTTGAAAACTTATCTATTCCTGTCATTATAATCAAACCTTCTATAAAAAATAAAAACATATGAGTTATTTGTACGATATCATTTGGTGTCTCAGACAATAGTAATAAAGGTTTAACTTGTTTTCTATCTACTTTCATTTTATTGCATATTTCGCAAACGTTTATGAATCGATTGACGTATTTTTTTAAATTTGGAAAATAAATTTTTCTTTTTAATCCTGCATAGTTTTCAAGTATTTCTGCATGACCTGTCTCTTTTTCATGATAGTTTTTAATAGTTTCAACTAGTTCATCTTCATTTTATACTTCATGTACAATTTCGGCTACATTCAAAAATTAAATTTTACTTCTATTAAAAGTTTAAATTAGAATCTGCTGTAACACATTGTATTTGGAGTCTTCAAGTTCGCTATGAATGGCTACAGCACCGGGTCGTAGTTGTTGTTTCAAAAGATTTATTACAACCGATTCGTTAGATATATTTTTCAAAGATAATATTACTCTTTTCCGATCCGTAGACTTCAATTTATATTTTCCTATACTTTTTTCTACTAGAATTATCTGCTGTTTATATTTACTAACTATATCCTCTTTTATTGGAATATGGTCATCAAAATTTCCTTCTTGTGTGCGGACAGTATTTCCACTGCTGTTTTTATTATTTTTCCTTTTAACTCTTTCTATTTTCGGATGAATTCGTAATTCGTATTCTGCATTTGATGAAACACTGGGTGCTGGACTTCCTTTATTGGTTCCTAGTAAAGTTTGAACTGAAATTATTTTTATCTTATCCCTTTTTGTGTTTTTCTTAACATATTAATTTTTCCTGATTCTCTCAGTCTGGATAAGAAATCTGCTGAAATGTTGTCTTTCCCTTTGATTTATTCTAGTTTGATAGTATATATATATATACATACATATATATATATATATATATATAATCTCGCTCTGCCAGTATACATACATATATATATATATATATATATATATATATATATATATATATATATTTCTTTGCCGAAATGAATAGATTGGTAGGTTGTTTAGGAGAGAGATCATTTAAAGAAAAACCAAAAGTCATGTGGGATCGTATAGAATATAGCCGCAAACTCCGATGCACGTCAATATATATTGTGTCAAATAATGCAAAAATATATAAATTTGAAAGTTTAAAAACATGGTTTAGTGTGAAGGTAAATAACAAATATTTATCTTTTCACATTATTTAAAAAATATATCTTTTGATATTGAATATGCAGTCAATAATCAGTTTAATTGCATTTCAAAAATAAAAAGTGTAACATATGATGAGGGAGAAAGTAATTGACATCCTACGAACACTAAACAACAAAACTACTAAATACTATAATTTTTTATTTGATGAAATTTTTTAAAGCGTATGATCTTGCAAAGTACTGACCACAAAATATTTTACCATGGAAGCGTTAGTTACCATAAATTAAAATTTGATTGAATTTTGTTTTCCAGAATTTAAATGGTATTTTCATTAATATAAAAACACGGTGATGTGGAAGCTATTAAAAAATTATTTTATTTAAATTATTTATTATTAATGAGCCTTGATTGATTTAGCAACATTTTCTTTACAATAAGACAAATCAGATAGTATCATTCGTACGAAACCTTTTAATATTGTGACTTTAAATAATTTTTGATTTTTCATTTAATTTTTTTTTTGCAATCATTTTGCTGTTTTTTTTTTGGGAAAACTGTTTAGAGTATATACCGGGTCTATTACGACACTCGATTCGAGTGACAAAGTCGACACACACAAATGGTCGAGTAATTCGAAAGTGGCTATTACAACACTCGAATATATTCACTCGACAGACCAAAACAATGCTGCCATACTAAACATTGAAAATCATATACTATTTTGAATGTGCAGCAAACTTCATTGCGTTTAGAGTCTATTTGACAGATTGTCGGTAGCTGTCGAAATTCAAAATTCAAATATTTCAAAATGAAGAGCTGCATAGATATGTATTTTGACGACGAGGAAAATGTGTGTGCACCAAAGGTAACAAGGAAGATGCTACGGGATCGCACAAATCCTTTAAATATTCCTGAAAATCAGTAAGTAAATGACTTAAAATAAATGAAACACCTTCCTAATTCTTGAATATTAGATTTATAAAGAACTTCAGATTGAATAAGGATGCTTTTGTGTATGTCCTCAATGAACTGGCGAGCAAGTTTAAAGGCCGAATTCAATCTAATGGAATACCTCCAATTTTGAAAGTGGCAGCCGCTTTGACGTTTTTTTGTGGAAGGAAGTTACCAAAGAGTTGGTAGTGACTTCGAGTTGGGAATGGCGCAGCCAACCATTTCGATTGAGCTGAAGGAGTTTTTTTAACTTATGGAGCAACATTTATGCCCCAAGCTCATTACAGCCCGGATGACAGAGGCAGAAACAAATGGCACGGGTATTCTTCTATGAAAGAACCGGCTTCCGGATGCTGCGCCATCTGCCGCTTTCACGCTTCTTACCTCTTCTTTTGGTTCGCCTTCATTGCTTCTCACTTGTAATGTACTGCTCGACTAATTTTGACGTTTTCTCGACTGAAGTTTGTCACATTCGACAGTCATAATAGGCCATACGTTCTCACTCACATTTGTAACGAAAATATTCGACTTTCACTCACTCATTCGAGTGTCGTGATACCTAAACGCTCGAGACACGTTCGACTTTTACTCGAGTCGAGTGTCGTAATAGGCCCGTAAATTTTATAAACATTGATTACAGTGTTGTGAAAATCATGTTAAGTTGTTTTACGTGACGTAGACATGAAATCTGAAATTGGCAGTGGGCTAGTTTACAATCGTAACGGCGATGTTACGCCTTTTTAGTTTGTATGACTTTCTTTAAAAAGCACCGCAGTGGAAAAGTGGGCCTCTTTGGCAAATTTGAGAGAAGCGCCACTATCAAGTAACTTTGCGATAGGTACAGTGTTGAGCCAAAAAGGACACCCAATTTTTAACATAGGCAGAACACTAAACGAACATGAGAAACGCTACGCAAATATTGAAAAGGTAATGTTAGCAATCGTTTGGGCAGTAAACTATTTGAGACCATTCTTATATGAACGAGAGTTCGATCTACAAACAGATCATCAACCAATAACATGGCTATATAAAAAGTTTAAAGGAAACAATATTACTCCTAGATTACAACGATGGATTCTAAAACTAGGCGCATACGATATCAAACTAGAATAAATCAAAGGGAAAGACAACATTTCAGCAGATTTCTTATCCAGACTGAGAGAATCAGGAAAAATTAATATGTTACAAGTTAATAAAAACACAAAAAGGGATAAGATAAAAATAATTTCAGTTCAAACTTTACCAGGAACCAATAAAGAAAGTCCAGCACCTAGTGTTTCATCAAATGCATAATACGAATAACGAATTCATCCGAAAATAGAAAGAGTTAAAAGGAAAAATAATAAAAACAGCAGTGGAAATACTGTCCGCACACAAAAAGAAAATTTTGATGACCATATTCCAATAAAAGAGGATATAGTTAATAAATATAAACAGCAAATAATCCTAGTAGAAAAAGTATAGGAAAATATAAATTGAAGTCTACGGATCGGAAAAGAGTAATATTATCTTTGAAAAATATATCTAACGAATCATTTGTAATAAATCTTTTGAAACAGCAACTACGACCCGGTGCTGTAGCCATTCATAGCGAACTTGAAGACTCCAAATACAATGTGTTACAACAGATTCAAATTTCAAATTTGTTTATTTAACCATTTACAAATGCCCTCAATGGCGCATCCTACAGAGGCAATTGATTGCCTGTACATAGGAAAATGGTACAAAAAACTTATGGCTAAACTTAAACAAAACTTATACGCAAAAGTTTCCAACTGAATTTAACCTATATCCACAATGTTAATAGCAAGCGTTGAAATAGTACATAATATGCTGTAGTATAAAATTTGTCGCATCACTTAAGAACTTCAGCTCTAGTTTTATTTATACGATATAATTGCTCGATTTTCGCTTTAATCTTTATTTATTTTCTGACAAAGTTTTTATGTCTCTCGGGAGATCATTGAAGATTTTAATTGCTGTATAAAGACTATTTTTAGTAGCTATTGTTTTAGACATTTTCGGTAATACTTTTATGTCTTGTTTTACTTGGATTGTCCAAATAATTTTCTCTTAATAGTTTATGGTGGTACAATATTGATTGGAAATAGTATAATTGTCGTATATTTAGAGGATAATTCTGTTTTGGAAAATTGTTTTTATAAATTAATTTCATTATCTTATTTTTTATTCCTTGTATCAAGGTAAGGCAAGTGCCATATGCTCCACCCCATGCAATTATCCCATAATTTACAATCCTTTGAAAAAATGCATAATATATAATTAGTAAGGTTTTCGTGTCCATTTTGTTTTTAAGTTTGGCAAATATAAAAATTAAGTATCTAGTTTTTTAATAATGTATTCGATATGCTTATCCCATTTCATATTGTAGTCAAATATAAGGCTTAAATATTTATGAGATTCAACTCTTTGCAATATTTTATCTTCTATCTTAATATTTACATTATTTGGCACACTATTACAGTAGTTTTCGTATGTCATAAAAACAGTCTTTGTTATATTTAAAGATAATTTATTTATCGCAAGCCATTTGGACACCCTACTTGGATAATTTTTTAACCTTTCCTCTGCCTTTTTCCACGTATCGTCACTCGAGATGACGATAGTGTCATCAGCATAGGATAAGTTAGTGTCTTTTGGCATATCTCTCAGTAGATCATTGACGTAAATTATGAACAATAAAGGTCCTAGTGTGGTTCCTTGAGGAACAACAGTTATCAATTCCTTGTCGTCGCTTACACAGTCATTTATTCTTACTCTTTGTTTTCTACTAGTGAGATAGCTCCTCCTTGACGGATTCGCCTTGACGTGGTAAGGGGGCTTGCGTGACTCACCTAGGCTGGAGTAAAATCTGGCTTGGGCGAGTCCAGACTAAACGAATCCAAACAGATGAATGTCGAATTTAAACATTAATTTACCCCAGGAGGGTCTGGTGCCTTCGGCACCTAAATCCCTCACTGCTACACCAGCAGTCTGCCCCTCGGATTCTGGGGAGGGCAAAAAATCGACACACGTGGAACTACTCAGTGGTTCCATGGAAAACCTGGTACTCGGAGAACCAGACAAAACTCCATACCCGGAGGAGCTCACCCTTGGCGGGCCCTCAGCTGCGAGCTCACCGGCAACGGAGGGCTTAGCAGCGACGGGGAATTACAAAAAAAAGAGGAACAGGAGTGGCGCGGAGAAAAAGAGGAGGGCGAAAAAAAGGGCTCAGCAGAGGCGAGAGGTTCCCTCAGGGACTGACACTCAGGCCGGGACCTCTTTGAACCCAACTCCCTCCGTGACCCCTGCAGCTCCTCGACCAAAGTCGCCGGAATCGGGCCCAAGCAATGCTAGAGGCTCGAAAAAAAGACAACGCTCCGGTGAGGAAGAGGTATCCAGGATGTCCGCCAATCCGAAGGTCAAACGACCGAGGGAAGGGGACAAACTGAAGACCCCTCAAAAAAAATCCTTTGCGAGCGTGGCTCGGAGCAATCTGGGCTTCGTACTGGCAGCGGAAGGCATGGCTCGGGGCTACTCTGGTGAACAACTAGAGCTGCTCAAGGGCCGTATCTCCAAAGCCGTCGCAGAGGAGATAGACAGAGGCACGCCGTTGAAATTTGACTCGGTGGGGACCCTTAGAAATCAACTGAGGATCGTCCCTGCAGATGCAACTACAACGGCCTGGTTGAAAGCCTTGGTGGAGGGAGACAGGCTAAGGGGAGCATGGGAGGGCGCTAGATTTTCCCTAGTGGAAGCATCTAGGCTTCCAGTGCTCCACAGGGCCACTTTCTTCGTCCCGGGCCCAGACCAAATCGCGGAGACTGTTCTCCGAAGGCTCTCCATAGTTCAGCCGGAGATAAAAACAGCCGACTGGGCCCTGTACGCACAGGTGCCCATGAAGGACTCCCGAAAGGGACTCCTCATGGTTGTTGGAATCCCGGACAAGGACAGGGAGTATATATCGGGAAAGGGAGGATGGCTCTACTTGGAGCTCAATAGGATTAGCGTGAGCTTTTCCAAAGGGCCCAAGGAACCAGGACCACAGGCTCCCAAGTAGCGGTTCTTTGTCAGCGTGAGTGTTATACTTGTTCTGTATTGTGTTGTGTTGTCTTGGGGTTGACCTGGAGATGTAGCATGGAAACATGATGGGTCTTCAGGTCACACAAATCAACATGCAGCATAGTAAGGCGGCTAGCTCTCTAATAGCTAGACGCTGTAACGAAAGCTGCAACAAACCCCCCGGAGGCAGCAATGTCTCCGGTTTTGCACCTGCTCTACCCATATTTCTAATACAAGAACCATGGGTGGCAGGAGGACGAATCCGCGGTATAGGGACCAACTCTCAAATGGATCTCTTAACAGCGGATTGTGAAAAACCCAGAACCTGTGTTTGGCTCCCAAGGACTCTTAACGGGCTCTTGGTACAGGAATTCTGCGACCGAGACTTAACCGTAGTACGAGTAAGTACAACGGTGATGGGGAGTAGACGAGAAGCTCTTCTGGGATCGGCCTATCTCCCCTACGAAGATCGAATTCCGTCAGCAAACCTCACAAGACTGATGGAATATGTTAAAAAACACAACCTAAATCTGATCTTAGGTTGTGATGCAAACGCTCACCACGATTGCTGGGGGAGCTCGGACACCAACTCGAGAGGCGAAAGCCTACTAGAGTTCTTAGCCAGTTCCGGGCTCACCATAGCGAACCGTGGGGCGGAACCAACTTTCGTCACATCCAGGAGGCAGGCAGTCATAGACATAACAATTGTCTCTGACGCAGTCACTCACTGGGTTAAAGACTGGAAAGTTTCGAAAGAAGTGACGCTATCTGATCACAGGTACATCACTTTCAACATCGAGGCTAATCCAATAGGTGGGCCAAAATGGTTGAGAAACCCCAGGAACACAAATTGGGCGGCCTTTAGACAAGACGTGCAATGCAAATTACAGCAACCAGAGAAAATCCGAGAACCTGAGCAGCTCGAAGAAGCTGTCGGGAACTTAGTCGAGGTATTGAGGGCCTCTTTTGAGGCCCACTGCCCACTAAAAAGGACTACACTGGGAAACACCCCATGGTGGACACCAAGACTAGCCAGGCTCAAGAAAAACGCTAATAAGGCGTTCAACCGGGCCTGTAAAGCTCGAAGTGAAATCACCTGGGAGGCGTACAAGCAATCCAAAAGAGACTATCACAAGGCTCTTGCGGAGGCGAAAAGGAACTCATGGAAGAAATTCTGTGAAGAAATAAACTCATGCCGGGAGACCGCCAGAGTTAAGAAGATCCTCACAAGGGGACCGAGCAATAACCTCGGGCTCCTTAAGGACGAAAACGGGAAGTTCACCACCACAAGTGAAGAGACGTTAAACCTCTTGCTTAAAACGCACTTCCCCGGTAGCATAACTCCCTCCGGAGGAAACACCGTTCATCCGAACGTACCGTCTCAAACGGATTGGAATCAAGCCGCCGAGGTGGTGACTGTAGAGAGGCTCCAATGGGCAATTGGAACTTTCGACAGCTACAAAGCACCTGGCGAGGATGGAATTTATCCCATCCTGCTGAAGGAAGGAATGGCTTCCATCACCAACCATCTGTGCAATATATACAGGGCCAGTTTGGCCCTAAAATATATACCAGAATTATGGAGGAGGGTAAGGGTGGTTTTCATACCAAAGATTGGGAGAACCACTTACCAGATAGCGAAAAGCTATCGACCCATAAGCCTCACATCTTTCGTGCTGAAAACACTGGAACGACTGGTGGACGTCCACGTGAAAAACACAGCACTAATAGAGAGGCCCTTGCATCCGGGACAGCATGCCTATAGAAAGGGAAAGTCTACGGAGACGGCTCTGCATGAGCTCGTTCACGGGATCGAGCGGGGCCTTAACGACGGACTCTTCTCTTTGGGAGCTTTCCTAGACATAGAAGGTGCCTTTGACAACTCCCCATTTGGTGGAATGACATCTGCAGCAGAGAGACATGGGATAAGCGGCACGATAACGGGCTGGCTGACCGCTCTCCTCGCTGAACGAAAAATAACAGCGTCACTGGGGGACACCAGTATAACAGTAGCCCCAACAAAAGGGTGCCCACAAGGAGGCGTACTTTCCCCTCTCCTGTGGTGTTTACAAATGAACTCATTAGTGACAGAACTTAACCAACAAGGCTTTCTTGCCATCGGCTATGCCGATGACCTGGTCATATTATGCAAAGGCAAGTTTGCCGGCACAGTGTGTGACAGGATGAAAGAAGGACTTAAAATCACGCACCAATGGTGTAGAAGAAACGGGCTGGCGGTAAACCCAGTCAAGACAGAACTCACCATGTTCACCAGGAAGCGAGTGTGGGATGCATACACGCTACCTACTTTAGATGGCGTGGAGCTCCAACTCTCAAAAAAAGTCAAGTACCTGGGCGTAACCCTAGACACGAAACTTACCTGGAAAGAGCATGTTGATGAAAAAACAAGAAAAGCCAAAAACATTTTCTGGGCATGTAGAGGCTCCATGGGTAAAACCTGGGGACTCTCACCTCGAAATGTGATATGGCTATACAAAGCCTGCATAAGACCGGTCATACACTATGGAAGCATAGTGTGGTGGAAACGGTCAGACCTAGATACTACAAAAAGTCAGCTAGGCTCGGTGCAGCGACTAGCACTAGTGAGTGCTACTGGAGCGGTGCGAACCACTCCCACGGAAGCACTCAACGTGATCATGGACATGCTGCCACTGGACTTATCAGTGAAGCAACATGCCGCAAAGACGATGGCACGCCTAAGGAGAACCGGGATTGTGAAAGACGGCGGCTGGACTGAGGGACACCTCAAACTTTTAAAGAGTTTAAAAGTGGACTCACTCCTTGATCTGCCCAACGACTACATAATCCCAAGGCTCTTCTTTGGAAAAAATTTTACAACGAGTTTGACTGATAGGAATGATTGGACTAAGTTCGGTCACCTTTCTCACAGGCCCGCTGATATCATAGTGTACACAGACGGATCAGTGATGAGCGTCGGGGCTGGGGCGGGAATATATATACGCCCTGGACCACATGAGGCTCAAATATCGATACCTCTGGGTACAAAAACAACCATCTTTCAAGCTGAAGTCCACGCCATAGCCAAAGCCGCGGACCTCTTACAAGACAGAAGAATACAAAACAAACAGATAAAAATCTGTTCAGACAGTCAGGCCGCTATCAAGGCCCTGGGCTCCCACAATGTGAAAACGTCAATTGTGGAGTGTGCCCAGAACAGCCTCAAAAAGCTGAGCCAGAGAAACAGGGTCTCAGTTACCTGGGTCCCAGCACATGTGGACATTATAGGTAATGAAGAGGCAGACAAACTGGCTAAGAAGGGAGCAGAGATCACACCGGTTGGTCCTGAGCCTGTTCTGCCAACGAACATAAATCTAATCTCAAAAAAGATCAATGAGACACTCAGGGAAGAACATCGAAGACGATGGCTCAACCTACCAACATGCAGACAGACAAAGCTCTTTCTGCCAAACCTACGACCTGAAGTCGCAAAATACTGTCTAAAACTAAATAGAGTCAGACTGAAAAAACTCACAGAAGTGATTACAGGCCACGGACGCCTGAGAAGTCACCAAGCTCTTCTGCAAATAGTGGACGATGCATGGTGCACTAGATGTGAGGAGGACGAGGAAACAGCGGCACATTATGTGGGCTACTGTCCCGCGTTCTCCAGACACAGATATAGAGCCCTTGGCATGCCTCAAATAGGAGACAAGGAGTTCCATACCTTAGCCTTGGACGACCTGATGAGGTTCATCATCTCATCCGGAAGATTCAAGACATAAGCATTAACTCCAGAAAGGAAAAATATGAGGATAGTACAATCGACCAGCAGGTCGCAGTGCTAGGGCTGCAATGCCCACCTCCATGTCACGACGACGACGACGAGTGAGATAGCTAGTTAACAAAGTAAGAGCTTTCCCTCTTATTCCATATCTCTCCAATTTTTTTAGAAGAATTTCATGATTTACCGTATCAAATGCTTTCGATAGATCGAGAAAAGCAGTTGTTAGTGGTTTACTTTTATCTAAATTTTTATAAATAATATCTGTTGTGTATTGCAAGCAGTCATTTGTGCCCTTATTTTTTACGAAACCAAATTGTCTATCCGATATTACTTTATGTTTCTCTATAAAATTGTATAACCTGCTAAAGATAATTCTTTCGCATTTTTTTGCTAGATTTGAAATAAGGGAGATCGGCCTGTAATTAGTCATACAGGCTTCGTCTCCGGTTTTATAAATTGGTATTACGTCTGCTTTTTTGAGTGCTGAAGGCCAAATTGATTTTTCGATACATAAATTGAATATGTGTTGTAGTGGTACTGTTATATATTCAGCTAACTTTTGTATTGTGTCTACATTTATGTTATCAACTCTCCCAGCTTTTTTTCATAGAACGAATTATGTTATGTATTTCAAAAGCATAGGTCGGACTTAAAAAAATTGTTTTTTTTGTTACTATCTGGCAGCTTCAATACCGTGTCTTTGGGATTTTTTATTTGCTCGCTTAATTTTATTCCTACTGAACAAAAATAACGATTCATGGCATCAGCTATATCACATTTGTCTTCAAGTTTTGCATTTGTTGTATTGATGCATTCAATCGCGTCTTTTTTTGTACAGTATTTTTGCCTAATTTAGTCTTAATTGTTTCCCATAGTTTTTTTGGATTGTGGTTGTTGCTCTTTATTAATTCCCCTTCATGTTTTATCTTAGCCTCTTTGATTACCTTATTTAAGACTTTCCGATAGTTATTATATTCTTGATTCAAAATTTGACATGTAGGGTTCTTTTTCCATAGATTGTACATATTTTCTTTCGTTTCACAAGATACTAATATTGCACTAGTTATCCAATTTTTCCTTGGTTTCGACTTCCTATTTACAGCCTTTTCGAATTTCTTAGTCGTCGTGGCTTCGTCCACGTAGTTTTTTATCATTTCAATTAAGCTATCAATTGCACAATCCGGATCACTTATGCATAGTATAGAGTTCCAATCCAGCATTCTGGCACAATTTCTTAGTTTTTTATGAATGATATATTTGTACTCTAAAGGTACGCTATGTTTCGTAATATTTTGATCTATGTTAATAAAGAGAGGATAGTGGTCATTAAAAGGGTTTGTTATTTTATATGAGTTTACTGTTGTGTTATTGGATTTGACAAAAAAATTGTCTATGCAAGTACCTCCGATATTATTTACGGAGGGTCTTGTAATTTCTGAAAAACATGGAGTATATTTAAACTCTAAAAAATTATTTATATATTCCTGACTAATCATTTTTTCACTTGCTTCCTTCAGAATGAGGTTTCTGTCCAGAATGTTTATATTAAAATCTCCTACTATGCAGTGATTTTTTGTTTTCTTTGTTCTATTAAAAATTTTTCTTAAACTAAATACAAATTCACTCTTTGGTATATCGTGTGACCTATATATCGCAGAGATTTTAAATGTTTCATCATTCATCAGTTTAATGTTAATTCTTATTATTTTTAGTCTGTCTACTACGTCTATGTTAGAGTTTTGCCAAATTTTATCTTTTATGTATACCATCACCCCATCAGATCTATTAATGTAACCTTTATTATAAATACTATTATACCCTTTTAAGTTATAAAATTCCGGATGTTCTAAGAACCATGTTTCTGTACATATTATTATCATAGGTTTTCTGTCTAAACTTTCAATAAAAGTTTCCAATTGTTCGAAGTTTTTACCTAGGCTTCTAATATTTACACATGATATAATATTTTTAAAATTAGGCATGTACGCATGTAAGCTCATTCAACACTAATTGAGTATCCAATTACAATAGATGAATGAAAAGCTCTTTGTTTACAAATAGCCAGACGCGGTCGAGTGATTACTGACCTACTAATATCGCCACCTGGTTATTGCCCTGCACTGTGCACTGATACTAAATCAATTACTCATAGCCCATATTGATAAAATGGGTCGACTTTTGAGTATTATGAAATGGATAGAAGAATGTGGGAACCTAATTCTTTTTAATTTGGATTGGTTGATTCAAACTTTAAAGTAAGCATTTTTATTATGTATTTAGAATTAAAATTTACATTGTATTTAGAGTAGGGATAGAATAAGTAAATAGAATATTGTATAAATTAAGAGAACGGAATAAAGAAAATTAAGTCTGTCTAATAGACTCAAAGCAAACTGCTATTTTATTAAGCAACTGCCTCCTTTCGGCAGAGTAAGACTTTGATCAGACTGTGCCTGATAAATTCAGCAAAAGAACAGACTTCTACTTGAGTACAAGTATGCCTTACATTGGCAAAAAAGTACACACAAATATCGGCTGCTTGAGCATTGTCTCTGCGCCAAATATTTGGCAATCTTCGGAATGCCGGTAGGTAGTTTTCCCTTTATCGAAGAGACGTAAGTTTTTCAATCTCTACGTTCCCCCTTTTCATATATCCAATAGAAAAAAGAATGGCGATCCTGAAACACAACATGGCGATCCTACCATTTCCAAAACACAACATGGCATGTGTTTTAGAACACAACATGGCGATCCTGCGACCCATGAGCCTGCAACCCACGAACCTGCCAACCCCGAACTTTTGGACATCATAAACGTAAACGAAGAAGTCTACCTGCCGCAACTGGACAATGATGAATTAGAGGATGGTGAAATACACGACATCGAGACGGAGGAAGAATTTCATCAAATTTTCGAGCGATGCATGATAAGGTCACAGAATGCTTTACGGCACACGAAAAAAATCGAGGAAAAATATGAACCAAAGCATAGTACACAGGCACCGAAAGACAAACCAACGCCGCTACCTGGAAAATCCTACCTGGATTTCAAGAGGAAACAATTGAATGAGCCGCGAATCCAGAAAATAAAAATACGTCAACGAGGAGGACGAAAATTCAACGAGAGGAAAGAGAAAGCAATCCTACATCGCCTAATCCACATTTCTACGGGAGAAAATAAAATAAAATTCACAGAACGACTTAATAAACTAAAATAATATAATAGTATAAGATATTTGTTAAAATGGGAAACAATTGTAGCACTAACGAAAATATATTGATAGAATATAAACAGACGACAAGTACGTCCATCTTTTTTATAATCATATTAGGACTTTTATATATATACAATAACAAACAAAAGAAGTATGCTCGAAAAGTCGTAGACAGAAATATTGTTTTAGGAAGAAACAATGTTTGATAAATTTTCCAAATGTCTATGAACAGACTACAAGAGTTACTAATTGAATTGCAGAACACACTTTCGAATTTAAGAAAAACCAAGACTTACCCGGTCAAAACTCTTAAAGAAAAATTAGAAAAGGTAATTGAAATAGAAGCCGAATATCTCAATCTTTTTAGAACACTAAAAGAAGGTGAAGCTATAGAGTTAAAAACGGCACTTTCATCCACAAGCAAGTCAATAGTAACACGGTTGAACGCCGAAAACATTCTAGTAAAAATAAAAGACGAAATTACATACACTGAAATGGCAGATTTTAACATAGAAACGGCTATTAAAACAATACCTAATTTTGACGGTAAATTTTCAGAGCTCGAGACGTTTTTAATCATTATACAACTCATTGGCAAGAAACTAACGACGGAAGGAAAAACTGAACTACTAAATTTTGTTATACATGTTAAACTTAGTCCAAACGTTAGAACTTCACTAAACATGTCAGATATTACAGATCTAGATACTTTTGAGACTGAACTAAGACGTAAGTACAAAAATCCAAAAACAATCCCTCAAATTCATACACAACTTTCGACGTTGTCACAAAAGCAACTTCCAATTTCAATTTACAAAGATAAAATACTGAACCTAGTCAATGAACTAAATCATTTGCAATGACAAGAACTAGGTGTAAACCCGCAACAAGTTGCAAAACAAGCAATACATAGCGTAAACGACATGTATGCCTTAACAGTCTTCAAGAACGGTCTAAACAACCAAATAAGGGAAACAGTATTTGCAGCGAGACCTGCAAAATTGAGCGAAGCTATTTCTCTAGCTACAGAAGTAGAAGGAAATGAAGCCCAACAAAACAGTATTTTATACGTAAACAGGGATAGAAGAGATTTCCGCAATAGATAAAGAAACCATAATAACGTCCGTCCTAATAATCAAAAATTTTCAGAGACGACCACAATTTAACAATAGAAATTCTAACCATAACGCGATGAATAACAGAAATTTCAATCGCGAAAGAAATTTCCAAAACAGAAATAATTCGAATAACAAAAATTACTCTAATAATATAAATTACTCTAATAATAGAAACTATTCCAATAATAGAAATTACTCAAATAATAGAAATAACCCTAACAATACTAGGAGAATTCGTACTATACAGAATCAGGGAAACTTGACAATCGCCCGAGAGGAGATCGGCAACCTCCCGGACAAAGAATAGATAACTTGGCCAAAAATATTGTAAAACCTAAATCCAATGTAAGTAACAAAATATATAAAATCACAGATATTAGCACTAACTATATAAAAATATTCAATAAAAATGAGAATAGATACCTGCAACTTTTAATAGATACAGGTGCAGACATATCTATAATTAAAGATAATAGCTTAATTCGCACTAATATCGATTTAAAGCCCGAAAATAAATGCAAACTCACGGGCATTACAAACGAGACAACAATGTCGCTGGAAACGACACAAATACAATTCATAATCGGCGACAAGATGATAATAGATTCTTTCCACATAGTAGATGAGGACTTTCCAATAGAAACTGATGGTATATTAGGTAGAGATATAAATACTTCTCCACCTTAGATGTGACGAGTTCTTTTCACCAGATTGAACTAGAAAAAGACTCCAGACCTTTAAAAAAAATTTCTACAGGCAACGGGCACTACCAATTCAAGAGACTACCTTTTGGATTAAAAATTTCCTCAAACAGCTTTCAACGAATGCTCACCATCGCACTGACAGGTTTAAGTCATTCAGCTTTTTTATATGTCGATGACATTATGGTCTTTGGATGCAGCATCAAACACCATAATGAGAATTTATCTAAAGTGTTACAAAGACTACGCAAATACAACCTCAAATTGAATGCAAGTAAATGCAAATTTCTGAAATCGGAAGTAGTTTACTTAGGACACCTCATTACAGCAGACGGGATACGAACAGATCCTGCCAAACACGAGGTCATAAACAATTATCCAATACCTAAAAACGCGGATGACGTCAGGAGATTCGTAGCTTTTTGTACTGTTGCGACCTCAGCGTATTGACACTGCGGTCACGGAAAATTTATTTGAACCTAGCCTTCCACCCCCTGTATAGCGCAACAATGCCGGCTAAAGCTCAGCGCGTGGGTGTGGTTCTTTAGGAGGTTAGGCTAGGCCCGTGTCGATCCAAATAACATGGACAAGGGATGGGAATCAGGATTGGGTGTTGGTACTGAACCTGAAGAAAAAAAACTTGGCGCATAATGTGGTTAAACGGAATATATATATTTAAAATAATTCGAATAAAGCATGACATTATAATAAACTTATAATAATACAAAAATATAATTCAAAATAATAAGAGAAAAAAACAATGTTTTAAACAAAACTATAATAAAGATAATAATCGAAAAAAATTATTATGATAAAAAGAAAATTATGATACAAAATAATAATCAAAAAATAATAATTATGATATAAAAAAATCATGATAACGAAATAATAATCAAAAAAATATAATTATGATAAAAAAACTATAATAACAAAAGAAGAAGAAAAAACGGAGGAGTGAAGTGGAGTTTACAGAAAATTTCAATTTTTCTCTAAATAACAAACGGAACTAAACTTACTCTGGCTGATGACGAGCGCTCTTCACCGCTGGTAGTTGTCCTGAAAATCAAAAAAAAATATACGGTTGCCTAACTTCACTCACTAGGCGTTCTTCTTTTCTTTTTCATACAGGTCTTACTCAGTTGTTACCAATACCTTTTAAACGCGAATAAATGTTATTCTTCCTTATTCATTCAAGGTAAGAAACTTTCCCTTATAGAGAATTACACCGAACAATATGCGAAAAGCTTGCGTTATTGAATATGACTTTTTCCGTTAAAAAACTGCTCAACAATGATCTGTTGTTCTAATACCTATGGTACTATTATGGTACGACATAAAATAATTAACTGGATCAGATTAAGTATTTAATTAAAGAACCATAAATCATACCATAAATTAATAATAATTATTTGTGGCATCTTTCAAGCCAAAAATGTTCGTGTAATCGAGCATAGAACCTGTTTAATACTATAACATTTGTCAGGCACTATTTTTTTTTTTGATAAATATCGTATAACAACGCATAACATTTTTTTTTGTCGTATTACTAATATAAATGACCTAAGAAGGATTGGCAAAATCTTATCATGTCAGGAATGTATGTTGTATTTTTCCACTGGCTTTTCGTTGTAGTATTTCTATGCATTGCTTATCCTCTGACGCCTGGAGCCTCGTTTCTAATTAATTCGATTTTAAATTACAAGAGTGATGATCACCCAATAGTTCTTCGAACGAAACGTCAGAACATATAAGCCGGTCAAATTGAGCTTGGCGAGTATGTTTGCAGGTTACAGTTGAGCACGTGCTGTCCGCACCGATCACTAGTTCATGTATAATTTTTTTCACTTGGAAGCAGTTTCGTAACACATGGCACTAAGGAACATTACACTATTTCAATTATTTTTAATCAAAATCCGTAAGATGTTCGCTATCACAAAGCACTCCCTTTATCACCATTAATTTTTCGGGACTCTTTTGTCTTCCGTCAACTTTTTCACCGGTCGCCCGACACCAAAAAAGCAGAACCTTCCTTTGGTTCCAAAACCCGACTTGGTTGATTCACCTTTCACCACCAGCTCTCTAATTACACGCGATCTTTCTTTTAAAAATCAAAACCCGCTTAACTTCATCTTCCTTCCAAAATCCACTCTTATTTCACGGGATCTTTCTTTTTTCAAAAATCAAAACCCGCCTTACTACATCTTCCTTCCAAAATCAACTCCTTTCACGCGATTTTTCTTGTTCCTCAAATCCATCTCGACACCTTTCCCGTCCACCACCTACTGTCTCTCAAGTCCCTCAATTTTTCATCCACACTCCATTCCATATTTTTGGGGCCGGGTGCAAAGGGTCCCGCTGGCTTCCAGTTGGATGCAGATTCCAGATCTTTCCTAGTTGCTAGGTCGCATCAGCCCGCTACTTGGCATTGACCTTTCATCCGCATTCCGCTGCAGACCAAGCAGGAAAAAAAATGCAAGGAAAAAAAATTACAGGCAGCTCTGGGGATTGAACCGACATCCTCATGGTTCTGAGGCATCGACGCTCCCTGAAGGCTACTGTCTAGAGATGGCAATAGGTGTGAAATTATTCAAACTAAATTTAAAAAAGCATGTTGCAATTTATTCGCAGTACCTATTACCGTCGCTTCATCCCAAATTTTGCGGAAACGTCAAAGATTTTGAACTCTTTATTGAAGGAAGAATCACCGTTTATTTGGGAAGAAGAACAGCAAAAAGCGTACGATCTACTAAAACAAAAATTGATGTCACCACCAATACTACAGTATCCACATTTTGACAAACCATTTATTCTTACTACTGACGCATCGAATTTTGCATTAGGTGCAATTCTGTCACAAGGAGAGATCGGTTCTGATTTACCCATCTCATACGCGAGTAAATCATTGAACAAGCATGAGTTAAACAAACCAATTTTTGAAAAAGAACTTTTGGCGATACACCCCTAAAAGAATTAATGCTATCGCTACACAACGAAAACTTATTGAAGAATTCCACGAATCGCCACACGGAGGAAATACAGGAATCCGAAAAACATATTTGAAAGTGAGACAAAGATACTGTTGGAGCGACATGAGCAACATGATAAAGCATTATATAAATTAATGCGATAAATGCAAATTTAATAAAGTAACAAAGCACACGAAGGAAAGAATGATTAAAACCGATACACCATCTACTAGTTTTGAGATAATAACCGCGGACATTGTCGGTCCACTTAGATTTTCAAATAACTATCGATACATATTAACTATACAGTGCGAATTAACTAAGTATATCACCGCAATACCCTTAGAAAATAAGGAAGCCAAAACCGTACCCAAGGCACTTGTAAATAATTTCATATTACAATATGATCAGTTTAAAGTTTTAAAAACCGATTTAGGAACAGAGTTTACGAATAAACTCATGAAAGACATTTGCGAAATTTTAAAAATAAAACAGATTTTTTCAACTCCATATCACCACGAGACGTTAGGTGTAGTAGAACGGAACCACCGTGTCCTCAACGAATACCTCTTAGCTTTCGTTGACGACAATAACTGGGACGAATGGATACCATTTTACACATTCTCGTATAATACGACTCCTCACGTGGATACCAACTACACACCATATGAGCTAGTTTTTGGAAAACTTTCGTACTTACCAAGTGACAATCTAGAGAATACAGAAAGAATCTATGACATTGAAAACTATGCCAATGAATTGAAACTAAGGTTAAAAACGTCCATATCAAAAGCTAGAAGTCTAATAGAAAAAACTAAAATATCGAGAAACAAAAAAGCAGCATACGTAAATCCCTTGAATGTAAAAATCAATGACTTAGTACTAATTGAAGTTGGAAATAAGAAAAAAGGCCAAAAGCCATATAAAGGTCCTTATAAAGTGTTGGACACAAACAGCGTAAATACGCCAATAGAAATAGATAATTGTAATAAATGGATTCATAACAATAGGCTTAAGTTATACAAAAATGCAAAATAAAAGAACTATTTATAACATAAAATTATTTTATCCAAATTACATATAGCAAATTTTTGTACATATCAAAATAATATAAACTTACTTTAATCATCAATTGTAATTACGCACTTTATACAAACGAACAACCAAAGCAATCCCCATTTAGCCTCGAATTTGATTTACAAATTCTCATCTCAAAGGGTTAGGGTGTAGTCTATACACACAACAATAACCACTTCAGCCCAGGCACATGTCAACATTCATCTCGTATCTCAACCCATGTACGATCCATTTAGCACGCCATCTAGGCATGTACGCATGTACGCATGTAAGCTCATTCAACACTAATTGAGTATCCAATTACAATAGATGAATGAAAAGCTCTTTGTTTACAAATAGCCAGACGCGGTCGAGTGATTACTGACCTACTAATATCGCCACCTGGTTATTGCCCTGCACTGTGCACTGATACTAAATCAATTACTCATAGCCCATATTGATAAAATGGGTCGACTTTTGAGTATTATGAAATGGATAGAAGAATGTGGGAACCTAATTCTTTTTAATTTGGATTGGTTGATTCAAGCTTTAAAGTAAGCATTTTTATTATGTATTTAGAATTAAAATTTACATTGTATTTAGAATAGGGATAGAATAAGTAAATAGAATATTGTATAAATTAAGAGAACGGAATAAAGAAAATTAAGTCTGTCTAATAGACTCAAAGCAAACTGCTATTTTATTAAGCAACTGCCTCCTTTCGGCAGAGTAAGACTTTGATCAGACTGTGCCTGATAAATTCAGCAAAAGAACAGACTTCTACTTGGGTACAAGTATGCCTTACATTGGCAAAAAAGTACACACAAATATCGGCTGCTTGAGCATTGTCTCTGCGCCAAATATTTGGCAATCTTCGGAATGCCGGTAGGTAGTTTTCCCTTTATCGAAGAGACGTAAGTTTTTCAATCTCTACGTTCCCCCTTTTTCATATATCCAATAGAAAAAAGAATGGCGATCCTGAAACACAACATGGCGATCCTACCATTTCCAAAACACAACATGGCATGTGTTTTAGAACACAACATTATTCTTGAGTTTATTGCTTGGTGACTAGTGGTCGAAATTCCTGACGTCAGCGGCGATGTAGGCTGATATTGTGGCTGCTCTGTTTTTCCGAGGTATCTTGGTATTATCGGTGACAATATATAGTCGGTATCATCAATCATTTTCCTTATCTTTGATTTCAATATTGCACACTCATGGCTATCGGTTGCTACGTGTCCTGTGTCGTATTTAGTTTTGTAATTTGCATTGCTAAATGAGCAATTTGGACAATTGTATTTATTATCTTGATGGCAGTCTTTAGTACTATGTGTTCCTGAGCAGTTTAGGCATGTTGTTCCATTTCTACATTAAGCACCATTATGTCCATATCTATCACATTTGTAGCATGGCTTTACATTGATGTAATCAAAAACTTTGCACCTTTGATATCCTACATAAATTCTATTGTTGTTTTCTCTTATGAGTTTATATATTTCAGCTGTCGTTTCAAGTATAACTGTTTGCAGATTTGTTTTAGGGTTTTTATAGGTAAGAAGAACTGTGCACTTTTTTGTCATGTTATTGAAATTTCGAATATTTATATCATCTTCTATACTTGTTTTATCTAAATTTTCAGAGTTATTGATTCCAACAACACGTACTTTAGGATTGGCCATTTCTTCTTTCTTTATTGTACACATGTTGGCATTCACTAGCTTAGCTAGTGCTTTTACAAATTTGTCAGCGCTTTCCTCATTTCTGCAGTTTATAATTAACTCTTCTTCATTCTTTTTAGTTACTCTCTTTGTTTGAATAGTTTATCTTTAATTAAGTAATGATTTACTTTGTCGGTGATATTTTCTATGGGTTTGTCTTTTTTAACCTTCTTAACTATCACTTTCGGCACCCGTTTTGATACTCTTTTTTCATTTGCTGCTATGTCTGCATAGCTTGTTGCTATGTCTGCATAGCTTTTTGTGCGTAATGTTGGGATTATACATTTTTCCATTTCAATCTTGTCTTTTAAAAGCTGATTTTTTTCTTTTAATTCGTTATTTAAATCTTTTAGTAGCATATTTTCCATTCTTAACTTTTCAATTTCGGATTCTTTATTTTCTTCATCGTTTTCGTATTCTTTTAACATTCTTTCTTCGATTTCACTTTTAATTGAATTTTTTAACTGGGCAATAATAATTTTAGTCTCTTTATTCAGCTCCATATGGTTCAAGTTTGAGGTTATGCTAACGTCATTATGTTTCGGGCATATTACAAACACTTGACTTATTATTTTTATATCTTCTAATCTCACAAAACAACTAGCGTGATATACACTTTCACATATTATACACGTTACTATTCCACTTTGCTTTTTCGGATAGCACTTGAACGATATATCTCCGAGCCTTGACGCGGCACCCTAATTTCTTATTTAAACTTTTAATAGAAGTAAAATTAAATTTTTGAATGTAACCGAAATTGTACATGAAGTAGAAAATGAAGATGAACTAGTTGAAACTATTAAAAACTATCATGAAAAAGAGACAGGTCATGCAGAAATACTTGAAAACTATGCAGGATTAAAAAGAAAAATTTATTTTCCAAATTTAAAAAAATACGTCAATCGATTCATAAACGTTTGCGAAATATGCAATAAAATGAAAGTAGATAGAAAACAAGTTAAACCTTTATTACTATTGTCTGAGACACCAAATGATATCGTACAAATAATTCATATGTATTTATTTTTTATAGAAGGTTTGATTATAATGACAGGATTAGATAAATTTTCAAAATTTGCAACAGATTCTGTAATTCAATCTAAAAATATGGCAGACATGAGAGAAGGACTTTTATCAATATTATCAAATACAGGAAGACCTAATAAGATTATAGAAGATGGAGACTTCGATGCTTTACTACTGAAAGAAATTTACGAGGAAAAAGGTATTCAAATACATATCACAAAACCGAATTCTCATACAGGTAACGGAGATATTGAGAGATTCCACGAGACAATTCAAGAAAAAATGAGAACTGGATGTAATAATCTCCCAAATCAAACAACGAAGGAAAAATTCTTTGAAGCATTAGAATTCTATAACAGGCAAATACATTCTACAATAAAGAAGGCCCTTAGATGTTCATTTAGGAAGAATTAATAAAACAGTAATTTTTGAAAGGATTAATAAAATAAAAGAAAATATGTTAGAACGAGAAAATAAAACAAGATAGGAATATAATGAAACAAGAGATGAGGCACTGATTAAAAATCCAAAAGCAATTAGAAAGAAACTAGAACGTAAGTCATCATCATTTCAGGTCGCGGACGACTATAAAATCTTAAAGAGAGAGGAGATGTAACACATGCGGAAAATGATTGCGACAATATATCTAATGTATCTATTACACCTACCGTTGGCGACTTTGGTAATTGACAAAATAGACACGGACATAGAATATACGGGAATTAAAATGGACCAAATACAACTCGTTAAAGAACGACACATGATTTTACATAAAGTTAATTTAGAAAACATTGAAGCAGCTATAGATTAAATTCGTAAAACTAACAATATAGGTGTACACGATCACAGACAATGGACAATAGATCAAGAACTAGAAAATATTGAACATCAACTGCATACACTTTGACCAAAGGAATTTAGATCTAAATCAAAGCGTAATTTTGGCAAAGAAAATATTTTTTCCGAAAAAGAACAAACAACACCTAGCATACTATCCACCACAGATTGATTATATTAAACTTGTAATTCAGAATTAGGGAAAAGTAAAAGTAAAAGTATTATGTCAATTATATAAAATTTTCTTTATTCATAAATGATCATTAAACGTGCTAAAGAACTTGATGTATTTATCCTAAACAACTGCAATTATGATAAATGACTTAATTATAAAAAACATTTTGACAAGCAGCACCAGCACCTTAAATCCGCCTAAGCCGGTCCCAGGCCCAGTTGCAAAAAGGATCAGGGAGGTGGAATATATATATATATATATATATATATATATATACAGGGTGTTTCGGAGTTGATGGTATTAAATGAAACCACGAAATCCTTGAAGTCTTTTGAGCAAAAAATCGTATGGGAGGGGGGTGGTAAATCGAAAGGGGTTTCGAGATATAAGGGGGGTAGTAACCACGCTCCTCACCCACGACCTGGCACGTGTAAACCATCATAACTATTTTATTGTTATGTGTAGACTTTTGAAAAAGGATGCGTTTGATAGCCTGTCAATGTATCTTTTTAGAAACGTTTTAACAAGTGCCCCCAAAGCTGCCAGTTTTACATGAAAAAATGAGAAACTTAAAACAACCGGAAAAAAATTTTGACTTTCGCGACCGTGTTAAACGCTAAAGTGATGTATTAACCTATAAAAATTATTATCTTGACAGAAAGCCTTACTTTCTGCTTGAATACTTCCGAAGAAAAAGGTTGCCAATTTTCCTTTGTTTCCTTCGAAAAATAGAAAACTCATAATTTGTGTAATCCCTCGGAATTAGCCAAACGTCATAAAATTTTATTATCTACCTGGCATAATCCCACAGTGAGAAGATTTTTGAGTGATTGGTTTTCTTCATGCTATTTGTTGGACCTGCTTTAGTATTGAAGATTTTAAGCTGAGATAATTAAAATCCAACGTTTTGGGGATGGCATAAAGTTAATGTTTAATAATTAGCACCTGATAATACAAAAGGGTGTAAATGTTGTGTTGAAATGCTGCATAACTTAGTCGAAGCGTCAATTGAAAAGAATCAAGGAGTGCTTATTTCTAAACATATACAATCATGGCTAACTTTACCAACGAGGAATATGCTGACATGCATTACATTTACGGATTTTGCGATGGCAATGCCGCATGTGCACAGGAGGAATATCAAACGAAGTATCCGACCCGACGATTACCGGATACCAGAACCTTCATGAGACTGCATAGGAACTTACGAGAGTTTGGATGTTTCCAACCGCAGCGTTTGGACAACCGACCAGGAACTTCCAGGGACGCCGATCAGGAGGAGCGCATACTATCCATAGTACGCAACGAACCAGACGTATCAACTCGCAAGCTAGCTTTGCGGCTGGGCTTATCGGCGACCACAATTTGGAGAGTTTTCAGCAAGGAAAGGATGCGCCCTTACCCTTTTCAACCCGTGCAAGAGTTACTTCCCGAGGATTACGTGAAAAGGGTTGAGTTCTGTGAGTGGCTTATCGAACGGGATCGTACAGACTCCAACTTCATTAGTAACATTTTGTGGACCGATGAGTCACATTTTTCAAGGGATGGTGTCAACAACTTCCACAACAGCCATCTTTGGGCTATTATCAATCCCAGAGTAACCAGGGCCACCTCTACACAGCGTAGATTTAGCAGAAACATGTGGGCAGGCGTCCTGAGGCGTAGGATAGTTGGGCCATTCCGTTTGCCGGATAGGCTGAATTCTGCCAGATATCTAAAAAAAATTTGGATAACAAGTAGCCAGCTTTACTGGAAGATACACCAATAATCAATTTGAACAGAATGTATTACCAACACGATGGTGCTCCAAGCCATACTGGCCAACAAATCACCCATTGGCTTGCCTCAAACTATCCAGGAAGGTGGATAGGTCGAAATGGTCCACCTCGGGCTCCAATTCTAACTATCCTTGATTTTTATGTGTGAGGTGCAATGAAGCAAGAAGTGTGCAAGACACCCGTGTCATCAGTTCAGGAATTAGATTTAAGAATTGAGGCAGCTAATGAAAAAATAAGAGAGGAACCTATGCATATCGATGTAGTCACACAAATTAAGAAATGAGCTCTTCTTTGCATTTCTGTGGAAGCAAGACAGTTTGAACAGTTGATGTGATCACAAGCAATACAGTAATACTGCTGTTTAATGATAAGTTCAAAATAAATTGTTACTTTGGATCTTTAGTTATTATTTTCCAAAATAAAGTAAGTCGGCAAAATTGCACAAAATTTTATTTTTTATTTTTTGAAGGAAACAATGGAAAATTGGCAACTTTTTTCTTCGGAAGTATTCAAGCAGAAAGTAAGGCTTTCTGTCAAGATAATAATTTTTATAGGTTAATACATCACTTTAGCGTTTAACACGGTCGCGAAAGTCAAAATTTTTTTCCGGTTGTTTTAAGTTTCTCATTTTTTCATGTAAAACTGGCAGCTTTGGGGGCACTTGTTAAAACGTTTCTAAAAAGATACATTGACAGGCTATCAAACGCATCCTTTTTCAAAAGTCTACACATAACAATAAAATAGTTATGATGGTTTACACGTGCCAGGTCGTGGGTGAGGAGCGTGGTTACTACCCCCCTTATATCTCGAAACCCCTTTCGATTTACCACCCCCCTCCCATACGATTTTTTGCTCAAAAGACTTCAAGGATTCCGTGGTTTCATTTAATCCCATCAACTCCGAAACACCCTGTATATATATATATATATATATATATATATATATATACATATATATATATGTGGGATTTTCGCTTCCCACTTCAAAACGATCAATCAGTTTCACACTTAATTTAGCTTGGTCTCGCGCGTTTTACGTTTGCGGTTGAAACTCTTGCAATTTTCCTCTTGGACTCTTCTGATGCTTGCCATGGCCTCGCCTCGGAGTTTAGACCTCCCCTCGCGGAAAATGCTGATGACTTCCTGATCGATGATTTCTCGCAGGGCCACGTCGTCTTTCAGATGCATCTTGGTCCCAAAAAGTAATTCGAATGGACTGGACCCAATGCTCCGTCTGTAGGAAGTATTGATGCACTGTTGCAGCGTACCGACGTGCTTAAACCACTCAGAGGGGTTCTCCATAGAAAGTTTGGTCAACACGGGGATGATTATTCCATTGACTCTTTCGACTTGGCCATTTCCTCGCGGAACTCCCATCGTGATGGAAACATGTTCGATGTTTTCTTGTTCGCAGTACTCGTCGAAGGCGTTGGACCTGAAAGCGGCTTCACGATCTGAGATGATGCGTCTTGGATTCCCGAAAGTCACGGCCTGTGATTTCATCCTGCTGATGACTTCTTCACCCGTGGTCGACTCAATCAAGTAAATCCATACGAACTTGGTGAAAGCGTCTGTGATCATGAAAAGGTAGTTGTAACTTTTCCTCGTAGAAGGCATGGGACCCAGGTGGTCGACGTGGTACGTCTCAAAAGGTCGGTCACCTTTGTCGATGGGATGCAACAATCCCTCAAGCTTTCCCTGTTTCCTCTCGGCTAAAATGCATACAACGCAGTTCTCGATGAATGTCTTGATTCGGGCTTGCATGTGAGGGAACCAGTAGAATTGTTTAATCAGGTACTGGACCTTCTTGACTTCAAAGTGCCGGATAACGTCGTACTGTATGCCCCTGGGAACCACCAGGAAGAGGTTTCCATCCAGTTCCTTGTAGAAGATTCCATGTTGCAACTAGAAATCTTTGATTTCGGCTTTATGCATCGATAAAATGGATTCCATGGTCTCGGGATCGTTCTGTTGTGCCCGTTGAACGCGTTCCACCAGGGCGTCACGTCGTCCTTGAGTCAAATAGACTGATATTGGGCTCCTGCTCAGTGCGTCGGCATGATTCATGGATTTTCCTGGTTGGTGCTCAAAAATGAACTCATATTCGTCGATGAGCAATGCCCATCGAGCTACTCGTAGGCACGTCTCTATCTTTGCCATGGTCAGAACAACGGCTTGGCAATCTGTCACGATTTTCACCGGTTGTCCCAGTAAGTAGATCCGAAATTTCTTGAGGGCCTTCACAACCGCGAATATCTCCAACTCGTAGCTGGTATACTTCTCTTCGACGGGTTTTGTTTTCCAGCTGGAGTAGTGTACGGGGTGCATTCCCCCATCTTCCGAATCTCGTTGCAAAAGACTGACTCTCATTCCGTACTGCGATGCGTCGGTATGAAGCGCAGCCTCCCCGCGCACGCGGTAGAGCTTGAGGACTGGGCCACTGGTCAAGGCGTCCTTCAGCTCGTCGAATGCTTTTTGTTGTGGCATTCCGAACTCGAAAGAAACTCCGTCCTTGAGCAAATCTGATAGAGGCCGAGCAATCCGAGCAAAGTCTTTAATATACTTTCGAAAGTAACTCGTCAGCCCCAGAAAGCTCTGCGCCTCTTTTTGTATCTTCGGTTGCTTGAAATTCCTGACTGCTTGGAATTTCTCATCGTCAGGTCTAATAGTCCCTGCCTCGATGACGTTGCCCAAAAACTCTACGCATCGGACCAACACCTTACATTTGCCCCAGTTAAAATGGACGTCATGTTTTCTTGCCACCGCCAGCACACGCTTGAACTTCTCACGACCTTCCTCCTCGGTCTTGGCTGGGATGATGAGATCATCAAGGTACGCCTGCATGGTGCCATCCACCAGCAGCTCCCTAAAGACAACGCGGATGTGCCTTTGGAAAACAGCAGGACAATTGCAGAGTCCAAACGGAACACGTAGGTACTCATACTGCCCGTCAGGCATCACGAATGAGGTGTACTTGATGCTCGTTTCTTCGACTGTTACGTGGAAGAATCCATTCTCCAGGTCAAGCGTTGTGAATACCATTCCATCCTGCAGGCGGTCCAGCACGTCCTCGATTAAGGGCAATGGAAAATGGTCTCGTACAGTCTTTTTGTTCAATTGACAGTAATCAACGCCCAATCTTGGTTTCCGTCCTTCTTGGTCTTGAGGAGAATCGGGCTGGCGTATTCCGATGCACTAGGTCCCGCAACCTCGTTCTTGGCCATTTTGTCGACTATTTGGTTGTAGATTTTTCGTTGCTCAGCCCCTAGTCTCCTTGGGTTTTGATGCACCGGGATCTCATCCTTCAGAACGATCTTCATTTTCACCCCGGAGCGCTCCAGGTCTCGAGGTGAGTATTCTTTAATGAGTTGATTTATGTCCTTTTTTACGGCTTCGTCCTTGATGTGATACAATTGGATTCCGTGTACGGCGTCGTCGTCTCTGATGCTTACGTTCATTACCTCTCTCACGGAATTTTCTGTCCCTTCTGCGTCGTGCGGCTCTTCTCTCTTCGGATCGGGGTACACCTTCACCACGACAGCGTTGCGGTTCTTGATGCGTATCTCGACGAATTCCCAAAGCCCCACCCAAAACCAGGTCGTATGCGATGAGATTGTCTCGGATCACGTGGACGTCGAATTCAACATCTTGCTCGTCGATGTTTATGGTCACTCGAAAACTTTCCAGAGTGCTAAGTCCGGAAGATCCAATGCCGTCGAGTGGGATTGTCGTGGTGCACAGTTTCGGCACCCCTATGCTCACGTATAAACTCAATGTTGCCAGGTGCAGATCGCTGCCGTAATCAATGATGGCTGTGACTTCTTTTCCCTCGATTTTCACGATCTTGTAAGTCTTCTTGTCCGATGCTGACACGGCATCAACCTGGTTTTTCCTGAATCTTTGGGTTTTTTGCAATCTTTACTCACATTTCCGTGCTCGTTACATTTAAAACATTTCGGTCCCATTTGCTCGTCAGGGCAATTTCGGCTCAGGTGAGATTTGTTTCCGCAATTGAAGCATCTCTGTTTTTCTTCGGCCTTCTTGTTCTCTTTGTGGTGTGAACGCGTCGTTGTACTGATTTTTTCTTGACCCGTACTAGTATTCTTCGACTTGACTCGACTCTTGAGTGCCTCGTACTAGATCATCTTCTTCCTCATGTCTTTGATCGTCGTGGCTCCGTACAGGATGATTTTGTTCGTTTCTTCGTCGGGGATGCCGTTGATGATGTACTGAATCTTGGCTTCAATTTCGATGTCTGAGTGGCTGGCAATTTCTAGCATCCTTTAGACGAATTCTTGATACGTCTAGTCGTTTTTCTTCCGCGTCTGGCTGAGTTGTTTGTGTACGTCTTTGCTATTTGTTGTTTTGGAGAATTCTGAGATAAGCGACTTTTTGAGAATTTTCCATGACTTGAATTTTCCTTCAAAATTCACGAATACTTTTGCAGAGCCTCAGAGAAGCTTTTTTGCATAAACCATTTTTTGCACGTCAGACCAGTCGCACAGCTCTGCCGTTTCCTCGAAATTGGTGATCCAGAGTCGAACGTTGTCGGCGCCTTCTCGACGAAAGTCTCCAATGACTCTTCGACATCTTTAAAAGTCAGAGTGGGCTGTTTCACGCTCTTTCTGTCGTCTCGCCTACTCCTAGCAGGAACTTCCTCTTCTTCTTCCGAGAGCTCGTCGTCGTCATCGTCGTTGTCGCTTCTCCTCTTTTCTTCGACTTCTTCTTCACTTCCGAACGCATTGTGCTCATCCAGTTCGTGTGCCCCACTGAGCGCCGTTCTCAAGCGTGTTTTCAACTCCGCTTTAGTACCGGAAGTTTTGAGGTTCAGATCAAGTAATTTAGATTGTAACTGAGGAACTTTCAACGAATCAATGTCCTCAAGGGCATCTTTGGTTTTTCCCTCGAGCGATTTTTTCCTTTTTCGACATTTTTGCCTTTGTCTTTCCTCGTGCAAAATTTGTCAACCTAACCTCACTTCCGCCTCGGCGTTTCCAAGCTTGTACCACAATCGAAGTCGTCGTCTTCGTCGTGGGATGTGATTACGTAATCGCCTGCGTCGTTGTCAGCTTTTAATCGTCCCTCGTCCTTTTTGGTTGGTTAAACCCGTCGTGGAAATCTGAATGCCGTCTTCAACCCGTCCCCAGGGAGTCTTCCTCGGACCAGGTCGTCGTTCTCGTCGTTTGATGTTCTTTGGGAGTCGTTTTACCAAATGCCTCGTAATATGTGTCGTAACATTCGTCGTAATATTCGTCGTAATATTCCTCGTATTTGGATTTCACTTTTTCGTCGCGCACTTTTCAATCTCTTCGTAAGATCCCGGTTGAGCCCCCACTTTGTGGGATTTCCGCTTCCCACTTCAAAAAGATCAATCAGTTTCACACTTAATTTAGCTTGGTCTCGCGCGTTGTAGTTTTTTGCGTCCTTCACTCGTTCGTCGTTCTTCGAAAAACTTCTGTCAAAGTTGACCCTTCATTGTGAACGCACTGTCTCCAGTGCGCGCGTGGGAAATTCAAACGATTTGAACGATGAAAAATCCCACATATTTACATATACATATATATATATATATATACATACTAATCTGGAAATCTTGAACAGTAACGTAACCGATATATATATATATATATATATATATATATATATATATATATATATATATAAGATTGTGTTACTGTTAAATATTTTCAGCTTATTTGAAACCTATTCAACTAAACCTCTCCGAATTCATAATTAGTTATCAAATTTAGCGACTGCTAAAGTCATGACCCCAACTCTTAACGATGTACGCCTTTCAAATTGTCGTTACGAGTTCCGACAGTAGATGCTTCGAAAAACTTTTCTCTGGAAAAGTGTTTATTTTCCTCTCCATTTGTTTCTTCCTTATTGGCTTTTCCATAGCGCCAGTTGCTTAAATTCAAAAGTTGGAAACATAAAATTTTGGTCCTGTAGCTTAAAATCCAATGGCTAAGATTCGTGTATACGTAGTTGGTGTCGGCATGACCAAGGTGAAATTTTAAGACTTATTACTATAATACAATTGAATAAATTGAACTTAATATGAGTTACCAGGTAACTTGAACACCCAAAAATAAAAATGATCTTCGCACTTTGCCCTTGCCATATCAGAAATGGATTAACTCAATGAAAAGTATTAAAAATCAATGTTAATTGATATTTTCTTTACTGAAATCTCTTAAACATATCGTAGGCATAGAGTGAAAACCCGCTAAATTCACTAAACAAGATTTCGAATTTAATTTTCAAAGATTAATGAGAATTTTTATTTTCTGAAGTAAGCAGAAAAGAGCAACCCTTTTATAATAGGATTACTCTTTTCATATTATAATGTGAATGTGTTTTTTTACACTACTGCAGAACCTCAGAAAAACGGAAGAGCCAAAAACTCGTTCTGAACTGAAACTCATGTTAGCGGTTTTCGCTTCTACGTTCACGATACCTTTCACAAAAGTATACACTCATATTATAAGTTTTAAAACAACGTTCAATTTTTTATATTTGAAATTGGTGCAAGAATGAAATAACAAATTTAGAGTTGAATACACTATGTAAATTTTTTGGCTTTTGCAATCCGCCCGAAATCGTCAAACTAAGGGGTCACAATTAGAAGAGTGTTTGTGCATGTGTTGACCGGGTGTGACGTAAAAACAACCGAGGGGAAATTGAGAATGGAAAATGCATTGAATAAGGAGAGTAAGGAAGCGAAATCAGCAAAGAGAATTGAAGCAATTCTCGACTTTCGTAGAACGAGACAGAAAATCACGCAAAATGCACCAGTACCGTAGGTGAAAATCGTTGATTCAAATGGGTTTCATTCAAAAATCTATATTGCCTAAAGGAATTATTGGGAAATTAAAGTCTTGAATTAACAACAGGAAGTACAACAAAAATTTATTTAACTAATTTATACATTTATAATTGGCAAATTAACTTAAATCAAACAGACTAACATACATAATTATGGTTAAAATTTACATCCCCTTAAAATGAATTAATTTGCTATACTTACTTCTAATTGAAATCTTTTCCGAGGAGGTCTTACATATGTAAAAAAATCGAGTTTTGATATATATTCGAATTATAGACTCGATCAAGCAGTGATAATGATTATGCTCTTTTAAATGATCAGCATAGTCATCGAAAACAATTTTTCCCAACAGCTCTTCCAAGATATCCTTTTTGATCATCAAGGATACTTTTTTATCTATAAAATGCCCCCGAATGATAGTATGATGCCTGATAACCTTCTCATTTATATTACAAATTTGTATTACGCTCTGGGAAGGAGACAGTAAAAATCCCTTTGTTTTGTATGCCATCAATGAAAAAGGATTGAATGGGCCTTGTACAGCAGCCAAACATTCTTGGCAATACAGTTGTTTATTGAGCTTATAAACAACAAACCCAGCTACATATTCCACTACATGTGTGGAATATAAAGATAAAGTAGCGGGTTCAAAAACGTGGCTATTTTCACAAAGGATATTATCATCATTTGTGTCCTCAATTAAAAGCTCACCCGGCACATGTTCAGCCAAAAGGTTTCTGTTTGCTGAATTGTTTATTTCAGCAATAGGGTCAAGTTGCTCATTCAAGTTTAGAATCGGAATATTTTGTAGCGGAATGCAGTTCCCTATCCCAGTTTCTCTTATCTGGCACCTTATGAGTAACTTTTTGTAAGTTGCCCGGAATTGACGCACTGTGGGATTGTTGTTGTAACCCAAACCACGACGTATAGAAGAATAAAAAAGTTCAATATGATCTTGATTCAATTTATACATGGGAACATAATTCAACTCCCCTGTGCAAATGAGCCTATCATAAAGAACTTTAATATTTTTCAAACCGGCTATTAAGCCGATAAACCCTGTCTTTTTTTTTCATCTATTAGGAAACCACCAGAAATATTTCTAAGTTTAGAAATATATGCGATAGCATTGATTGAAAAATTATTTAATAAAAAATTTTCTTCACATAATGCCTTTTTGTATCCAAATTCATACAAACGCCGCGAATTAAGTACATCAAAAACATCATTCAGCATTCGAATGAAATATGAAGTTGCTGAGCTGCCAGCAAATTCTTCCAAATTCAACACTTCACGACAAAAGTCAATTGCATCCGCTACAGACTTGCTTAGAGTTTGCACTGCAAGTCTCACTTTCATTTTTTGATCGTGAAAATGAACGTGTGCACGACGTAACTTGTGGCCGAGAGTAAGATGTTCTTTGTTTTGCACATTAAGCAATTCTTCCAAATATTTCCAATTTATGTGTGCACCATTTTTATCTATGAAAGTTTTGAGCTCCCCAAAGGCATTTCTCACGAGCTTGATCATATGGACAGGGTCAGGCAGCACAGAGCACTGCAAAGTAGAATCCGGCAAAGTGAACACTGGATCGCTGGTAATATTGAACAAGTTGCACCCTAACAAACTCAAAGTTGTGAAATTAACGGGAGCACCATCGAATGTAACGCCAATGACTTCCGCCTCAACATCAATTAGCTTATTGATGCAATGAACCAGCATATTTTTCTTTTGAGCGGCTGTCAAAGAATGTATCGGGAAGTATCCAAGCGGAATTTTCCAACTGCCGTTAAGGCAAACTGCCATAAAAACTAAAATTTGAGTAGCCACCACATTACTAGTTTCTGCATTGCCGAAATTCACATAGCCCCATGTGTCCACCCCATCCCACTCAATTCGCTGGTGGATGTGAACTTCATCAAACACAGCATTCAAAAAAAGTTTTTGGGATTTTGACTTGGCAACGTTTACCGCTAGTCGGATTGCATTGTATGATTCTGCGGTGAATCCTGGGCGACAATCAAGTGTGGCATACCAATTGGAAAGTGTCCTCGAATGAGGCAATGTACAACTAAAAGTTGTACGAATGAACTCATAGGCAGCAGGCGAGAAAAAGTTCAAATTAAGCGCAAACGAACGTAAAACTGGCGAATACACTTGCGCAACTTTTTTCCCATGCGCCTTCTTTATCACCCGCTCTATCAATTCCCTCTGGGTGGTAGTGACATCCTGTAAGATGTCAAATGTATCCTGGTTAATAAATTTTTTTTTCAACGCAGTGCTCAGCATTTCGTTCAGTTTTGCTATTTTCTGCGACTGCCTCCTCAGCTTCTGCGTAGCTGCCTTAATTTTCATATTCTTACGTCTAACAATTTTTTTTAAAATATTGACCTTACTTAAAAACCGCCTTTTTCGTGGAGTATTCATCACACCATCCGCACTCGTGGTAGACTCCAGAGCCTCCTGCAGCGTAGTGATTGACTTCTGTAAAATATTTATACTTAATTTACCATGAATTTTAGGACAAATAATTGTTTTTACCACGATAGGCTTGGAAAGCTCCTCCGCCTGTGTTGTTGTAGACGTGTCGGAGGTTGAGTGTTCTGACACCACCACAATTTTGCTGATGCGTTCTGGCGTCTGAAACAACAAATTTCAAATAAGTTTATCGTATAATAATATATTACCTTAAAAACAGCTTCTTCTTTCAGTACGCCGGCGTCTGCGTGGTGTTCCTATGAGAAATATTTTCATGAGATTGGAACTATCGACTGCAAAACTGTAACTTACCATATTCTCTGGTCCAGCCGATGTTCCAGGAATACTTCGATAATCTACTCCTTCACGTGCAGCGCGTTTATCACAGTTATCTATTTCCTAAAGAAAAATAACGATGACAATATTTTTTAAAGCTGAAAAAAATCTACTTACCACATTTACTACCGCTTTCGGTACAGCATACGGCTTCAAATATTTCCGCCTTGCGCCCCTCAACATATCCGTCTCCTCGAAATGGAGCTCACACACTTTTCTATTTTGGTGTTTTGAGGCACCTCCTATTATTTTTAGCCATTGTGTGGCTCGACTTGGTGACTTCGGAAATCTGAAAATAAATTCAAAAAGTTGATAACCCACTTCATGGTATCATTGTGCCGACACTGAACTACCGATGATCATATGTCTCGAATTTGACAACTAAGTCTTCCATGGCTGGAAATGCAATTACTTAACTTTGCATTTCAAATTTTAAATGAAAACATTTCTAATATCTACTGAACCAAAACTTTTTGTACAAAGTGAAATGTTATTTACTCACTGAAAGAAAGAAAGTCGGACGGCTTTGTTTCCCTGCAAAGATTTGCATCCCGGGTAGCAGCAACGCATTGTCTGCTTTCTATACAGCAATCTTTCACTTTTTCACGAATCAATCACTGAAACACGATATATTATTCTGTCGTTTCGCGATTACACACCAATTTTTCACTAAATAGTTCCTTTTCGGCGATTTTTTACAACTTTTACGCGTCACGCTCGATCCCGCCAAAGAAATTCCGCAAAAAAATGGCCGAAACAAGAAACATATGGGACTAAGTTTGACACTCAAGTCTTACCACGGCATACTATCCGTGAGGGAATTTGTATGTATTGTACACCTTGCTGTGTGACTAGGCGGCAGTGTAGGTGAAATGTATTGGCCACGGGGCGAGTAAGGGGAAATGTGTGCTGCTTTGCACTCTCATGAGAGCAAGTGCTTTGAATGTAGTAAAATTGCTTCACCGCCGCTTACAGGCGGGCATAGGTGACTTCGCTTCCTTATTCTCCTTATTCAATGGGAAAATGCTTTGAATAGAGAGAACCAAGGAAACGAAATTGCTAAAGAGAATTGAAGCAATTAGCGACCATCGTAGAGCGAGATAGAAAACCACACTAGTTTAGCATTTTGTAAACAAAAGAGCGCAGTGCCGTAGGAAAGAATCGTTTTTCAAATGGATATTATTCGAAAAGTTATATAACGTTAAAAAGTCGTGATGAAGCAAAATTTTACAATATTATATGATTCAACAAAACATTTATTTTACTTTTATACATACAAAAAACAATACCGCTTATACCAATGAAAGTAAAAGTATAACCTAATTAAATCTAACATTCACATTCCCTTAAAATGAACTAAATTATTATACTTATTTCCAATGGACAGCTTTTGCGTGGAGGTCTTACGTATGTAATAAAATCGGATATTAGTGTAAGTTTTTACAATGCACTCGATCAAACAGTTATAATGGCTATGCTCTTGTAAATGGTCAGCATATTCCTCAAATAAAAATTTTCTCTAGAGCTCTTCCCGGATACCTTTCTTGGTACCTAAGGTCGCACTTTTGTTGGTTGTGTTCCCTGGAATCAAAATAACTCATTATAGATTGCAAAGATTAAACTTACTATATTATGTGTTCCAGTAGATGGTCCGGAAATATCGCGGTAGTTTACTTTCGTCTCCACTACCTTAAAAATAACAAAAAATGTTTAAAATATTTTTCAAGAAATAGTTTTTAAAGCTTAAATAAAATTAAACATTTTTACTCACCAATTTTAATACCGCCTTTCGTACTGCATACGGTTGTAAAATCTTTCGTACACCGCGCCTAACCACGTACTCCGATTCAAAATGAAGCTCACAAATTTTATTCTTCATGCAGGATTCGTCTCCTCCAATTATTTCCATCCATTCGGAAGCCCGAGTTGGTGACGTTGGGAACCTGAATTGATATACAAAATGTTTAATGCCCCACTTCATTCTAGCGCTGCACCGACTCTGGATTGGTGAGCAGCATATGACTCGGTTTTGACAATTAGTTTGACCTAAATGTACAAAGCAATTGCTTAGCATCGCGCGTGAGTTTTTCAATGAAAACATTGATTATATGCAGATAAGTTGTGTTATTTCCATAAAACTGACTTTTAGTTACTCACCGGAAAAATGAAACGCGACAAGAGTTGCTTCCTAGCAAAGACTTGCAGCCAGGATAACAGCAACGCATTTTTGAAATTTACACAGATAATTGTTCACAATTTCACTACTTAATCACTTAAACGACTTATAGTACAGCACTTTTTCTCATTTACGCTACAGTTTTCCAACCGAATGTTTTATTTCCATCGAGTATTTTGCGAATTTACACAACGCGCCGAAAATCACCACGTGCAGCACCGAAGACATAACGAGTACAATGCACCAATCGCGGAACCGAGCGATGTCGTCATCCTAAATTCGGATTGGCTGGACGGCGATGCAGTGTGAGTGCTTTTTGACATTTAGTTTGACCACAGCATAGCATTCGTGAAGAGCTTTTCAAGTATTGTACACCTTGCTGTGGGAGTAGTAAGCAGTATTGGTGCAATGTTTAGGTTGCGGGGCAAGCAAGGGGCAAAGTGGATTGATTATCGCTCTCTTCGGTAAATAAGTTGCGTCTGTAGTGAAAATGCTTCACCGCCGCTTATGGGGCAGCATAGGCCATTCCGGTTCCTTATTCTCTCTATTCAAAGGGAAAATGTAGTAAGAAGAGAGGAATGAGTTGATAAGTGACAATTGTACTTTTGATATACGGGAAATTGGTGTCAATTTCTTTGCCAAGATGAATCAATTGGTAGGATCGGATCTGAGATGGAGCGTCATTAAGAGAAAAGCCAAAAATCATGTAGGATCGTGTAGCATATAGCTGTAGACTCCGACGCACGTCAAAAGATGTTGTGTTAAATAATGTGAAAAGATAAATATTTGTAAGTTAAAATAAATATAATTTATTGAGTAGGTCGTGCAAAATATAATATTATAATATAAAATCGAATTATAAGTTTTTATGTGTCTAGACCCATACTAAACAGTGGTTCGTAGAAATCCTTTCGGACGTCCTTTTTGTATGGGAGGAATGGGCCATAGACACTTCCTCCACACTCTTTGTACTGTGAACAGTAAAAGTGGACAGTTCGTCAGCTTCTGCAACTTGTGGCCGCGTGTGGATATGTTCAACGCTTACAGAAATATTAGGAGTTTTTCCATTGCGAAAAATCTCCGTAAGTTCTTTAATTTTTCCAATTCGCATATGGACCTCGTCTCCAGTGCATGTGTTCACACTATTGAAAAGTTCGTGCATGGTACTTTCCAATAGTCTAATTTCTTGATTCGTCGAGAGCACATATGTTGTAAGTATCTCCTATAATAAAAGAGTAGATCTTGCTGGAGGAATCGTAGTGAGCATTTTAGATTTGCTCCACCTACTTGCAAATAAAGTTTCACTATATAGTGGCAGGCGGAAGTGCTTTCTTACTGCAAAAATATGCCTGCACGGCAAGTGCGAAGACTTCCATAAACTGCATTCGCAAAATGCTGGATAAACAGTCGCTGCGGCCGTATTATCCTTAATTATGCATTTTTGCAGTGCTTCATCAAGTATAACTGCAGTCAATGTACCGCAAGCGTGCGACTCTTGCAAAACGATATCGCTGCCGTATTTTGTGAGCGTGGTAATATATTTTTTTTCATCACTTTCCATGTCATATTCGGTGACTCGCTGTTTCAATGCTTGCCTTGAAAAGTTTATTCGTCGTTCTTGCTGGTGGGAGGCATACCACTCAAAAAAGCGCGTCACCATTGCTTTCAAGGACGAATTTTTTGGTATGACCTGTTTCAATTTTCCATTAAGGGATTCCAACCGATTGTTGGTGAAATTTGATAGATTATAGGTGTTCATATTGAACACAGTCCACTGTTCGCAAATCGTGTGCCAATTTACACTGTAGTATTTAATTAAATTTGCAGGATGTTTTTCGCAAAACTCTGCATATAGCTGATTAAAACCCTTTTGTGAACTACTGTAAGCCAGCTTTTGTAATAACAGCTTTGCAATTGTTTTTTGGGCTGGTGTTAGGCCCATACAAGATGATTCCACAACTTTTTTAAATATACATAATGTATGGAACAAGCATATATATTGCCGAGCGTTTGGGAAGGTTTCTTGTAGAACACTTCGTGCCGTGGAATCTTTGTCCGTCATAAAAAAATTTAATATGCATGGCGGTTTCAAAATTTTCCTTTTTTGAACGTGCTAAGAAACCACGACACAGTGTTTTTGTCTTCAGATACAAGAAGACCTACACCAACCACTAACCCCTTGCCATTCCCATCCTCAACGAGCAATATCATCGTTGTCACGACGTTTTTTAGGAGTTTATATGTGCCATCTAAGAATACAATTTCAGGCCACGCTTTCAAATCTGCTCTCATTTGTGGCGTTGAGAAATATATGTCCTTTAATTGAGTATGGCTGTCATGCGAGATGGCGACCTGTGCGCCTGGAAGTTTTTTAAAAAAAACACTGATTAATGTAAAAATGGGCATAAACGTATAATTTGCAACGTATTAGCGCTGATACTGCGAAGATTAAGGGGCTGGAGAACAACTTCGATTTATTCACAAATTCGGATGGACCAAAATGCATGCCGGAAAGAGGTGATATGGTGAAAGCCGGTAAAAAGAATCGTACAGTAAATTATAAAATGTGCAATTATTTACCATATTTATTTTTCAGCAACTCCACAGCAACGTCCAAGCGTTCATCATCCTGTTCTTTTAGTGTGGCTTTCAGATTGTACTTTCTTGGCTTTATTTGTAACCATATTGAAAGCTTGAAACAATTATTTCAACAGTTTTATTTTGTTGTGCATGAGGCTTTGTACGTAATCGGCATCGAGTTTACTCCCTACGCGTTTATATTTTGATTTTAACAATTATCTAACTTGTGCATGCTTCCAGGCGTTTTATGAATTAATCCCGGAGGTAAGGCAACTGACCCCAGCCGAAAAGCAATCCGTTCTGGTACAACTGCAACTAGAGCCGAACATGAAGCTAAAATTTCGCAAGAATTCGGCAAGCAAGTGTCGCTTAGATTTGTACAATCTGAAAGCCACACTAAAAAAACAGGATGAAGAACGCTTGGACGTTGCTGTGGTGTTGCTGAAAAATAAATATGGTAAATAATTGCACATTTTATAATTTACTGTACGATTCTTTTTACCGGCTTTCACCATATCACCTCTTTCCGGCATGCATTTTGGTCCATCCGAATTCGAGAATAAATCGAAGTTGCTCTCCAGCCCCTTAATCTTCGCAGTATCAGCGCTAATACGTTGCAAATTATACGTTTATGCCCATTTTTACATTAATCAGTTTTTTTTAAAAAAACTTCCAGGCGCACAGGTCGCCATCTCGCATGACAGCCATACTCAATTAAAGGACATATATTTCTCAACGCCACAAATGAGAGCAGATTTGAAAGCGTGGCCTGAAATTGTATTCTTAGATGGCACATATAAACTCCTAAAAAACGTCGTGACAACGATGATATTGCTCGTTGAGGATGGGAATGGCAAGGGGTTAGTGGTTGGTGTAGGTCTTCTTGTATCTGAAGACAAAAACACTGTCGTGGTTTCTTAACACGTTCAAAAAAGGAAAATTTTGATACCGCCATGCATATTAAATTTTTTTAT
>OZ012661.1:54143037-54191249 GCA_963942545.1 Oxycera nigricornis
GTTCATCATCCTGTTCTTTTAGTGTGGCTTTCAGATTGTACTTTCTTGGCTTTATTTGTAACCATATTGAAAGCTTGAAACAATTATTTCAACAGTTTTATTTTGTTGTGCATGAGGCTTTGTACGTAATCGGCATCGAGTTTACTCCCTACGCGTTTATATTTTGATTTTAACAATTATCTAACTTGTGCATGCTTCCAGGCGTTTTATGAATTAATCCCGGAGGTAAGGCAACTGACCCCAGCCGAAAAGCAATCCGTTCTGGTACAACTGCAACTAGAGCCGAACATGAAGCTAAAATTTCGCAAGAATTCGGCAAGCAAGTGTCGCTTAGATTTGTACAATCTGAAAGCCACACTAAAAAAACAGGATGAAGAACGCTTGGACGTTGCTGTGGTGTTGCTGAAAAATAAATATGGTAAATAATTGCACATTTTATAATTTACTGTACGATTCTTTTTACCGGCTTTCACCATATCACCTCTTTCCGGCATGCATTTTGGTCCATCCGAATTCGAGAATAAATCGAAGTTGCTCTCCAGCCCCTTAATCTTCGCAGTATCAGCGCTAATACGTTGCAAATTATACGTTTATGCCCATTTTTACATTAATCAGTTTTTTTTAAAAAAACTTCCAGGCGCACAGGTCGCCATCTCGCATGACAGCCATACTCAATTAAAGGACATATATTTCTCAACGCCACAAATGAGAGCAGATTTGAAAGCGTGGCCTGAAATTGTATTCTTAGATGGCACATATAAACTCCTAAAAAACGTCGTGACAACGATGATATTGCTCGTTGAGGATGGGAATGGCAAGGGGTTAGTGGTTGGTGTAGGTCTTCTTGTATCTGAAGACAAAAACACTGTCGTGGTTTCTTAACACGTTCAAAAAAGGAAAATTTTGATACCGCCATGCATATTAAATTTTTTTATGACGGACAAAGATTCCACGGCACGAAGTGTTCTACAAGAAACCTTCCCAAACGCTCGGCAATATATATGCTTGTTCCATACATTATGTATATTTAAAAAAGTTGTGGAATCATCTTGTATGGGCCTAACACCAGCCCAAAAAACTATTGCAAAGCTGTTATTACAAAAGCTGGCTTACAGTAGTTCACAAAAGGGTTTTAATCAGCTATATGCAGAGTTTTGCGAAAAACATCCTGCAAATTTAATTAAATACTACAGTGTAAATTGGCACACGATTTGCGAACAGTGGACTGTGTTCAATATGAACACCTATAATCTATCAAATTTCACCAACAATCGGTTGGAATCCCTTAATGGAAAATTGAAACAGGTCATACCAAAAAATTCGTCCTTGAAAGCAATGGTGACGCGCTTTTTTGAGTGGTATGCCTCCCACCAGCAAGAACGACGAATAAACTTTTCAAGGCAAGCATTGAAACAGCGAGTCACCGAATATGACATGGAAAGTGATGAAAAAAAATATATTACCACGCTCACAAAATACGGCAGCGATATCGTTTTGCAAGAGTCGCACGCTTGCGGTACATTGACTGCAGTTATACTTGATGAAGCACTGCAAAAATGCATAATTAAGGATAATACGGCCGCAGCGACTGTTTATCCAGCATTTTGCGAATGCAGTTTATGGAAGTCTTCGCACTTGCCGTGCAGGCATATTTTTGCAGTAAGGAAGCACTTCCGCCTGCCACTATATAGTGAAACTTTATTTGCAAGTAGGTGGAGCAAATCTAAAATGCTCACTACGATTCCTCCAGCAAGATCTACTCCTTTATTATAGGAGATACTTACAACATATGTGCTCTCGACGAATCAAGAAATTAGACTATTGGAAAGTACCATGCACGAACTTTTCAATACTGTGAACACATGCACTGGAGACGAGGTCCATATGCGAATTGGAAAAATTAAAGAACTTACGGAGATTTTTCGCAATGGAAAAACTCCTAATATTTCTGTAAGCGTTGAACATATTCACACGCGGCCACAAGTTGCAGAAGCTGACGAACTGTCCACTTTTACTGTTCACAGTACAAAGAGTGTGGAGGAAGTGTCTATGCCCATTCCTCCCATACAAAAAGGACGTCCGAAAGGATTTCTACGAACTACTGTTTAGTATGGGCCTAGACACAAAAAAAAGTTATAATTTGGGAAGTGTGGTTTCGGCGTGCTGGATGGCATCCTCTTCAGGTGCTGCCATTAACCATCCGTTACGAGACAGCACGACCACCGCTGGCTTGTTGATGGATTAAGCTCGCTATATTTCAACTATTTTTATAATTTACATCTGCGAATTATAACGACCGTCAATTTGTTTCGAATGTATGCCTACGTAGCTTTTTATTCTCGCGTCTCTTTCAACGCTCATAGCTCAGTCAATTTTGTTCGGATCGACTTGAAATTTTAAGGACATATTCTCAGATAGTTATACTTTGAAAAAATGCAACAAAAAAATAACAAAATTAAAAGTTACAAAATCCTTAAGATTAAGATATATTTTAAACCGATCACATCAGCATTGTATATAAACTCTTCGTCGAATCCTTCCTTCTCCATAAATAGCTTCAATGTGTCAAGGAATGTGTTTGCTGAAGGTATGTCAGCGGAAAGCTATTCCCCATGAATTTCAAGTTTCCTGATACAATTTTTTTTTAAATTTTCGAGCCAATCCGAACTTGCTTTAAGGGGTCTACCCTCTTTTAGCAGTGTAAAAACGGGTTAATTTTAATAATTTTTTTTAGATAGGTTTAAATTATAAATATTGATAAAGAATAAATAAATACACTCTCGAAATACATAAAAAAGGTTTTTAACTTCCCAGTATATGGGACAACATTTCTTTACGTTTTGAGGTCTATAGAGTATATATAAAGTGTTTTTAGAAAGGGAGATGTATGTGTGTGTGTGTACGTACGTACGTTCGTGGACACTTTTTTATACGAGCATAACTCACGTAAACAAAGTTGTATCGACTTCGTTGAGGTGTCAATCGAAGCGTCTTTGCAGTTTTAAGAGCTGATTAGTTTTTGGGAAACTTCGGTCGGGGGGTTTTGCTGTTTTGCCCGTTTGAAGGTCATTTCTGTCATGCGTTATATCTCGCGAACCAAACGTACGATTTTTTTAAACAAGGTGTCAATCGACGCGTATTGACATTTATGTGATTTTAAAAAAAAATTTAAAAAATTCTTGGAACCGTTTTTTAATTGTAAAAAAAAAGTGCAAAAAATTAGTTTTTTTTCAAAAACACAAAATTTTTAACCTGATTTTCAAACTTAAGTAATCGATGTTTATATAATTTACATACTCCAAATAGTTCTTGTGAAAAAACCAGCAAAAGTTTTTTTCATGATTACAAAAAAAATTAAATAAAAAATAAAAAATCATTAAACGTTCAAGGTCATTTACGTCATTCATTATATCTCGAGAACTAAATATAATGTTTCCATCATTAAGGTGTCAATCGACGCGTATTATCATTTTTATGATGTTTTTATATTTAAAAAAATCATTAAATCGGTTTTTTTAATTTATTAAATTTTTTTTTGGAAAAGTAGTGTTTTTTTTATAAAAAAATCAATTTTAACCTGATTTCCACATCGTAATAATAAATGTTTGTAGAATTTATAAAATTTTATCAATTTTCGTAGAGAAACCAGCAAAACCTTTTCTCATGATTACAAAAAAAAATTAAATAAAAAATAAAAAATCATTCAAAGCCACCATGTAAAAAGGGTTCATTCGAATCATAATACCTTAAATCTCTTATTCTAAAGACATTGCTGTAAAGTCAAAGTTTATTAATATTTGCAAAATTGGAGCAGATTTTCAATAGTCTTCACAGCACCATGTTTTAACTTTAATGAAAAAACTGCTTTGTAACCTGTCCCCCCTTCGATTGATCCGCGTAAATAATCAATCAAACTAATGCACCAAAATCCTTACGTAATCAATTGACGCTCGCGTAGATGTTATGATTAATATTAAGTCATTCCAATAACTTTTATGAGGGGTAAATTTTTATTATTTGAAGTAGTATTATTTCCATAATTAATATTGTGTTTAATATTTTTAATATCTATGTAGATATTACTGGGAAGTTGACCGTGTGGACCTCATGGGTCGCACCTCACGACTTGTTTTTATTCATTTGATGAATTTTTCGAGATGGTTGGCCTGAAACAAAAAAAATCAAATAGTTTTAGTATCAGTATGTTAATAGCTATAGCGCGGATAGGACGATTTTTGCAAAATTGACAAAATGGCGAACGTTTTTCGAAAAATTACGAAAAAAATCCTTTTTTTCATCGTTTTTGGCGAAAAGAAAAATCAAATCAAAGCTTTGAAAAACCCCTATTCGCGCTATAGCTGTAGTCATAAAGAATGTCTGGTAAACATCGGTTTAGTAGTTACCGAGGCTTTATCAACGCGGCGTCGAAAAACGTTGTTTCGAGAAAAACGCGGTTAAAGTTTTTTTAATGAAAAAGCGCGCTCAGGTGTCAAAGTGAAAGTTGCCCAAAAATACCGTTAGACTGCTCCGATCTTTATATAAATTTAATATGATATTTCTGTATAAATATACTTTCCATAAATGCAATAAAAAAATAGATTTTTGGAAAATTATAAAATGGGTAGACCCTTTGAACGTAGAATCTCCACTTAGTTTTGTGTGGAAAAATATTGCTTTTTCACACAATAATGGACCAGATATTTGCTGTCCAGTTGATCGTCTTTGTATGAACCACATAAAAGTGCACTCTTCAATGTCTGCATTTCTTAATTTTTTCATAACTTTTGAGCTGCCATCTTCTAACATTAAAGAGTTAGTAAACTGTAATATTTTCACTTTGTTTTTTTTTTTTTTTATATCTGAGATTGTTAACGTTTCGACACCATATTTATTAGATAGATATCGTCCCGAATCCCCGCGTTTCAAAGCATCGATAGTATATTTGTCTTCTAACGATAATACAACGTTTTCGTTTTGATGACATATCGATAATATTAAAAATAAATATTTAAATCGTGATCTATAATTTTTTTTACAAAAGAACTTCCAATGCGTATTGCATCCGCACGACTACTGACATAATTTTTTTTGTACACAGGATGCAGACTCATATATCTTTATAAATACTAAAATTTCTCGGAACAAATGCAACAAACAACCAAAAACCGCGAGGAACAGTGGACTCAATTCGCCACGTGAAAATAAGCAAATAAAATTGTTTTTCTTTTGTTTTGAGTAATCCGGATAATCGAGGTTCTACTGTAATACGAATATATGAATGACAGTTGATAAGTGACAGGTCGACCCTATTGTTCTTTCGGTATACGGGTAATCGGTGTAAATGTAAAGCTTATAAATTTCTTTGCTAAGATGAAGCGATTGGTAGGATTTTTAATGAAACTTCACTAAGAGATAAACCAAAAATCATGTAGGATCGACTAGAATATAGCCGTAGGCTCCGATGCACGTCAAAAGATATTGTGTAAAATAATGTGGAAGTTTAGAGAACAGTTTATTGTTTAGGTAGTACAGAATATGAAAATATAATAATAATATACAGTGCTGTGCAAAATCTAAGCAACTTTTAATAATATTTCGTGTAATAGCCGTTATTTTTTATAACAGCGGCACACCTGCGAGGCATTGATTCGACTAAATTATTTAAAATTGATATGTCAATTTTTCCCCGTGTGGTTTTTAGGTTCCATAATTTCTGTTATTCTATGAAAGGGACCAAGACCTAATGCTGAGAAACATGTCCAGACCATGACGCTTCCTCCCCCATGTTTCACCGTTTTCCTACAGGAGCGTGGATTCAGTTGTTGTTCCTTCTCACGCCTCACACGGGATAAGCCATCAGAATTGAAGAGGTTGAACTTGGATTCGTTGCTAAATAAAACGCTCTTCCATTTAGCAACTGATCATTCAAGAAGGTTTTTAGCAAATTCAAGTCTAAATGATGTATAAAACGATATAAATAGTAAAATAATAATGTTTAAAAGTGTTGTTCGAGAAATTTATCTTTTCCTTGCATGTCTTTTTGTGAGCAATGGTTTTTTTTAAAACTGTATAGCTTTTTAGATTGAATTCAATTGCCCGCCTGCAAACGTTGCTTAAGTTGACATTTAAGCCTAGCTCTTTTACAACTTCTTTTGACGAGATAAACAGTTTTATTTTTATCAATTTTTTAATTTGTAAGTCATCTCTAAAGGTAGTTTTACGCGGCCTTCCACCAAAATTTACACTTTTCACACTACCCGTGTTTTTATATTTCGTAATCCATCTTGAAATTAAATAATTGTTTATATTTAACGATTTGGCAATCTTTATTTGCGTTTTTCCGAAATAATATAGCGAAATTACGTTTGATTTCAATCTATTATCGTATTGATTAAGCTGCATTTTAAATTTTATTTTTTAGACACAACTAAATCCAAAGGGAAGACGATCTTTACTGATCTAATTGACACGAGCATCAGAAGAAAAAAACAAAAACATCGGGAAATTCCCGTTATCCTTTGTCCTGACAGGGAATCGGGTTTTGAAAGTTGCTTAGATTTTGCACAGTCTTCTTGTTGATGTATTTTGTTTTTGTTTTTTTAAGAACAGTTAAAATACTGATGTACTTTTTTTATTGCAGAGCTTTAAGCAGCATACTAACGTGTAAATTAAAAGAGGAAAAAAATTAATTATATTTTGATTGCAATTTTCCCTTCCATTCCGACATGTAGTGAGTTGCTTAAGCTTTGCACAGCAATGTATGTATGTAATAAAAATGAATAAATTAAGTTATTTTGCGTCTAGGCCTATAGGCAACTGTAGTACGTAGCGAACCTCGAGGAAGGCCTTTTTCGGGGGGGGGGGGGGGGCATTGGCGTCGAAACTTCTTGAAGACTCTTGTTACTTTCAACAACAAAAAAATAGACCCTTCATCGGCTGCTCTTTATTGAGGTCGTATGTGCACATCATCATCCTTGGTTGAAACAATTCGAATTTTCCTTTCCGGAAAATCTCCGTTAACTGTTTAACTTATATTATTTGCATTTCGAATTCGTCTTTAGTGAATGTGTTCAAAACATTAGAGTTCATGCATACTGCTTTGCAAAAGTTTAGTTTTATCGTTAGCCGATAAAACATTCGTCGTGATTATTTCCATAATACTGTCAATAAAATGTAGTTTGCTTAACCCTTTTGTGGACATGCAGCCCTATACAGACCCACCACAATGTTTCACAGTTGAAGATAAATTGTGTATTTCAAGTTCATTCGGTTTTCTCCTCACGCGCTTCCATCGAGATAATTCAAAAATTTCAATTATGGTCTCATAACAAAATAAAACTTCGTTTGCATGTTCCTTTGCAATTACTAATCTTTTCCCCCTGTTGATTTGATTCTATCTTGCTTACCTCTTTGCAATAGGATAATGTATCCCGGATTTCCTTGTCGGTCGTCGAGCTGGGTCAACAATTACGTCTTTATCAATCACATTACACACTTCACCGATATATTCCGGAAATTTCTGAATTTTCCTTTACGCGTATCCTAATGGGCCGTTCTGCTACTTCGTTCAACATTATCTGTGGCCCAGTTCGCGCTATATTCGCTACACTAAAGGCGTCATATATTTTATTATGTTTTTGGCCTTACTCTGTGGTATCTTCCTCGTTGGTAATGTTCCGCTGGGAAAATTATTATCGTTAATTTTTTTCAAGGGTTCTGTTACATCCTCTTGCCATGTTTATAGTTTTTAACGTTCGCTTTGAAGTATTGAAGAATCCTAAAATCGTCAGTACTACTAAATAACAAAAAGAATTGAGTTCCATTTTCCAAAATTTATATTTTCTTTCCAAGAAAACACATATGAGTTAATACGTTGTGAAGTCCATTTCACAACTTTTATGATACTTGCCTCGCCAATCCGTTTTATGACCATCATGTGTATATGAAATTTACTAAAAAAGAACGACGTTAGTTTATGCTTTTATTGATGACTGGATATTTGATAATGCATATTATATTTTTAATAAAAAAGATTAAGTCCATGTATGCTCTTTACAGGAAATATCAAAATTGGAATATTCAAAATTCAAGTACTATCCGTTTTCGTACAGAGAAATTTTAGAATATATTAACCATATACAGTCAAATTCTTCTAAGTGGAAATTTGTTTAAGTGGAAATTTCCTCTAACTCGATTTTTTCCAACTTTTTCATGCGTTCCCTAGAATTTTCCATACAAAATATTTCTCTAACTCGAAATTTCTTTAACTCGAAAATTTCTCTAACTCGAACCTTTTTTGAAGACTTAAGGGCGTGTTTATATATCTGTAAGTCGAATTAGCAAAATTAATTGCATAAAACTTTTTGAATGGCAAAGACTTTGTTGAAATACACTCTTAGCATGCATCAAAATTCGTCTGATGTTTACACAGATGTTCCGGTCAACTTTCCAAGAACATTGCAATAGTTTACTTTGTTTATGCGGCTTAATGGATTAGTATCGATTGTGTTTTTTGCGTCTAACTCCTAGACAATTGGTTAAGGTTGGTTATTTGTTGTCAAAGTGATTAGAAAGAAAATCGGTGCAGATCCCCTGCATAGTTGGAAAAATTCCACCTAATTTTACGCAAATCCTGGTAAGAAAAGGCACAGTTTTATTTTTAGCTTTGTATTAAAATTTTTTTTAAAAGATTTTAACTTAATGACTTCGCGGAAACTAAGAACGTTAAATGCACAAGCAAAAATACGTATTATAAATAAAATTGAAGAAGGAAACATGAAATAACGGATATTGCACGTGAATTTGACTTACCAAGAAATACATTGTTGTCAATATAGAGTAAAAGGGAAGATTTGAAACGTCGGTATTCAAATCCTGGCATGAGTGGGAAAATGAAGCACCTCGATAAATTTTTCACCAAAATAATATTCATCAACAATCTAGAATAACAGTCATAACACAGAATATGCAGAACTTTTCAAGACAGGATGTCAATTGTGTGAATTTTTAATGATTTTATTTTGAATATTAATTTTTAATAATTATTAAGCTTTTTGGTTTTCATTATGCATACAAGCAATGCTAAAGTAAAAGAATATAAAATGGTATCCCTTCTCAATTCCTTTTGCGAGCTCCACCTCTGAACTCATGTTTCTTGTTTTTCTAGTCATTTCTGTTACAAACGCAATGTCGCATCAATTTTGTTGAGGTTTCAATCAAAATTTTAGTTTACAGTAATCAATGCTTACAAAATTTATATACTCTAAACAGTTTTTGTAAAAAAAAACCAGCAAACCTATTTTTCATGATTACAAAAAAATTAAATTAAAATTCAAAAACATCAAAAGTCACCATGTAAAAAGATTTCATAAGAATGGTATTACCTGTTATCTCTTATTATAAAGACATTGTTGTTAAGTCAATCAATGCTGATTAATATGTGCATAATTCTTCAATAGCTTCCACAGTACCGTGTTTTATTTTAATGAAAAAATTGCTAAAATTTATACCGCAACAATTGGTGACAAACTTTATTAAAATAAACCCAGAATGTTTTTCTAGATTCAAGTGAAAACAAAGAAGTTGTTGCCAAAAAATTACCCTCCCTTATTTTGGCGTCGTTTATTGCGTTGGTTGTTGCTGGCGCTGCATGCATACCTAAATTTTTCCCAAGTTTACCATACACAAAATTTTTGTGGCACTCATGGTAGTTGAGATATCGAGGGATCCAGTTTTCGTCTTCCCCGTTTTTAAATATAGTTATACCACTTCCGCCAAGGCACCGAAATATTTTTTTTTCATGTTTGAGGGGCTCGAATTCCAGCAGTCGGCTCTTGGACTTTGAAGGGCGAAGGATATCTACAATGATTGATATATGCAGATGACTTTCGATTTTATAGGATATTGTAAATAGTAACATGCCTTAGACATGTTTATCGCCTGGATCTATTTTTTTAGAATCTCTTATATTTTAAAGTTAACGCTTTGTATATTTTTGTATTTTCGTGTAATCTGTTTTCTTCTTCTTTAATTTTTGTTGATATTGCACGATTGCACACACAATAAGCACAGGCCACACTTTGCGTCTCCTCAACGTGCATTAATACGAATTGGTATCACTATGCACTTCTTCTCTCGTTGTGGAACGTATCTTTTTCTTCAATTTTCGAAGCGATTCCTTTTCACCAATGGCAAATAAATACGTAAAATAAATTAAACAATTATTTCTCCCTGAAAATGTTTTTCCTTCAAATAATATTATATATATATATATATATATATATATATATATATATATATATATATATATATATATATATATATATATATATATAAACGCCTACAGTTGGCAGTTGAATTTCGAGAAAATCATATTTTTGTTAATTTTTTTTAAAAACTTTCCCTAACCAGATAAAGAGACAATTGAATAAGAATAGCATAAAAAAGAAAAACATACGATTTAACTATTATAGATGTAAATGATTGGTGTAATTTTATGTTCATCATTCTGACTTCTGAAACTTCTTCATAGCCAAAGAGGGGAAGTAAAATCAATTAAAATAACGCCAATTATTTTAGGAATAGTGTGTCTTCGATTTCTGTTTTTCAATGAGGAATATACTCACATGAAAACTGTGTATTACGAAGCTAGAAAAAAAAGTAACCTAGCAAGAAGACTATCACCAAAGATACCAAAGTAGAAGCATTTGTTGCTGTTGATAGAAGAATTCGACATCGTGGAAGGCTTCTTGTGCTGCGAGTAACTTTATAATAGCGAACTTTGGAAATGTGAAAAAAGAACCTATAATTAGCGTGAGAAGAATCGCAGTAAGGATTTCATTCCTGCCATTATCAAAGGTACAATGACAAATTTTTGATTCTGATTACGTCAGCAACATACGAATTATATTATCGTCGTTGCCAATATATTTTCGACTAATAAGCCAACGTTCACAAGAGATTATGTTTGATTTATACAACCCGAATCTGCACGTATGTGGTGTAATAACGTAACTGTGGCATGTGGCGTAAGTGTGGCATCATTGGAAACTGTCTGATATATGAATGTATGAACTTAGATTTCTTTGCTGCAGTGAGAAAACGATAGTTATAATCAATTAAATGATACTTTGTTCGCAACATTTATATACACAATTATCAAAAAGCCATATCATTTTGATTTCGTCCTAGCTCTGTGAGAGTTTCTTATCAATTTTTTTCTTGTTGACGTTTTCCTGTATTCTCCGCTCGCCTACATCGATTTCTTGAAGGAGCGTGCATTCAATGTCGTCCGTTTTCTCATCGTACACGAATTATCTTCTGTAACTGGCATAACTTATTCAAATCTTCTAAAACACGGCATAGAAGATGTATGATTTGATTCCACATTTAACAATTAAGGTATGATTCATGTATGTTGGTCCACCTCCCCACTACTTTACTGGATAGAGTGCAAAAATTCTATTACCTGACCAGTCATCGGACTTGATTCTCTTGGTTTTCTTATAAGGCCATTCAAAAACCGTCTTCCGAAATCGAATTGAGAGAAGCTTTGTTGGTCATGATAAATGAAAAATGCACGGAACTACAAATTAATAACGAATTGTTTATTACGGCTGAATACAATTTAGTGCGTAGGATCAACTATTGTATTGAAGAATATGGTTTTAACTTCAAATTCCTTTGAAAAAAGAAAATCAATAAAAATTAAATAATTGCGGTTATGAGCCGAATTTTGAAGATGCCTATCATTAAAAGCGCTCACATTTTCTTTATTTCCTGTTCAATTTTTCTAATCAAAACTTCTCAGAAAAACTCAATATTTTCTCCCCACACACGAAAAGCAATCCCCAACCGCTTTTATCGGCGGCTACCAAACGAATCCCCCAAATTTCGCACGAAAACTTTAACTTCCCAGTATATGGGAAGTTCTTGTAATCGGCCCGCATATTTTGAATTGAAATTTTCAACTACATTTTAAGGTCTTTAGAAGTTTATTTAAGATTTTTTTGGAAAGAAGTCTGTATGTGTGTGTAATTTTTGTGTTTGTTTGTGGTAATTTTTTGTAGGAACATAACTCACGTAAAACAGTGATACTACCTGATTAAATTTTGTATACTTCGGTCTCGTGTTTTTTTGTTTTGACACATCAAAGGTCATGTCTGTCGTGCACCATATCTCGCGAACTAAACGTTGGGTATACGTCGTTAAGGTACCAATGGAAGCGTAATAGTATGTGCATAATCCAATAAATTCAATATTTACAGTAGAATCTCGAAAAAGTTAACCGAAATGTCCCAAGGGTAATTAACTTTTTCGAACTATTAACTTTTCTAAGTGGTTTTCAAAATTGAAAAAAATGCAATATTAACTATAGATTTTTCGTAAATAACACTCTAAATTTATTTCAATGACTTAGTTTTCATCATTACAAAAAAAATTGTACCGGCTGGTTTATGGTTCTCAGTCACTCTTGATCATTTTCGTGCGATATATTAATTAATTTTTGTGGAGTCGTTATGGACAAGGTCTGCCACCTGATTTGCATCGTTATTGTTTTCAAACAATTTTATCAAGATATTGATGCTTTCAACTGCTTTCACTTTTGGTTGTTGAATATCTTCCTCGATAATTGACCCGTCGTTATCATTATCGGAAACTTCGAAATCATCGTTATCTTCCGCAATTTGATCCTTGTTCCAATTTTCAATGACATCAATGCTGATGTCAACATTATCACCCACCTTAGACATCAACAATTGAACTTCTCGAAGTGTATCGTCGTAAGCACTATTTGATTCAATCAATTTAGACAACGGAATGTCGTCTTCACTATCGTATTGATAGGAGCCAAATTGCCCCTTTTGTGACGGAAAAAAGCGGTTGGTTTGAAAAATTCATACGCTCAGAAAAGTTAACTGAAAAGCAGGCTGTTAACTGAAAAGTTAACTTTTCAGAGCGGCACGTGGAAGCTGAAATTCGGTTAACTTAACCGAGCGATAAACTTTTACGCGAGATAACTTTTTCGAGATTCTACTGTACTATAATAAAAAAGTTCCAAAATATTTTTTTTTGTAAAATACGTTTCTTCGCCTGATTTGCACGTCATGCAATCAATGTTAATCAGATCAGATACTCTAAACAGTTCTTATTAAAAGATTAATTAAAGTTTCTTTAATGATTGCAAAAAAATTATAAAATAAAAAACCGTAAATAATCATTATATTTATAGTTGTTTAAGAGTTGATACGAATAAAAAAATTTCACTTATCCTAAAAGATTTACAAGATTTGACATGAATTTTTATTTTATTTTAATAAAATGAAACCGGTTAAAATTGAAAAAAAAATTTATCCAATCAAATGTTCAATTGTGGCAATAGGACGGGACGAGAATAATGAAACTAATTCGAACCGAAAATGGAATTTCAAATTATAAAGAAACTGGAGCTTCAGCGAGGAACAAAAAAGAATGGAACCTGGAAAAAGGCGAAAATAAATTACATGCACTATATACGAATACATACATAAACTAATTGCGGTATAAATTCAACTAGAAATCCAGTAATCATTTTCATTAAGGTAGTCGAGCGGCTGTAAAATACATAAATAAATATGATTGATTGATTTTTTAGTAGTTTTGCATAACTATGTATTCCTAGCCCTGGAAAAGCCGAGAAGAAGTACTTAATGATGACTAATGCGCGTTAGGACGACGCAAGTTGTAGTATGTGATTATGGTGTGTATTTTTATATATGAAGTGTTATCGAGTACCGACTTCTTTAATATTAAAAAAAAAATGAAAGAAAAACAGATAACTTAAAAATGACGGGCCCAGAAAAAGGAAACACAAAACGTAAAATTTCTAAAAACTTACTGCCTGTAATCGGGTACAAAAACATGCAAAGGACGATGTGGAATAGAAGGCAACAATATGTTTTCTGCAATTTATCATGCTTCTTTTATTGCTGACTGAATTCACAACTAAAAACTACCAACGAATCGAAATTATATTTTTGTTAAAAAAAAATTCTTGTGAAGAAACGTCCTGGTAGCACACTATACAACCTTCACAAAAAAAGGTGTCGGATGTTAGGTTTCCTTACTTTTCTGCTGCCTGACTACTTGTTGGCGTTGGTAGCGTAGAAATAAAAAGTTAAAAAAGCTATATCCCCACAACTTCCCCGAACAATTAGTGAGAAATATGGCTAAATCGTTCCACAAAAAATTGAGCAAGGACAATTTTCGGACGAGTGATGGCATTTTTTGTCATTATATGGAGAAAATTTACCTGTCCACCATTCTGAAGCAGACCAATTAACATTTTTTTTAAAAAAACGGTGTTCATTAGGTTTTGTTTCTGATCAAATTTGTATTGCTGACGAAATAAATTGGTTTGAACTGAAGATTCTTACCAAATAAAACTTTTGGTCATTCGAATTTATTCAGTATACCTAGGCACAAACTCTTACTGCTGAGAATTTTTTTTTGATGAAGTTCAGAATGTCATTGAACTTCCAGAAACTACTGAGAATGTGGTTACTAATTTGAAAGCCACAATAGGCAACGATTAGTTGCTCCCATCTATGCACAAACCTGCTAACTGATTACCGCTGTTACCGTTGCCTCCTGGGTGAGGACCAAAATCGGACCTTTCGTCGTCGGCCGAGGCCTTCGGGTGCCGGGGAGCCCGTTGAAGACCGGTCGTGGGCGCCACACGTCCACCCCAATGAGCCTATTTAAGCCAACGGACGAGAATCCGGCTCGTCGATACTACACTGAAATTGCCCCCGAACTGAAAGACTACTCTCCGACTCGTGGCTTTTATTAACGTCGCCAACAAAAAGGAAAAATATAAACAAAAAAATGTAACACAATAAAATAATAAATTTGAAACCGCGCGTCTCTTATCGCCACTCACTCACTTCTACAAATAACTTATCTAACGAGTAAAGTATTGCAATATTCTGTTGAACGTTTATGGTTATATTTATATTACAAATTAATTAGAACAAAACGTGGTAACTAGTGGTGTACAAAACATATGGAAATTTACAATGAGTCTATTGCACAAAATAACTGTCTATGCACAAAATAACTGTCTATAAAAAGTCTTTGTGAAAAACACTGACAGGCACATGCAGTTGAAGCTGCTGCTTTGACGATGGTGTGAACCGAACTAGCATTGATGTATTTCACTAGTAAGCGCTTTATCTCGGTTGAAGGTCAATATAGCAGTATATGAGCTACGAACTCCAAAACCCTTCCTCGATGGGCATACGTAGTTGTTACACAATTGATAAATCCGCCCTTCTGTGCTAAGATTCTGAGCTTCACCTTTGCGAGTGGCCTTGTAAGCATATCGGCCAGCATTGTCTCTGTCGGACAATATTGAAAGTCGATGTTTCCAGTGTCTTTCAATGTTTTGATAAAGTGAAATCTCGTGTCAATGTGTTTTTCACAAAGACTTTTTATAGACATGTGGGTGCCGTGGCGATCCAAACTCGACTGACTCGGTTTCATTTCGTTTTGGATGTGGCACCCACAATACTCCTCGGCTAGTAACAAAGTTACGATAAATAAATAAATTAATTGGTACAACCACACTTAGGTATATAAGAATATTATCAAGTGGAACCTGCTTGATAACGTTCCACGACACGCACCCTGCGCGAACTCCCAAGAGAACGGTCGGCAAAATTTTCGTCCACTGCGCGTGCTGGTGGCATCTAATCGCTGCTTTAAGGTGCCGGTGCGAGCGTTCGACGAGGCCATTTGCCTGTGGATGATATGATTTGTGGAGGTGGGTCGTGCCTAACAAATCATTTAAGGCTTTGAAAAGGGACGACTCGAACTGTCTGCCTTGGTCCGTTGTTATGCGAAGCGGTGTCCCAAAACGGTAAATCCAACCCTCATAGAATACACGGGCAACTGTTTCGGCTTCCATGTTTGGAGTCGGAAACGCTTCGGGCCAGCGCGTATAACGATCGACGCACGTGACGCAATAACGTTTGCCTTCCGATGAGGGCATCTCGACTATATCCATATGGACGTGTTCAAAACGTCCCGTTGAGAGCGCGAAATTGCCCACCGCAGATTTAACGTGGCGCGTTACCTTTGAACGCTGACAGGGCATGCAATGCTGTGCTCAGCGGCGGCAGTCAGCTTTGATGGAGGGCCACACGAAACGCTCTTTTGTGAGGATGGCAGTAGCCTTGCCTCCTGGATGCAAAAGGCGGTGCGCCACCGTGAAGGCCGGAATGACGGCGTGATGTACGGCCTGGCCATGCCTTGGGAAGTGTCACATATTACGGCGGTCGTAGTGCCAGGCATGACGATTTTTTCGAGCCTCAATGACGACGTCCCTTTCTTGAGGAGCACTTGAAGTTCGGGGTCGAATGCCTGCTCGGTGGCAAGTTCGGCGTAGTCAAGGCGGTGAATGTCAACCGACTCGATGCGAGAGAGTGCGTCTGCTGCAGTGTTCTCTTCGCCGGGAAGGTACCGAATATCCGTGGTAAATTGGCCGATAAAGTCCAAGTGCCGGGAGTCCACTGTAGTGGCGTCCTGCCCTTGACGTTACCGCCTAGCAGTTCGTTAAGCGGTGCCTGAGTTCGAGCCGTATGCTTCAGACATTGGCGATAAAAGGTTATCATGCCAATAAACTGTCGTAGATCTTTCGCCGTCTTAGGTTGGGGGTAGTCACAAATGATTTTGACTTTCGGGCATGGGCGATATATCTCGATCATCAACGAGGTACCCGAGAAAAGATAATTTGGCCGGATTCACTACCACTCCGTACTGTTGCAATCGCGTAAATAGCTTTTTCAGATGGTCACGGGTCTCATGTTCACTGCGCGACGAGGATGTCGTCTATGTAGTGTTGCGTGCCCCGCATTCCTTCACCTCCCTCCCAGCCAATCATCTTCCATGTGCTCCGCCACTTCGGACGCAACATGGACGATGACCGCCGAGAGGAGGCCCCCGTGCGGAGCACCCACCAACAGTGGTCGCATAGTGGCGACCATAGATAAAATGTTTTGTAAACCGGCTAGCTCACCGGGTCGTGGGCTAATAAAATGCACATCGACAAAAGAAACTTTTATAACCGGACAAAAACCCAATCGCGCACATGCTGAGGAGAGAAGAACCATGAAGAAAAACTCACTTCATATTATTTTCACTTATGTAATTTAGTAAATTTAATTCTACACACAATCGGTTAACATTGAGACGCATCTGACGCACCTGACGCACACGCTTATCGTCCAGTTGGTTGATTCAACAGCTCGATTCGAATATATATACCGTATTATTGCCTGAGCTTATTTTATCAGGATTCAAAAGTCGTTCCGATCTTCCCTCACGATAATGATGATTGTGATGATCCTCGCTCGAGATGGCGGACGAGACGGTTGATCCGGCCGATAGCGATGTTGAGGAGCTTTTCAAGTAGCGTAACGTGATTTCCGGTAGTTGATAGGTGGATATAGTTGTACGAATGTCTTCGGCAATTTTAAGCGCAATCGGATTGATTGCCGAAGAAAAATATGCTTCGGTATTGGCAATCTGAGGAGCATGGCCCATCATTGCATGAGCCAATCCACTATTTCGAGCCACGATTTCTGCATTGATCAAGTCCGAGGCACGCTTCAATTTAAGTATGCAATCTTCCAACGAGTTAGTGATCGAAGGTCCACGACCGATTTCGTCGTCAATTGCAGCCAATATATGCTGATTATCGTCCGCTAATTTCATGTGAACTTACAGTGATTTGTTGAAATTCGCTATGGCGGCATCTAAAATGGCTGTTTCCAAACGATATCCCGGCCAACTCACTATATGCGTCTGCTAAGCTGCTTACGGCTGGTTTTCCAATTTTCGGATTTCTCATCCATTATTTCTGTGGATTGTCACGAATGAAACTAAAAATCTATCCAAATTTCGTTAATACAATAACTAGTTTATCCGGTAAAACACTCTAAATTATCTAGCCAAAAAACAAGCTCGCAAGCTGACACCGACCCCAAAAACCCAAACGTGACCGTCTCGGTCAACACCACTTTTTCAACTCCCTTTTCGTCAACTCACCTCCCACACTTTTTCACCGCGATCACACGTTGAAGCATTTTTGCTCCACTTATTACCATATATGGTAATATGTCAGAATCTTTTCGGCCAATCAGAGGGCGACAGCATGCAAAGTGAACCGATTCGCGCTCGATCACTTGAACTCACCTCGCAAGAGAGACAGCGCGTGTGGTGGATTACTAAATTGGGATTTAGTACTGCCAATGCTGATTATTTGGACGTGTACTGAGGGAAATTTGAATATATTCCAATTTGGAAGAAATGAAAAAAAAATGAACTACTAAAATGAGAATTGATCCGCAACAGTAGGCATAGGCGAAGTCCAATCCTCGCAGCACTTCGTCGATAAAACTTTGAAAGCTTTGGGCTGCGTTCCGGAGGCCAAAATTCATGAACGGAAACTCGAAGAGACCGAAAGGAGTGGTTATTGCTGTTTTGGAAATATGTTCCGTGGCTACTGGGATCTGGTTATAAGCGCGTACGAGATCGATTTTAGAAAAGATCCGCGTACCGCTTAAGGTTTGCGCAAAATTCTGTATGTGGGGAACAGGATATCGGTCTGGAACGGTCCGTGCGTTGAGGGCTCGGTAGTCCCCGCAAGGGCGCCAGTCGCCGCCTTTCTTTGTGAAAATGTGCAATGCTACGGCCCAAGAGCTTGGACGAAGGACGTGCGGTGCATAGGTGCAGCAAGTTATCGAACTGCTTCTTGGCCAAACGATGCCGTTCCGTTGCGAGGCGTCGTGGTTTGCTCGCTGACGGCGGACCGGGCGTCGTCTCGATGAAATGATAAGTGTTGTGCAGTATCTGTGGAGCTCGTCCGTCGGGGCGCGTAATCTCTGGGTAGTCGCGCAGAATACGATGATAATCAGAGTCGCCGGACATGACTTTCACACTTGGCGTAGCACTTGCTTGTACGATGCCAGAAGACTTTAGGCTCGTGGTTTTGTCGATAGGTTTCGCATCTTGTACGTCTACAAGTATGCCAAAATGCTCCAGAAAGTCGCTACCTATGATCGGTCTGTTGATCCACGAAACGCCAATTGAAGTCTCGACGCAAGCCGAGGTGAGGCGTCAGCCTCTTCGTACCGTAGGTGTTGATCACAGTGTTGTTAACCACAGTGAGTGGATAATCGGATCTCGCCAGCGGCTCTCTGGCAGGCTCTGCCAGCAACCGCATGAAATCTCGCTTCGGTTCGGCGATATCCGCTAGCACAGCGGTAATCTCTGGAGCGAATGTGGCGGCGGCACCATTGGAGGTAGACACCGCGGATATTTGCGCGCTCCCGCAAGTGGCTTCGAAAATGCGGTCTGCTGTTTCGGCAAGCTCGTCGAGAGAACCACCTTCGCAAGTAACGAGCACAGCCTGCACGCTGGTCGGAAGTCGACTCATCAAAATCGTCTCAAGTAACTCTGTTCCAACAGTGTCACCACCGAGGTCACGTAAATGCCGCAAATAACGCGTTGGCGTCTTGTCACCTATCTGCTCGCTCTTGAGGAGTTGTTTCGTCTTGCGTTCCTGCGAGGTGCCGCGCCGCTTAACGAGCGCTTTTTTGAGTTTTGCGTATGTCTTCGGGTTTGCCTTATCGTTATTCAAAACGACATCTGACACCTCTTGCAGGTATGTAGTATCGAGGGCCGTCAACACAAGGGAACACTTTTCGTCGTCATCAGTAATGCCGCCAATACTGAAGTTGCTGAAGAGCTGTGGATTATCCGCTATGAATGGTGGCAAACGCACAGGATACACGTGCGCCCTGCGATCGGCCGCCACAACTCCGCTTTGCCCGCGATTGTTTTTGCACTTTGTGTGATTGTCTTCGTTCGCCATTTTTTTACTTGCGGGAATCAAAGCTGACTATCACGTCGGGGTCACCAGTTGTGGGTGCCGTGAAGATCCAAACTCGACTGACTCGGTTTCATTTCGTTTTGGATGTGGCACCCACAGACAGTTATTTTGTGCATAGACAGTTATTTTGTGCAATAGACTCATTGTAAATTTCCATATGTTATGTACACCACTAGTTACCACGTTTTGTTCTAATTAATTCCTTAATATAAATATAACCATAAACTTTTAACAGGTTATGGGCCCAGAGTCTAGTGCGTGTGTCTAGTTAAATATTGTTGTTGCACAAGTGAACACAAAAAACCTTTCGACATTTTTTATTGAAGTTATACTTCTTTACGCAGGATAGTGAGAATTTTTTTTGGTCACGTGGGGTTACGTTTGACTGCTCGTTCGTTCGTGCCAGATAGTGTGGAAGCTGCAATGGAGTAAGGGGCAGGGTACTAGAGTGAAGGCAGCAAGCGCAACATTCTCTGTATCTAATCTTCCTTTGCATATAGACTGTGCGAGCGAAAGAGTGTCATATGTTTTACCTTTCCCCGTCGGGCCGTATACCACCCTGACGCTTCGCTTCGCCGGGTCCTCTATCTAAGTACGCATTGCGCCCCGCAATGCTTGACTTTCATGATAGGCCGGGACGACGCCTCTGCACAGCTCCTCTGCGATCACCGTTTGACTTGTCCATTGATTTCGATGAGATGTTCCATCACCGGGCAGAACAGTATCCTCATCTAATGGAATGATTCGTTCGGATTGACGAATATTAGATCGAGGAACCACCATTAAATTATAATAAATTCTGTGCAGCGCTGGCGGAAAACTGGGAAAGAGTTTTAAATGAACGTTTTGTGTAAGTGCGTGAGAAAGAAAAAGAAATAAACTAATGTGTATGCAACTGCCTGTTGTCTGTGAATTTAATGCAAAATGCATAATTTCGTATTGATTGGTAAGTACAATGTTAACTCAATGTTGATAATTATTTATTTACCAATTATTAATTAAATATTTATAATATAATTATAATAATACAGTAAAAAATTTATTAGATTATTTTGTCGTAAGTTAAATGAACTTTGTGCGTGAGGGAATCAGATAAAAAGCTGAACAACTGGCATACGTACTAGACATGTGTAACGCATTGAATTTTACTGCGCTGATACCTTAACTCCAACGCCAGTCCCGGTATCAGCGCAGTGTGTGGCGCTACAGCGCCATGAAATGTCTTGAATGACTCACTAGCCACTTTTTTGCTTCGATACATGCATAATGGTATCAGATTCTTGAGCTTGGTTCGGGTTCGAAGATATGTTAGAATGTTTGGACTGATTTTTCTCAGGGCTGATACGTACAGTTGAACAATAAAATAATAATAAGGTTTCTGAATTTACAGAAAGCTAAGGTTAAATTTGTTATTTTTGGTGGAATAAATAAGAGAGATTAATAGGAAAAACTCAATGTATTTCAAAGTGTTGTTTGTTCAGATAAAGAACAAATAAACAATTCATTAGATATGCTATGGGAAGATTTTGATTCGGAAGTTAAAGAGTATGCGAATCCCAGCAACATGAGTTCAGCTATGATTGAATTGGAGAAATACTTGGCAGAACCAATATTAGCCAGGAAAAATGATTTGGGGAAATTACAGGATCCATTATTGTGGTGGAATCAAAGAAAGCATATTTACCCAAGGCTTTATCATTACATGAAAAGCAAATTGTGGATAATGGCTACGTCTGTCCCATGCGAGCGAATTTTTTCCTAAGCAGGACAGATAGCTTCTGAAAAACGCGAGCGACTTAAGACTGACAAAAATTCACAAGTAGTTTTTTTGAATTACAATTTAAATAATACTGATTAAATATGTTTGTTCTGGTTTTTGGCTTAGTTGCCACAAAAAAATATTTCATTGTCTAGTTTTCAAGAAGTTGTGTGATTTATGTATATGTTTCGCTAATAGTCATGAATACGATGCAACTATGAAAAAACCGAGTACATAATTATTTTCATTAATAAAGCAAAAGCATAAAATTTATTCTCAAAAACAACAATAAAGATTACATTGACCAAAACTTCATTTTTATTTATGATATAAACAACATGTTCCACAATATTTCAACTCTAAAAAATTTACGAATAAAACGGGATATTATTGTAAATCAAATTTGCGAAAAATATCACTCCAAACCAATTTACTTTTTTTCCACCCAAATTCCCCGTACTTGGTGGGTGCTTGCATAACATATACAATGCAGAGCTAACGCCAACGCCAGCACCAACGTCAATACCGAAGCCAACACACCGAATTCACTTTGCTCATCAACTGCTGCGCTAGCGTGATGATACATGCGCTACTGCGCTACTGAGACTTTTGTTTGGTATCAGTGTGGAGTCAAAAATTAGAAATGCTGCTTATCAGGTAGGACATGTGGGATGTTATTGAGGGCGAGACTCCCGCGACTCCTGATGCTACGTGGAAAAAGAAAGATCAGAAAGCGCGCGCTACGATCGGTCTGTACATCGATGATCGACAATTAAAAACCGTCAAGGGCGCGATTTCTGTCAAGGATTCCTGGTCAAAACTTCAAAAACACCACCAATCGAGTTCTTTCTCGACTATTGTACATCTGTACAAAGATGTATTTAGTATGCATTAACAGGAGGGTAGTGATTTGGAGAGCCACGTCGACGAAATGGTTACGCTGTTTGATAGGCTAACAGCGGTGGTTGAAGACTTGAAGGACAAGATGAAGGGAGCTATCATACTTGGAAGCCTGCCTGAATCTTACGGGCCACTCATCAACGGTATCGAGTGTGAAGGTGAAATGGATTTTACACTCGATTATGTGCTCCAAAAATTATTGGCAGAACAAAAGCGTCGTGAAAAATTTAAGCGCCAGGGCAACAGCGGAACGAGCGGAGAAGTAGTTTCGAAGGCGATTTTCAAAAAGAGGTCTCGATATCAACAACAACAGCGTCAAAAAAATAATTACGCCGCAAGCACTGGGTGCTATTATTGCAAACTTCCTAGACATATAAAAAACAACTGTCCAAAATTCAAAGCTAAGTCTAATAATTTGAAGACGGGAAATATTAATGCAGTGTCCAAACAAGTCTGATCTGGTGCCCGTCAATAATTTCTTTTTATGACCAAAGAAAAACTTTTGGGTAAATCTTGTTTGTCCGTTACTCCGAGGAAAGAGAACGGTGATTTATGGCTTATCGATTCTGAAGCGACAAACCATGTGTGCATCAACCGAGAGTTGTTCACCTCGTTCAGAAAAGAAGCTCGGTGCACGAAAGGGGTTCTGTCACTATTCAGACCCAGGTTGATGGAAAAAATAGTGTCATAAAAATCGACGACGCTCTTTATTATCCATCGTTCAGTGTTAATCTCCTCTCTGTTAAAAAGCAAGCTAGAAACGGTATCAAAGTGAATTTTGAAGAAAACGAGTGCGAAATATACAAAGCAGGAACACTGTTAGCTATCGCATGTGTCGGAATGGATACATTTGATTTGTATGGTCTTCGAGTAGAACATTTGGCTACTGAAGAGAAAGTGCATACAGCTGTGGACAAGGTTTGAAAACAAGTTAAGAAAGGTACACAAGGTGTTGATTGCATACACGCGTAGCACTGGAAACTTAGCCACAGAGATCCGATCGCAATTAAAGCAATGTGTGAAAAGGGACTTGTTACTGGTATTGTAACATAGGACTGTGATGTGCTTGAAGTGTGTGAAACATGTGTGAAAGGAAAAATTTCCATTTCCAAAATAGTCGAAGCATCGCGCAGCTGCTCGACTTGACCTCGTGAACACCGATTTATGTGGTCCCATGCAAGTGAGTTCACACGAGATATATTATGTCTCTGATTGATGACCATTCCAGATATACGGTTATCGAGTTCTTGGAAAACAAGTGTGAGGCTACAAAGTTTATAATTTTGTTTGTGAAAATGGCACAAACGCAACATAACAAGACATCCCGATGTTTTCGATCAGACGGTGGTCTTGAATATGTCAATGCCGATTTGCAAGACTTCTTCAAAAGTGAAGGTATTCAATTCCAATACACCGCGGCGTATTCGCCGCAGCAAAATGGAGTCGCCGAGCGGAAAAACCGAACGCTCGTTGAAATGGCGAGATGTATGTAAATCGACGCTGATTTAGACTTCAAGTATTTGTTAATACCGCAAATTATTTGCAAAATCGTTTGCCAAGGAGCCTCGAAAATGCCACACCTTATGAAGCATGGTTTAAATGCAAGTCAGACTTGCGGTATGTGCATTTTTTTGGGTGCAGAGTATATGCACAAGTGCCGAAAGAGCAACGTCGCAAATTGGATAAAAAAGCTGAGCAACTCATTTTTATGGGCTACTCGAAAGAAGTAAAAGGCTACCGGCGTTTAGCCGAGCGTATAAAGCGCAGTAAAGTACGTCGAGATGTTATCTTTCTCGACAAATATCCAAAGCGACGCTTGCCCGGCGGGGATTCTAATACCAATAGTAACTTTGTATTTATCCCTGATATCTACGAACAAAAAGTCGAGGAAGAGAAAAAATCTCAGTTCGGAGTAGAAGAAATTATTCCAGCTGAAGACAATTTTAAAGACTCTTCCTACGAATCAGCTGTCACAGAAGAGTCATCGGACTCTGAGTGCTACAGTGATAATTTAAACAACGCAGTGGGTGACGATGGTTGCGTAAATGGTGAAAGCAATAGTAATAACGAGAGTGAAAGTGACAAAACTATTTGTGCTCGAACCTCTGAAGCTTCCAACGAACTTCGTCGAGAAAACCGAGGCGTATTTCCTAATAAATACGCTCCTGGATACAACCTGTGAGTTTCGAGGGCAGTACACTTGTTGCTATGCGCTGTGAAGACCCGAAAAGTGTAAAAAAAGCACTCTCAGGCCCTGATCGAGATCACTGGCGATGGACGAAAAATTTTACTCTTCACTGCACAATAAAACGTGGGATATTTGGCCAGCGCCGGATGGGCGAAATATTATTACATGTAAATGGGTGTTTAAAATCGAACGGAATATGGAAAGAGAAGTTGATCGTTACAAAGCAAAACTCGTTGCGAGAGGTTTCTCGCAGAAATACGGCACTGACTACGACGAAGTTTTTGCTCCGGTCGTACGTCAAAAAACCTTGAAACTTTTTCTTGCCATTGCCGGTGACACAGGTTTGGTTATCAAACATTACGATGCCAAGACCGCTTTTCTCAAGGGAGAATTAAGATGTGTATATGACACAACCAGAACGTTGAAGCAGATAAAAAAAGATATGGTATGCAGATTGAGGAAGGGTCTGTACGGCCTTAAACAAGCTTCAAAACATATGGAAATTTACAATGAGTCTATTGCACAAAATAACACTATGCACAAAATAACTGTCTATAAAAAGTCTTTGTGAAAAACACTGACAGGCACATGCAGTTGAAGCTGCTGCTTTGACGATGGTGTGAACCGAACTAGCATTGATGTGTTTCACTTGTAAGCGCATTATCTCGGTTGAAGGTCAATATAGCGGTATATGAGCAGCGAACTCCCAACATATTCAAATGGAATTTTTAAGGTTTTCGTTTTCTTAAGTGTTAACCTAATCTGGCTCGGCCAACTCCTCCGTGGGACATCGATTCTTCGTTGTGTTGCACCTGTACTCTACGGCATGCCTTCTTGGCGATGTGTCGCTTCTTCATTGCGAGGCACTTTGCTCCGTGGATCACAAAGACGAAAATGAGAACGCGCCCAGAGTGTGGTTCCTATTTATACAGCCACCAAAAATCGCTTGCCCAGTTCCCGCAGCCGGCAGCGAAACCGGATTCTGTCTCCGGTCGTTGGCATCGGAGCAAGTTAGCGGGTACTCGAACCCGCGTGGCCGATGTCGCCTACGAGCTTTCGCCTCGGTCGACGGGCAGCTTTTCGTGAGCGATGCGCCAGCATGAGGCGTGTCATCCGATGCTGGCCAAGTTTCGCCGACTACTCGTATCTGAACTATCTCGACGTCAACCGCCAGAGTACATAACACAAGGCGGTTGTGTCGAGCAATACATTTTCTTCTTCTTACTTTAAAATCAACTATGAGTGGTGGTTCCTACCGTGAGTGAGTGGTGTAATGCGCAAGTCGAACCGTGACAGCTCTCCCTTGCCAGAAGAGAATTTCCTTGAAATCTGAATAGAAATACGACAAATCTAATCCTCAACCAAAGTTACGTAAGCTATATTACAGATATACGGAATCCGACAGAGAACCATTCCCGAGTGGTAACGTAACAACAACGGAAAAAGGGTTTTAAGACAGCAGACTAGCAAAATAAAACTAGCAAGATAAAAGAAATCACCGACGACGATCACGCTCAGAGCTCGTTAAGCAAAAGTAGAAACGTGGAACGGGTTAATGGTAATAATATCCGCGGATTATACTAGCATCCCTGTTTGCGTCCTAATCGACATACGGATCCAAATCAAAGGTGCAAAACCTTTTTCCTTATCTTCTAGAAGGTAGGTCCAACTCGAGAAAATCTTCCTTATTCGGAAAGGGCCCAAGTATTCGGGTGCGAGCTTTGCAGAAAAAAGTTTTGTGGCATCCGAAATTACGTAGTTCCTTCGCCAAACTTAGTCCCTAACACGAAAGGAAAGGTTACGTCTCCGGAGATCATAGCGACCTTTATTTTTCTCCGCCCGGTGCCATCCGTCGGAAAATGTCTTCTTGGATCAAGGCAAGACCTTTGGCTCGGAGGTGTAGGTTAATACGTTCGGCATCCGAGTTGGGGCGCTCGCTATTCTCTCGGAAGGTCACCATTTCTTGACCAAAATTTACAAAGTTCGGGGTAAGTCGAGTCCCCTCTTGTGCGGAGGGCACAACTTATCTTGGCCAAATCCCAATTCCACTCGCGATGGTTTTCGGAAACATAGGAGCGAAGCATTCTCTTGATGTCCTAGTTTCTTCGTTCCGCAGAATTAGCATGGGTATGGTAGAGCGCTGTAAACTTAATAGTCGCCCCATACCCTTCCATTAGCTCTTGGAAGTTCGTCCCTTGGAATTGGACCCCGTTATCGCACACCAACCATTTCGGTTCTCCGAACAGAAAAAAACACCTGTTCTTCCACTAGCCGGCAGACTACAGTGGCGGTTGCTGACCTCAAAGGGAAAACCAGAGAGAATTTGCTAACGTAATCGAACGCCGTCAAAATGTGGGTATGTTCGCGGGTCGAATGTGGCAAAGGCCCAATCATTCCCATACAGACCATTTCCCATGGCAGCCTAGCTTCTCCACATCGGGTTACCATCGGACCTATCGGAGTTCTTCTCTCCACTTTAATGGCGTGACAAACTTTACATTTTCCCACGTAGCTTCTAACGTCGGTGGCCATCTTTGGCCAGGAGTAAAGCTGAGCCACCCGACCCAGCGTCTATTTTACGCCCATATGCCCCGCTCTAGGGTCATCATGACGGCGATGTAACACCTCTCCTCTCTCATCCTTCGGAGCCACCCTCTTCCAGGCTTCGCCCCCTTCGAGATTAGGATAGTACCTCGGTATGTGCTTCCACACCACATCATCTTAAATGTGCCAGCCTGCGTATTGGTCGTTTTTGTTAGTGACCTTAATCCTCAAATCTTCTTACCAGGTATTTGATGCTTTTCCGTGAGTTACCAATTCTGCGATCAGCATTAACTTTGATAAGGCATCTGGCACCAAGTGGTTTTTCCTTCAGTCTATAACGTCAAAATCATACTGTTGCAGGCGTACTGCCCAACGAACCAACCCGTTGGATCCTTTAAATTTTAAAAGACTAGGGAATATTGGTCGGTTATTACTTTAAATTTGGCCCCCTCTATGTATGATCTGATGATATGAGCTTTTCAACTGCCAAAAGCTTCTCTAAACTTTTCTTTTCAGTAGTCGAATATTTCCCATTCCGCCCTGGTCAGTGCTCGGCTAAGATAGTAAATTGTTTTTCTCCTTCAAAGGTCTAGCTCAATACCGCCCCGAGTCTCACATCGGAAGCATCTGTCTGGACATTGAATGTTCGGTTGAAATTCGGACTGGTGAAAATTGGTGCTGAGGACAACTTAAGCTTGTATTTCTTGAAAGCGGCCTCATGCTGAGGAGTCCAGTCAAACCGCTTGTTCTTACGAAGTAATTCAGTCGGCGGCGCCACCAAGGAGGCATGGTCCGGAATAAAACGCCGGTACCACGATACAATCCCAAGAAATTGTCGCACTTGCTTCACAGTGATCGGATTGGGAATGCCACACATCCACACTTAGCCCATGCTCATCCACCACGTAGCCCAAGTATTTGAGCCTAGGTCAGCAAAAATAGCATTTGTCCCGAGAAAGCTTTAAACCCGCTTTCCTCAAGCGCCGAAAAACCTCCTTAAAGACCTCCAAGTGTTTTTCATAAGCCTGTGTGACGATGATGATATCGTCCAGACACGTGAAAACATAGGGCTCCAAGTCTGGTCCCAGAACCCGGTCGATTAAGCGCTACCACGTAGCTGAAGCGTTAGATAGCCCGAACGGCATCTTTAAACTGTAAAATAATTTATATAATCTCCTACAGGGGATAGTAAACGCTGTGTATGGTCGAGATTAGCCAATATGCCGACTTAATGTCTAACGTTGAAAGATACTTCGCATTTCACAGTTTGTCCAGAGTGGCAGAAACGTATGGGTGTGGATAAGCATCCCGAACCTTCACTCGATTTACCTTCGTGAAGTTCACGCAGAACCGGTAAGTCCCGTCCTTCTTCCGGACCATCAGAATCGGCGAGAACCACCGACGTGACGAGGGCTCCACGACCCTTAATTTCAGCATCTCTTCCAGCTCGGCGTCGATATACTTCTGGATCGCAGGGGAAACGGCATAGTATCTCTGCTTAATATGAGCGGGGGATACTTATGACGTGCTCCACCAAAAACGTACAACCCAGAGGGGCTGGAACTCACTCTCTACCAAAGTTCCTAGCTATCGCTTCTCATGCTGTGATAGAATCGATCGATCTCGCAGGTGATGTGATGTGGTAGTAGACGCTACGTTGACAAAATCACAGCGTTCATATTGCAGATTGATTACCATCCCAAACTACCTCAAAAAATCCACCCCCAAAATCTGAATTCCCCAAGTGTGCGGAAGAGACGGTACCACCAGAATCTCTACCCATTTACTTCTCCCCTGTAAACGAATAGGTACCCATACCTGCCCTTCAATTTCGCACTGCACGTTGTTAGCCATTCTTACCACGCGGCGTTCCACCGGCAATTAATCCACCCCAATTGTTTCCACTCTTCTTTCTCCACGTTTGTGCAGAATGCAGGAGTCTACTAGCCTTCTTATCTCCTTCCCCATACTCTTCACGATTGAATACGGACGAACATCTCCCATACTGGGTTCAAACACGTAATCTGCTCGAAAATTTGCGGCATTCGTACAGTAGGAGACCCTAGTGCCCAACTCGCCGCTTAGCAAGCACCTTGCCCGTTTCCCGATTGTCATGCAGCTCAACCAGAAGCTTCCTGATCAGGCCGCTGGGACCTTCCAGTCGGGCAACGAGATCACGCCTGGCTGGCCGCATCCGAAACAACGCCCGTCGTTTTCGGGCGAAATGATCCATGGTCCGGCAGTGCCAACAAGTGGTGTGACCTGGAGGATTTGAAGTTGTAACTGCGTTGACAGACATCCACATAGGCGAGATTGGGCTCTCGTAGTCCTCTTGGTAAGCAGAGCCACATAAACCTCTACAGATACTCTGGTGGCCTACAGTTTGCGACCTAGCCGTATGAGGTTTGTCATGGAATAGTTTGGCTGCATTTACAACTGCGTCTGGTAGAACGGGGTAATGTTGCGTCTTAAGATTCCCAATTTCTCGGACTCCGTATATTGTAATCAGGCGGTATGAACTCGTCCCGAAATGTCCGACAAGTTCCTCCCAACTTCCGACTCGTGCTCTTACTGACCGATATCATATTAAGGCTTTCCTTTCAAACAATTCGATAGCGAGTCGGAATAGTTGGGCCTTTGTTACCCGTTTTGCCACCCTTTTGCTACCATTCACGCGTTCCAAGAACGCATTGCCAGATCCAGATTGCTCGTATCTGTCCCCCCACTTAGACACGTCTTGCGACTCCTCAGTTCTCTTCTCGGTGGGAGGTGTAAAAAAGATTGGTCCAGGCGGGTCGCTAGCTCCTGTCAGTATAGCTGAAGCCCTCCCCGGAGAATTCACGCTTTTTCTCCTTCGTCGCCTTCTGCCTTCACTAAGACATCCCCCATTGCCATCATCAGTTCGCCCCGGAGTTTGCAGACCTACTTTTCGTGTTCCAACTCATCCAGCTGGATGCTCACCAACCACCCAATCCGTACTCGATCTTCGTTTTTAACTTGCCAGTATATGGGAAGTTCTTGCAATCGCCTCGAAAATCGAAATGGAAATTTTCAACATATCTTCACGTTTGAAGGTGTTTAGAGTATATTTAAACTGTTTTTAGAAAGAAGTATGTATGTGCGTTCGTGGACAGTTTTTTTCTACGAGCATAACTCACGTAAACAAAGTCGTATCGACTTCGTTGAGGTGTCAATCGAAACGCCTTGACAATCTTAAGAGCTGATTAGTTTTTGGGAAACTTCGGTCGGCGGGGTTAGCTGTTTTGACCCCTTGAAGACCATTTCTGTCATGAGCTATATTCATTCGCTATATCTCCCGAACTAAATATAGTATTTGCATCACTAAGGTGTCAATCGACGCGTCTTAAGATTTTTGTGATGTTTTTAAGTTTATAAAAAGATCGTTGGAGCAGTTTTTCAATTTAATAAAAAAATGCAAAAAATTAGGGTTTTTCCCATAAATAATACATTTTAAACCTGATTTGCAAAACACAGTAATACATAAATGTTTATAAAATTCATAAATTCTTATCAGTTTTTGAAGAGAAACCTGCAAAATAATTTTCAAAAAGTCCCCACTCTACTTCACTGTCAAATTTCTCGACCGGAGTTCGGATTTCGGAGGTTTTCCCCCTCACTGCTGCCCAGGTCCTCCTTTGGTGTATAGGGATAATTTCTGGCCTCCATCATCGATGCATCTAGCGCCTGCTCCGTCCTCAACGCCGCTCGAAGAGTACGGCGCGTTTCGTATACGCTTTCACTTGACTGAATACGAATACACAGCTCGTACGCCAATTCATCTTTGCTTTGCCGGTCTATTACGATCTTAGCTGCCTTCGCCATTATCCTTAAAATATTTACCTAACGACTTGCTACCTTAACTATTCTATCCTAACACACTTTATTTGATTCTTTCAAATATTCTATTACTTAAACTGATCTTAAATTGAACTGCACTTGAGATTGATCTGAATTACAATTGAACTTACTTAGCCTAGTGCCCAATGCTTTTATACTGAGTTCTTATCGCTAAATTCCCATGCAGATTCGCTGAATTCAGATAACGGTTCTTGCGGATGCAACCGTTGTCATTAAGATAAGCAATTTGCTGTGGATGCAAGTCTTTATTGACGAATGATTTTGAAACGGATGTAATTCTGCATTTAATGAGATTGGATATGAGATAAGCGATTAAAGTATTTTTGGGTGGTCTTGTTATCTTCTGATCTTATCTGAATTCATATGTGGTATTGTTAATGACTTTCTTGTTGGGTCTTGTTGAATGAAAGTGTTTTTGATATGTCTTTGTTTGGCGATTTGTGGAGGGGGGGGGGGATAACTCCCGTCTCTTATCATTACTCACTCACTTCTACAAATAACCTATCTAACGAGTAAAGTATTAGCAGCGAACTCCCAACATATTCAAATGGAATTTTTAAGGTTTTCGTTTTCTTAAGTGTTAACCTAATCTGGCTCGGCCAACTTCTCCGCGGGGCGTCGCTTCTTCGTTGTGTTGCACCCGTACTCTACGGCCTGCCTTCTTGGCGATGTGTCGCTTCTTCATTGCGAGGCACTTTGCTCCGTGGATCACAAAGACGAAAATGAGAACGCGCCCAGAGTGTGGTTCCTATTTATACAGCCACCAAAACCGCTTGCCCAGTTCCCGCAGCCGGCAGCGAAACCGGATTCTGTCTCCGGTCGTTGGCCTCGGAGCAAGTTAGCGGGTACTCGAACCCGTGTGGCCGATGTCGCCTACGAGCTTTCGCCTCGGTCGACGGGCAGCTTTTCGTGAGCGATGCGCCAGCATGAGGCGTGTCATCCGATGCTGGCCAAGTTTCGCCGACTACTCGTATCTTAACTATCTCGACGTCAACCGCCAGAGTACATAACACAAGGCGGTTGTGTCGAGCAATACATTTTCTTCTTCTTACTTTAAAATCAACTATGAGTGGTGGTTCCTACCGTGAGTGAGTGGTGTAATGCGCAAGTCGAATCGCATCCAGTTTGATGTTCTCAAATGAAACGAACAAATAATGGATCGACTGCGTGCACGCACGGAAATGGGAAGAATTTGCAAATCTGTTTAAGAACGCGTTCGTAACGCCGTCCAAATTGGCGCTTCACCGTTTTATTTGTTAGAAAAGCAGTTTACACCTCGAATATAAGTTCGTGTCTAGAAACCAACGTGATATTTGAAAAAACACTATCTCGAAATGTTCGCATGTGGAGATACCAATGTATATTGTTAAAGATCGTAAACTGTTTTTATACATTAAAAAAATACGAATCATGCTTCCATATTTTCCAGTTTGAAAAGCCTGGTCGTCGCACTGATATTTGTTATCCGGACCTGGCAAAGATAGCGATAACCAACGCGTTGGCTGATGCCAATATCAGTTTTGCGGAAATTCAACAAGCTGTTGCTGCATTTGTTTATGGAGACTCTACTTCCGGTCAAAGAGCACTTTATGAAATTGGAATGACGGGCATTCCTATTTACAATGTAAACAACAATTGCTCCACTGGAAGTACTGCATTGTATTTAGCTAAGCAATTAATTGAGACTGGTCTCAATGATTGCATATTGGCCTTTGGCTTTGAAAAAATGGAGCGTGGATCGTTGTCATCGAAATACTTTGATCGCGCCAACCCTCTAGAAAAACATATAGGCGCAATGAGCGAACTATTTGAAATAAGCAATAGCCCAATGGCTGCACAAATTTTTGGCAATGCAGGCATTGAGCACATGGAAAAGTATGGAACGACGCCTGAACATTTTGCTAAAATTGCCTTGAAAAATCACAAACATTCTGTAAATAATCCGTAAGTTTTATGTGCTTTTGAGTTTTCGAAGGTCCTAAATATTACTCTCATTACTTCAAGATATTCGCAATTTCGTGACGAATACACTTTACAGCAAATTCAAGAATCGGCAAGAATTCACAATTTCCTCACAAAGTTGCAATGCTGCCCCACTAGCGATGGAGCAGGTGCTGCTGTATTAGCATCTGAATATTTTGTTCGACGTCACAATCTGGAAGCACAAGCAGTCGAAGTAATTGGAATGGAAATGGCAACAGATTTTGAATCAACATTCAATGTACGACTTTTGATTATTAAGATTTTTTTTCATTATAGGAAAGTCTTCTTCAGCGAAAAGTCCCGATGAAGTTTGAAGTCAATGAGACACCGAACCAAAAATGACCCATGCGACGGGAACCGGTTGGTTTCATTGGCTTCGAGACTGAACGTCTGTGAGGTTACTGAGGCGAAAGTCTGGTTGATTTCCAAGTTCACCGTGGCTTTTCGTCGCTAAACTGTCATTTCATGACTGTATCATGGCGTAACCTAATGATATTCTCTTTAAGGGAATTACCATATCAGCCTCTATTTTAAAAATCGTAGAATTTTTTATTTTTTTGTATGTTTTTCCTTCATTTTTTTTAGAGTAAAAGTGCTATGAAGATAGCTGGATACGACCTGACAAAATTTGCAGCAGAGCGACTTTTTGCTACGGCAAATTATAAGCCTGAGGACGTTGATGTCGTGGAATTACATGATTGCTTTTCAGCAAATGAACTTATAACATACGAAGCACTCGGCCTCTGCGCACCAGGAAAAGCAGGGGAGTTGATTGATAGTGGGAATAACACATATGGCGGCAAATATGTTGTCAATCCTAGCGGAGGCTTGATTTCCAAAGGTCACCCATTAGGTGCTACAGGGTTCGCACAGTGTGCTGAGCTTTGTTGGCAACTACGTGGGAAAGCTGATCAACGTCAAGTTTATAATTGCAAACTGGCTCTGCAACATAACCTTGGATTAGGGGGAGCCGTAGTTGTGGCTTTGTATCGCCTAGGTTTTCCAAATGAGCATAAAAAAATTGAAAAAAATTTAACCACCAACTATGATTTAGCAAACAGTCCTGAAGGCTTCCAAGTAACTTCTTTTATTCGCATCTTAGAGGTAGCAATGCTAGAAGACAAAGATAATTTAATAGAAAAAGTGCGGGCTGTTTATGAATTGAAGGTAATAAATGGTCCGAATGGAAAAACAGGCTCTTGGACAATTAACGCTAAAGTTGGAAAAGGCAGTGTAACATTCAATGGAACAGGTAAGCATTATGCCGTATTGGCTTATAGCTAAGAGAAAAAGATATTAATGAATTTAAAACAATTTATGGACTTTTAGTTTATGTATATAATCAAAGACAGGTATAAGTTTTGTAATAAGGAAGTCATTGTTTGGTTCCCTATTTAGAAATGATTTTTTTGATAAATTCTCATGTTCATATGAGAGATGGGTTTCTCGTTGACTTTTGGAATACTGGCACATTTCGTTCAGCACACTCAAATGAGTCGTTCAGAGCGACTCGTTCAAATGAACGAAATCAACTTTTATGAACGATGAACGACGACGGCACATAGAACACATCGTTATCTGTTTGTGTAGTTTGCACATATCGTATCACGGCACATGATGCACGGTGGTGTTACACTTAGCACGTGTGCGCATGTGTACACGAGAATATGTTGAAAAAGCACATCTTCTGAGCGATGAACGGTACGGCTCTTCCGACTAAGGCATGTTGCACACTTGATCCACTCAGCTCAGCTCTGCGCGTTAGCGTGCAAAGTTGTTGGCAGAAAGTAAACATTTGAACTGTTGCCTTCTGCTGACCATACATGTACCTTTTAGCATCCGCATAAAATCGATCGCTGCCCGAAAAGTGCTGAAGTGGACATGAGCTGAGTGGATGAAGTGTGCAATAGTTGGAGCTGCAACCGTAGAAACACACTGAATGAACGAAACACTCTTTTAAAAATGAGTCGTTCGTTGCAGCACACGTAAGTGTGCCGCTCATAATGAACGACTCGTTCATATATATATATATATATATATATATATATATATATATATATATATATATATATATATATATATGTATATATATATATATATATCGAGATATAATAATATTTTATATATATATATATATATATATATATCGAGATATAATAATATTTTATATATATATATATATATATATATATATATATCGAGATATAATAATATAATATATATATATATATATCAGTGACGTGCACTCAGAGTTGGGCAAAATTTATTCGAATGACGAATAACGAATGAATAAATTGTTTCTTTCGTTATTCACGAATAATAAATAACTTTATTTATTCAAAGAAAAATTATTCGAAATACAAATAATTTATTTTATTCGTTAGTCGATTGATGAATAAAAATAAAACAAGGAATAATCATATTTAAATCAAACATTTATTTGCTGTCAATTAGCAGGTATTTACAGTTATGATTATATCCTTATATTCGTTTTCAACACTACCCTTTCTTCAAACATGTTATCAGACAATCTGCTCGTCTTTGGCAGGTTTATCATGGTGGCGTAAGAAAAAACGCGTTCTACTGATGCAGACGAAGGCAATGGTGTGTTGTATTTTTAACTGCCCAGTCTATGGGAAGTTCTTGTAATCGCCTCGAAAATCTAAATTGAAATTTTCAACATTTCTTCACGTTTTGAGGTCTTACGAGTATATTTTAAGTGTTTTCAAAAAGAAGTATGTATGTGTGTGTGTATGTATGTACGTGCGTGCGTTCGCGGACAGTTTTTCTACGAGCATAACTCACGTAAAAAAAGTTGTATCGACTTTGTTAAGGTGTCAATCAAAGCGTCTTTGCAATTTTAAGAGCTGATTAGTTTTTGGTACACTTCGGTCGGGGGGGTTTGCTGTTTTCACCCCTTGAAGGTCAACCCTGTCATCCGCTATATCTCGCGAACCAAACAAACCATTTGCTTCATCAAGGTGTTAATCGATGCGTATTGACATTTTCCTGATTCCGTCAAATTTTTAAAAAAATCGTTGTAGCCGTTTTTGAATTTTTTGAAAAAAAGTGCAAAAAATTGGCATTTTTTACAAAAACATCAAATTTTTAACCCGATTTTCAAGACGCAGTAATCAATGTTTATATAATTTATATACTCCAAACAGTTTTTGTAAAAAAACACCAAATTTTTTTTCATGATTACTCAAAAAATTAAATTAAAAATAAAAAATCATTAAAAGTCGTCATGACCTTCATGGTCATTTATGTCATTTATTATATCTCGAGAACCAAATATAATCTTTACATTATTAAGGTGTCAATCGACGCGTATTAACATTTTAATGATGTTTTTAAATTTTAAAAAAATCTTTAAAGCCATTTTTTTAATTTAATAAATAAAAAGTAAATTAGTGTTTTTTTCATAAAAAAATTAATTATTAATTAATCGTAATAATAAATGTTTAAAAAATTTATAAACTTTTAGCAATTTCTGTCGAGAGACCAGCAAAATATTTTCTCAAGATTTCAAAACAAATTGAATTAAAATAAAAAAAAATCATTCAAAATCACCATGTAAAAAGGGTTCATACGAATTTGTATACCTTAAATCTCTTATTCTAAAGACATTGTTGTAAAGTCAATCAAAGTATTTTTTATTTGCATAATTTGCGGAGATTTTTAATAGTCTTCACAGAACTTTAATGAAAAAACTGCTTAAATTTTGAAAACCAATACAAATCAAATCAAATTTGCAATTGTGGTAATCAACGTTTTGAATGGTAAAATGTTTTGCAGTCAACACTTTTTAAGATCATATACTTTGAAAAGCTTTCATCAAATAAGTAAGTATTCGTAAGATTTCAATTATTTCCTTCATCATTTGTAATATATATATTTTACTATTTAAATGCAATTGAACCTATTTTTGACTGCATAATCAATGTTTTTCAGAATCAACAGAAATTAAGAAATAATTATCAGTTTCATTGATGTAAAATCGTGAAAAAATACAAATTCAGTGATTATGCCGAAGTACTAGTAGTTTTGACCGCAACTATTCAAAATGGCCTTCACGCGACAAAATCTCTTCAGTTGTCGTAATAACAAAAACTGCATTAATTTTTGCTAGCGCTGTTTTGTCCTTCAAGCATCGATATGAAAATAACAAATAACGTAGAAAAGACTTTGTAACCTGTCCCCCCCTCCGATTGGTCCACGTGAATATTAAATCAAACCAATCCACCAAAATGTTTACGTAATCAATTGACGCTCGCGTAGATATTAAAATTAATATTAAGTCATTCCAATAACTTTTATGAGAGGTACATTTTTATTATTAAAAGTAGTATTATTTCCATAATTATTATTGTGTTTAATATTTTTAATATCTTTGTAGATATTACTGGAAAGTTGACCGTGTTGACCTCAAGGGTCGCACCTCACGGCTTGTTGAAATATTGTTTTTATTTCAGGATAGCGATCTAAAACATTGGAAGTACGATCTTCTTCAGCAAAATACTGAGATGCTATTACATCAGCTCTGTTTTTTGGTGATTGTCTCTGTAAGTCAGTTTCGCTTTCCGAGTCTGATTCGAAGTCAAAAAATGAGTTTTCTGGATCAGCAGCAACTCTATTTTCAACATCTTTCGTATTATTGTACACTTCGTTTGCTATTTCATGTTTAAATAATGTCTTGATTCTTCTTCGTTCATGTGGTGTAATACAATAAACCATTTGCTCTTGAACCTCGGGTAGGACAGTGTCGCAATTATAGCATGTTGACCTTTAGGCGTGAACAGTTTGAATAAATCTTCGAATCTTCTTTCAACACTTTGCTAGTACGCTGCTGCTAAATCATGGCAGTACCTTGATGTAGTATTCTCTAGTTTTTGCAATTTCTTGCGTAAAGCCATTAAACATTGCATCAGAAGTCCGTAATACGTTGTTTTTTCTCCTTGCATATATCTAAAGCCTCGGCAATAGGACGTGAACAGGTAATATATTCGTTCATATATTCATATTCACGGTCGCTGATATAATTTTTGAGGCACAAAGCTCTATGCAATTGAATGTTTTTGTCTTTGATATGATAAATTTGCATCATAGCGTCATATAAACTATTCCATCTGGTAACGCCAGGTTTGCTAAGTGTATGTCCTAAAACACTTTGAATGATCTCTGCTGTATTGAGACGTCCAGAAATGTAGGTTTAGTTCTTTGATATCCTTCACGTACATCAAATATGGGCTTTTATTTTTCAACGAAAGCACGATCAAGCTTTTCGGTATTCATCCATATGCATATGCATTTTTTTGTTGCGTCAACATTTGGATTCCATGCCACATGTACCTTGGAATTGCTCCGTACATTGATAAAAGTTTTTTTTTTTGTTTTTTAGATGGGATTTGTATGAGGCAAGTCAAGCAGAGCTTGGGCTGCTTGCTGATTGTTGCTTGTTTGCAAATAATATGTTGCTACACCCACCATATTATGAAAAAATAAAAGTGGAGTTGGCCATGATTGATTTTTAACCACACAATTTTCGTTAATTTGAAACATTGTCGTTGTTTTTCTATTCTGAATGACATTTTTGATATTATCAATTCAGGAAGAAAGCATTATAGGCTAAAGAGTTTTTACGTTTGAGGAAATAAATTAGTGAACATTTAATACCCGTGATATTTATTTGAAACGTTGGTAAGTTTTCTTTTTGCATTATGCCGAAAGATTGCTGTGCTACGGATTTTTTATTAAAATCGAAATTTTCGACTCTTTCTTTCGTGAAAAACAAGAAATTGTCAAATCCGACAGGCCAAAGTCTAGCTTAAATTTAGAATCGAAAACGAAAAACGTCACCCGGAAATTCCATTTAGATTACTTTGAAAAATATATGTGGCTAACGGGAGGTTGTAAAATAAATAAATTGTTTTGTTGGCCGTGTCTTCTTTTTGCGAATGAAAAATCTGTTTGGAGCAGTACCGGATTTAGCGATCTCAATAATTTTACTGGATCAGCTGCAAAGCATTCTTGTACGGAAAAACATCTGCAATCATTGATTAAGCTAGATATTTTTAGATCGCAGCGTATAGAATTTTTACTTAACAATCAAGTTGCATCTTCTAATCATTTACATAACGAAAAAGTCGAGCGAAATCGTAGCATTTTAAAACGTTTGATTGATACGGTATTATTTTTGGCCAAACAGGAGCTTCCCTTTAGAGGCAATAATGAAGAATCTACATCAAATAATCGGGGAAATTTTATTGAAACGGTGAATTTCTTAAGCTTATATGATCCATTAATTGAATCGCATATTGAATCTCTTAGTACCAATGCAACGTTTTCGGGTTTGTCGAATGGAATCCAAAATGATCTTATTTCCGCGGTAGCTAACGTAGTTAAAGACAAAATTGAAGCAGAAATAAGGGAAGCTCATTTTATTGCTGTCATGGTAGACGAAACACCTGACGTAAGTGGACGTGAACAACTAACAATAATTTTCAGATATACGACAGTAAACGGGATTGAGGAAAGATTTGTTGGTTTCGTAGATGATAGTGCAAGTCGTACAGCTTTAGTGCTAACATCTTGCATTTTGGAATATATTCAAAATTTAATATCGGTAATAAATTAATTGCTCAATTTTACGATGGTGCTGCTGTAATGAGCTCTCATATTCGCGGGGTTCAAACTCGGGAGACACACAAATCAGCTATTTTCGTTCCATGCTATGCACACTCCCTAAATCTGGTACTGTTCAAAGCAGTTGAATTGATTCCAGAAATTAAAGTATTTTTTGTCCATATTAACAAAATCGCTACATTTTTCAATGAATCTACAAAAAGATCTAATTTATTTGCAAATATAGTCAAACGCCGTTTGCCTTCAGTTTCTAAGACCCGGTGGCATTACCATTCGCGAATAATTAACATTATTTATGAATATAAAGATGAAATAGCAACAGGCAACAGGGATGGCGATTCTTTGACTTTTTCTGATATCTACGCGGTAAAATTTACTGAATCAAATTTTCAATTATACCTTGTAATTTTCTCCGAAATATTTTCAAGAACAGACGTTTTATTTAATGTTATCAAAGCAAAGTAGTGAATATATCTTATGCTAGTCTAAAAATAATAGAATTTGAAAATTGGCTTGAAAATGATTTTTCTCTTAAATTTGAACACTTTTATGCAGCTGTTACAGGAAATTTTCAGCCACCACGAAAAAAAAGTAGAAATACATTAGACCCATTACAAAATCAACGAAGAATATTTCGTGCAATTTTAGATATTGTGCTTGGGCAAATCCGCGATCGGTTTTATTCATTCAAACAGTTTTTATTTCTGAAATTGCTTGAACCGAACTACTTTCCTAAGTTTAAATTAAATTTTTGGAAACTCGTGTAGATTCACTCCTAGAATACCATGAGAATTTTTTGATAAGATACAATTGAAAAACCAGCTTAAAGTTATTTATTCGTCAGATGAGTTCAAAATAGCGAATGCTAGTAAAATTATCGATTATTTTCAAAGCCGACCTTATGTCGCAAACGGTTTCAAGCAAGTACTAACAATATTATTAACAACAATCCCAGTAATAGTAGCAACTGCAGAAAGGTCATTTTCGACTTTAAAACGAGTTCATACATTTTTAGGAAATCGCAAGTCCCAGGAACGACTTTCGGATCTTGCTTTGATTGCGCAAAGAGAGGCGCATAGACATAGAATACAAATAAAAAAGCGAAAAAAGTTATTTTCTTAAACGTATTTATTTATTTATTTAATGAAAGATTTTATTTATTAACATTTCTCAAAGAGTCCGCTTGAGTTTCTAGTTTATTTGTATTTTATTCTTCGTCTATGTTATACATAGTTATTATGCTGGTTTCTTCTATAAGGCTTAAGGCCACTTGCAATGAATGTTTTTGAGGCTGTTATCACTTTACTATCCAGCCCATTAACGTGTATTGTAAATGGGCTTTAAGACAAAATTCTGCTTGACTATGAGGAATTTCCACTGCACGACACACACACACACACACACATATATATATATATATATATATATATATATATATAAAACATGGTAATTCTTTGTTTGGGGTACTTCCCACCTATAAATATATATATATATATATATATATATATATATATATATGTATATAGTGACGTGCTGTGGAAATTCCTCATTGTCAAGCAGAATTTTGTCTATATATATATATATATATCCATCATATATATGTCTATAAACCCATCAACAAGCCTAACCGTGGTCGTGCTGTCTGGTGACGGATAGTAAATGACAGAACCTGAAGAGGATACCATCCGACACCCCGAAACCACACTTTCCATTAGATTAACGATGAACCAGCATAAAATCTGGAAGCTAATAACCCCCATTAATGTGCAATAATAGTGTTAGTGAGTTGCTAACCAAAAGCACAACTAGAAGACGAAGTTGTTGACTAGACTAGGAGGTTCTAACCCATGATAAACTAAAACTTATATCGTAGTATACGTTTCACCGCTGTCCAGTGGCTCTGCGTGAAACAATTGTTGTAGCGGCTTACCTCTCCCACAGCGAACGATATGTCTGGACGAGTTCCTTGAGCTAAATACAGCAATGCTCATACTGCATGCTGATATGGTATATTGTCGTTTCGATTATCTTTATTTTTAGACAAATCCTTAAGTAGCCTTTTATCTGGATCCGAAGGTGTATGAAGGATTGCAATCCTCCATTTTAAATTTTTCCAAGATTTGGTTTACACAATTTTCCCGATCGAGATAGTAGTTTTTATCAGTGTCCTGAGAAATTCGAAGTCCGTCGCAAAATTTTGCTTTTCCTGGATATTTCATTTTAAATTTTTGGGATAATGATTTCTCAATTTCATTTCTTTTTGCCTCATTCAACCAAAATAATAATATGTCGTCTACGTACACCGCTAGCATAATAGAGATGCTTTCCTTTTCACATAATACGTAAACACATGGGTCGGTTTTCAATTGTTTGAACCCTAATTCCTTCAAAGAGCTGTCAAGCTTAATGTTCCATTGTCTGCCACTTTGTTTTAATCCATAATAGCCTTTTTTAGCAGACAGACCTGTGGTGTGCCATTTTCGAATCTTTCAAGTTGTTTGATGTATATTTCTTCGTTAAGATCTCCTTGTAAGAATGCTGTCACTGCGTCCAGTTGGTCGATGTTAAATTCGTATTTTGCAGCAATAGCTATAAAGCATCGAATTGATCCGTATCTAATCACCGGCGAGAATGTATCGTTACAGTCCACGCCAGGTTGTTGTGCATAGCCCTTCGCGACTAATCTTGCCTTATACCTAATAAGGTCTCCTTGTTCGTCACATTTCAGTTTAAATACCCACTTCGTTTTTAATATTCTTTTATTAGCTGGCAAATCAACAAGATCCAAAGTATTGTTTTCAATCAAAGAATTGTACTCATTTTCCATTGCTTCTAACCATTCTTTTTTCTGATCGCTGTTTAGTGCTTCTTGAACTGTTGCTGGTTCACTTATTTCACTTGAAGCTGAAATCGTGACGTAGTTGAGTCGGTTTTGCGGCGTTCTATTTCGAGTTAGATAACGCAAAGGTTTTCCTGCTACTTCCACTTCTGTGTTTGGGTGGTAAGTGGGATCATTTTCATCGTCGAGCTCCTCTTCATCATCTGTAAATATGTTTCTTACATCAGTAATGTTTTTATTCGTTTGCTGAATAGATTCCCCCACTGAATTCTGATTTTTAGACAGAGTTTGTTCCTCACTATTCGCTTTCATTTCAAAAATTTCTTCTGTTATTGAAATATTTTCGCAAGGATCGGACAAATTGGCAGCTTTATTCTCGTGTCGTCCCGAGTTTTCTAAAAATATAACGTCTCTAGCTTTTGTTATTTGTCCAGTCATTTTGTCTATCAGACGGTACGCTTTTGTGTCTTCACAATAGCCAACGAAAAACAACTCAAGAGATTTCGGATCTTTCTTTGTACTTTCGGGATGTGTGCCATCACTTTGGTCCCGAAAATTCTAAGATGATTCAGTTTCACTTCACTCTTCGTCCATATTTCTTCAGGTATTCTATCCGTACTTCGTGATGGAGTTTGATTTATCAAGTAGACGGCTGTGTTAACAGCTTCGGCCCAAAATTTCTTTTCGAACCCTGAATCAAACAGCAGGCATTTAGCTTTCTCTACTATTGTTCGGTTCTGTCTTTCCGCGCGGCCGTTTTGTTCTGGTGCGTGTGGAACCGTAGTTTCATGTATAATACCACTGTTCTTAAATAATTCTACGAATTCTTGGTTTATAAACTCACTTCCTTTGTCTGAGCGGAATACTTTGATTTTTCGCTCCGTTTGATTCTCAACAGCATTTTAAATTCGCGAAAAGTTTTAAATACTTCGCTTTTATTTTTTAGAAAATACACAATCAATTTTCTTGAATGGTCGTCTACAAAACGTTAAGAAGTATTTTGCACCACCGATTGAAATATTTTCCATGGGGCAACTAAGTCACTATGAATCAAGTCCAGAAGATTTTCCGCTCGATTATAAGACCGTTTGAATCGCGTTCTAGTGATTTTTGCTTGCGCACACACTTCACAAGTTAGTCTGTTGGATTCCCGCTTAAAAGATACACCACCAATGTTGCACATAATTCATGTTGGTTAATGCATTGAAATTTAAATGCCCGAACCCTCCGATGCCAAGTTACCGCATCGTTTTGTATTTTGGTGTTCATTGCATATGTATTGTTGTTGACTTTAAAACGTAAATCCATTTTTTTATTGTTTTTATTGAAAACAACTTAATTTCCTGCTCCTGTTATCTTTGACACGGACAAAAGATTCGCTGCATTCGCCCGGCACGCAAAGCACATCTTTTACACAAATGAATTCACCGTTGTGATTGATTTTCAAGTCGCCGACACACTTCACTGTCAGCTTTTCTTGATTAGCTGTGTAGATATATTTCGTTGTTGACGATCTGATACTTGACAACCAATCAAGATTAGATGTCATATGCTTGGAAGGAAACCACTCATCTGCATTCGTTAAGGCAGATACAGCATTGAACGCATTTTCACTTTTGTGTATTTGTTTCTTTTCCTTTCTTGGCAGTTGTTTTGGAAATGTCCTTGCTTTTTACAGCCATAACACGTCACTTTTGTTTTTGGATTTATTTTTATCAATCTATTCTTTCCTTTGGTTAGCACAGATGATCCGATTTCATATAAACGGGATTTTATCTCGTCTCCTGTTATTTTTATTCCGGAGCTCTCAATTCCCATGATGAACGGTTTGAACTCATCTGTAAGTCCCGCTAACAAGAATGAACCAACGTATTCCGGAGAAATCACGAAGCCAATTTCACTAGTTTGTTCGCCGTCCAATAACGCGAGCAATATATGCGTCCATTGACGAACATGAATCTAAGCTGGTCGTTATTAATTTGCGCAAAAGGCCTATACGGCGAGTCAGACCTTTGTCTTATAATATAAAATATTTGCGTTTGGAAAAGTTTTACTTAAAATAAATTATTGTCTTTAGTATGTTCAATATTTCCTTGGCAGTAATTGCACGACTGGACGTGCACATACAATGACGGTTCGATCGCCAACACCAATTTCTCTTTTGCTTGCCCATGTCTTTTTCATCCTCAGTATCCAAAATAGCTTTTTCTAAATCGTGCAGTTCCAACAGTGCCTGCATTGAGTACTTCCATGTGCTGTAATTCTCTGAGCCTTTCAGCTTCTCCAGAATGACATCTTTTCCAGTTGCCGCCATCGTTTGCGAAAACGAAAAAAAATAGTTAAATATAAATATAATTAACGATCCTTCTGATTGCTTCGGATTACAAGGTTCACGTGGACAGACCTGGGCCCATAACCTGTGATAATCTCGCAGAGTAAAAGAAACACGACTGTCTCACTTGAAGTGTTTATTCAAAAGGGAAAGTGTTTTTGACATTTTGGCATAGAACATCGCATTTACAACATGGGAAAACCCAGGTGTATGAAAAAATTACACCTCAAACGATTTTGCTAATTGTAGACAACTGTGCCGTTCACGCCAAATGTTCTTAATCTCAGCAATATTGACTTGAAATTTTTTCCTCCTAACTGCATCTTAATTCTGCAACCGATGGATCAATGCGTGATAAAGTGTCTCAAGTCCTACTACCGAAGGTAATTTTCAGTAGGGAAACTTCAACCACAATATGTTTTATCTGCGACATATTTTCTAGGTTGGTTCTGATAAAACATAAATGCAGCTGAGGACTCTCAAGCTATCAAAATCAATCTGCTAGATGTTATTAAAATGTTAGCAAAATCCTGGCAACAAGTATCAACAACAACTATTAAAAAAAATTCCGCGTGCGGGGCTTAAAACTGGCTCACCAGATATAAGGACGACCTTCCTTTGACGGAATGGATAAAAAGAGTTCAAGCCAGAGAAGAAGACGAGCGCCCATTAAGCTCTTGGTTTTTCGAAAATTGTAGAGCTACCAATATGGAACTTCAAGACCTAGATTTGTTTGAAAACATTGATTCACAAATTTCAACGACAGAAATTCATACAGATATTGAGAAAGCAGGGGAAGTACAATCCGCAGAATCAAGCCACCAAAGCGAACCAGATGACGAAGCCACCGAGCAGGAAAGCGACACCATTGGGGATGCATTACAATCAATTCAAATGGTGACTAGATTTTTGGGAGAAAAACGAGCGCACAGAACACCGTATATTAGAAGCATCGCCTATGATAGACACATATCTGCAAAAATCAAAAACTGCTAATAACAAAAAAGCTGTGCAGGATAACCGATTTCAGGAGACAAACGAAAGAATAGCTAGGCAATAAGCAGGAGAAGTTTAATCCACCTTGCGGAATGTACAGGGTAACATGAATGTGTTGGTACAACTTTTCCCCATACAAATGGCTTGTATGTACGTGTAAGGATTAAATCAGTTCTTGGTAGTATGAATACGAGTACTGCTGTAGGGCAAATCCTGATCAAGAAACTAATTATCAGTCGTGCGGTAATGAGCATGGCGAACTTAAGAGAAATTATTGTTGCTAAATTCCAAAGTGGTAAGACAAGAAGTGTCATTTTTCGGCAAATAAAAAACCTTGGAGTAACGCGTAACTAAGTGTATCGTACTGTAATTAGATTCCTTGAGACTGGATCTGATGAAAATAAAAAAACGTGAAGAAAAAGAACTGTTCGCACCGTCAAGAACATTAAGCTTATTCGTGAACGAGTTCGTAGAAATTGTGAACGTTCCGCAAGAAAAATGCCAGCAAATCTTAATATTAATCAAAATCGTGTGCGGAAAATTTTACGAAAAGACTTGAAGCGTTCGGTTCATGGACTTACGGATGCAACAAAATTAAAAGACTTGAAAGGAGTAAAGCGTTACTATCGTGGCACGCTGGTGACGACGTCATTTGTTGGATTAAAAACTTTTTATTTTGGAGAGTATTCATATCCCAAAATAATCGTTTGTGGCTGTTTCTATGGAAGATATTCCCCATAGCAAAAGGGCACGTACCAAGGTATCATGTCACATGAATGTGTTGGTACAACTTCAGTTTAAAATATTTATGGCGACGACTATAATTGCTTTCAACAAGACGGTGCCCCATCGTACACAGCCAAAATTGTGCAAGCATGGTATGAGGTTAATTTAACGGATTTTTATACCAAAAGATGAATGGCCACCAAGTTCACTAGACTTAAACCCCTTGGATTTTCTTATTTGAGGATATATGCAGCAGCAGCTCAAGAATTACAAATATCGAAATTTAACAGAATTTAAAAGCGTTATTTCGAGAATACGGGACGCAATACCTCTTGAGATCGTGCGTCTAGTATATATATATATATATATATATAAACAGCTGCGGTAAAAAAAATAGTACCATGACAAGAAACTCGTTTTTCAAGAAACAAAAATCAAATTAATCCATGCAAACAACTTTTAGGCATATCAATAAACGCAATAAACTCAAAAGAAGGTGTTTAGGAAAAGAACTGCAAAATTTATTTATTATTTTAGAAAATATTTCATTTTTTTCAGTATAACTTAAAAAATGAGCGTTAAAAAAATTGTGCAATTTGGAAACTATAAAATAAGTAAAGTCAAAGAGTTTTTTTTATAACCATAAATATTAGGTAAAAACTAGTACAATGCTTCAAAATCAATATTTCGTCGCATAGCCTTTGTTGGCAATAACAGCTCGGCAACGTCGGTTCATAGAATTAATCAAATCCTGCCACATCTTGGTTGAAATTTTGTGCCAGGAATCTTTAACTGCAGCCCAGAGGGTTTCTTTGCTGGTCGGTTTTACAAGAGAAACCGCTTTTTTGACATCATCTCAGAGGTTCTCAATTGGATTGAGATCGAGCGACTGCGCTGGCCACTTCATAACATTCACCGAATGATCCCCAAACCATTTTTTAGCTTTCTTACTGGTATGTTTAGAGTCATTATCTTGCTGGAAACCCACAATATCGGCATTTCTTCTTGGGCGTAAGGCAGCGTTACTTCTTCGAGTATATCAACATAGACATGTTGATCCATGGTAGTTTTTATCCAGTATACGGGGCCAACTCCATACTAGGAAAAACAAGCCCATACCATTATGCTTGAACCTCCGTGCTTAACCGTTTTGGTCGGTTATTTAGGGTTGTATTCTGCATTTTGTGGTCTTCTAACGTAGGAACGAGAACCTTTGCCGCCATAAATCACAATTTTACTCTCATCCGTCCATAAAAACGTTCCTCCATCTCTCCAGTGGCCAGTTCAAATGTTGTTTTGCGAAGTCAATACGATTTTTTGCATGCTTAGCAGTTAGAAGAGGCACTTTTCTGGGGCTACAGGCCTTTTAAACTATGCTTTCTAAGTTGACTGCGAACTGTTCCAACACACGCTGCAATATTCAGATCCTTTTTGAGTTCCGTTGCAAGCTCCTTTCTACTTTGCTGGACCAAGCGTCGGACGAGTAAC
>OZ012661.1:54191449-54328473 GCA_963942545.1 Oxycera nigricornis
AAACGCAGAATACAACCCTAAATACACGACCAAAACGGTTAAGCACGGAGGTTCAAGCATCATGGTATGGGCTTGTTTTTCCTACTATGGAGTTGGCCCCGTATACTGGATAAAAACTACCATGGATCAACATGTCTAAGTTGATATACTCGAAGAAGTAATGCTGCCTTACGCCGAAGAAGAAATGCCGATATTGTGGGTTTTCCAGCAAGATAATGACCCCAAACATACCAGTAAGAAAGCTAAAAAATGGTTTGGGGATCATTCGGTGAATGTAATGAAGTGGCCAGCGCAGTCGCTTGATCTCAATCCAATTGAGAACCTCTGGGCTGATGTCAAAAAAGCGGTTTCTCTTGTAAAACCGACCAGCAAAGAAACCCTCTGGGCTGCAGTTAAAGAATACTGGCACAAAATTTCAACCAAGAGGTGCCAGGATTTGATTAATTCTATGAACCGACGTTGCCGAGCTGTTATTGCCAACAAAGGCTATGCGACGATATATTAATTTTGGTGCATTGTACTAGTTTTTACCTAATATTTATGGTTATACAAAAACTCTTTGACTTTACCTATTTTATAGTTTTCAAATTGCACAATTGAATTATAGTGCTATTTTTTTTACCGCTCATTTTTTAAGTTATACTGAAAAAAATGAAATATTTTCTAAAATAATAAATAAATTTTGCAGTTCTTTTCCTAAACACTTTCTTTTGAGTTTATTGCGTTTATTTATATGCCTAAAAGTTGTTTGCATGGATTAATTTGATTTTTGTTTCTTGAAAAAACTAGTTTCTTCTCTTCTTCTTATCAATAAACGCAATAAACTCAAAAGAAGGTGTTTAGGAAAAGAACTGCAAAATTTATTTATTATTTTAGAAAATATTTCATTTTTTTCAGTATAACTTAAAAAATGAGCGTTAAAAAAATTGTGCAATTTGAAAACTATAAAATAAGTAAAGTCAAAGAGTTTTTTTTGATAACCATAAATATTAGGTAAAAACTAGTACAATGCACCAAAATTAATATTTCGTCGCATAGCCTTTGTTGGCAATAACAGCTCGGCAACGTCGGTTCATAGAATAAATCAAATCCTGGCACCTCTTGCTTGAAATTTTGTGACAGGAATCTTTAACTGCACCCCAGAGGGTTTCTTTGCTGGTCGGTTTTACAAGAGAAACCGCTTTTTTGACATCAGCTCAGAGGTTCTCAATTGGATTGAGATCGGGCGACTGCGCTGGCCACTTCATACCATTCACCGAATGATCCCCAAACCATTTTTTAATTTTCTTTCTGGTATGTTTAGGGTCATTATCTTGCTGGAAAACCCACAATATCGGCATTTCTTCTTGGTCGTAAGGCAGCATTACTTTTTCGAGTATATCAACATAGACATGTTGATCCATGGTAGTTTTTATCCAGTATACGGGGCCAACTCCATAGTAGGAAAAACAAGCCCATACCATTATGCTTGAACCTCCGTGCTTAACCGTTTTGGTCGTGTATTTAGGGTTGTATTCTGCATTTTGTGGTCTTCTAACGTAGGAACGAGAACCTTTGCCGCCATAAATCACAATTTTACTCTCATCCGTCCATAAAACGTTCCTCCATCTCTCCAGTGGCCAGTTCAAATGTTGTTTTGCGAAGTCAATACGATTTTTTGCATGCTTAGCAGTTAGAAGAGGCACTTTTCTGGGGCTACAGGCCTTTAAACTATGCTTTCTAAGTTGACTGCGAACTGTTCCAACACACGCTGCAATATTCAGATCCTTTTTGAGTTCCATTGCAAGCTTAAAAGGCTCGTTTCTACTTTGCTGGACCAAGCGTCGGACGAGTAACGGTGACATAACCTGTTTTCGTCCACGAGTTTCCACTTTTGGTGTAAATTTTATTGTATTGCGAATCATTTTATTAGAACACCCAACTAGACGTCCAACTTCTGCATAAGTATGACACTCTCCAATCATTTTTTGAATAATTTGTCGTTTTTCAGCACTGCAATGCTTTCCGCGACCCATAGTTTCGTTAATAATTAAAACTTTTAATATTCTTTTTTGCAAAACCACATGAAATAAATAACTGTAACACTTTGACGTTGTTTTTTTTTAATTAGCAATAAAAGACTTTTTTCAACAGAAACTTAAGCCCAGTGCTATTATTTTTACCGCAACAATTCGAACTATTCTCTCAAATTTGCTTAATAAAAAGAACCGCTATTATATCAACACCAATGGTTTTATTCTCAGAAAGTAAACATATTGTGCAACGGTATGAAACAGTTGCAGCTACATAAATTGTTCCACCTCGTGTTTTATTTTTTCAAGTAACCAAACTACTCCCGGCGGTGTTTTTTTTTACCGGCACTGTATATATATATATATACATATATATATATATATATATATATATGTATGTGTATGTATATATATATATATATGTATATATATATATATATATATATATATATATATATATATATAAATGTGTGTGAGTGTGTATATTTGCAGCTGCGGACATAAAATTAGAAACATATGTGGCTTCAATGGCAATTGAGTGAGGTAAAGAGTTGGCCGATGCTGTCTCTATAAGGACGACAGGACAACGTAGTCATGGAAACCAGACATGCAGCAGACGCGCACTTACAAACTGTATTTTACTACAGGTAGGATTAATTTTCAAAGTTATGATGCGACAGATTGAGAGTTGTACTCCTCCAGTAGAACAAAAGATTATTAACTTGAGAGAGCTAGGATTTTCATATCGATAAATTGCCAGCCGCCGAGAATGTTTCATAAAAATTGTTCACAGAAAGCCGCAGCACAATCCAATATATGCTCCGTCCTAAAATAGCCCGAAAGACAACTCATGGATAGACAAATTGTCTGCACATCGAAACGGAACCGAAAAAATAGCAATCGAAATTCTTCGCCGACTTTTCGGTAAGAAAGGTCAGAACACATCTTGTGGAAGCTGGACTACATGGCAAGATAGCCGAGAAGAATCCCCTGGTAACGGCAACTAATCGGAAGAAAAGAATGGACATCGCACGGGAGGTTTTTATCTGGAAAAATGAGTAAAAATTCGTCCGTTAGAGCGACGAAACAAAATGAATCGTATTGGCCCTAATGGCAGGAGATATGTAAAACGACCAAAATGTAAGAAATTCGAGCCTCGCTTCACTTAAACTGTTACTAAGCACCAAGGTGGAACCATCATTGTATATGAATGTTTCTCGTTGCATGGTGTTGGACCATTACACCGATAGAAGGAATATTTACCAAGGAAACTTACGCTGACATCTTAGAAAACATCATTCATGGGCTGAGAGCGGATCAGAATTCTTCAAATTCAAAGAAACTACGCCAATTGAGCGTCGTTTCTAGACATTTTCTCCACGTTGGTGCATAACAAGGAGAAACTTACTGCAGTGCAAAAGATGTATTATATCCGGTCGTTAGTGTCAGGCGAAGCTTAACAGCTGACTAAGCACTTAAGTATTACGGGCAGGAATTACGAAACGGTCTGGTGTAGTGTATTGATATTTAAATTAGTTTCCCACGAAGTTTCAACGGTTATTCTCATGATCATTTATCATAGCATCAATGAAACCATAAAGTACGCTCTAATTACGGCACGAGCAACATGATTCATATCAGAAGTTGATTGTGTGCGAATTAGGGTTTTCAATAAAAAAAAACACTATTTTCTTAACTTATCTTATTTTATTAAAACGAACGTCTTCGTCTGTTCACAATCGAAAGTAGAATGAACTAAAATCTTAAATCTAACATCTTCTGCTTACGAACATATGTACAACAGATGTGGGATCTTTTCTTGTACGCATTTTGCATTATTTACCTAAATGTATTATTTCCCACGTTTTCAATATGTACATTTTTCACCATATGGTCATCACAAGAAAGATTAGGAAAAAGGTTATTTTATGGTTTTATTTCATAGCATCCTTTTCCGAATCTTATCTTATGGATGCCATATGTGTTGAGGATAGGAACTATCCGTAACTCCCCTTCCCTTAGACTGAAGCTCATTCTTCAGTATTTATTTATGAATATTGCAATATTTTTTGTGATTACATAATTTATGGTATGGCTATGTGAATTCATAAGGACACTTATTTTTAAAACATAGAAGTTTCAACATGCTTAAATACTACCTTTAATTATTAATACAGTTAAGATAATTTCGCTATATATAGTTTTTTTTTATGTTTGGTTTCCAAGTTACTTTATAATTCACTGTTCTTAAACTACAGATCAATTCTATTCTACAGAAATGTTATGATAGAAGTACCTATGATATTCAAATGTAAATGATTGCGTTTTGTGTTGCCGCTATATATTTAATTTTTGTTAACCAAGATATTGTTTAATCAATGAATCAGATGCGTTTTCCATATTTGATTGCATATCAGCTCATGATTTAAAACAGTAATTGCAATTCTAGTCTATCGCTAGAGTATCATCATTTTCATTTAATTGTTTCCAAAAGAACGTTTTGTTTTCTTCTTTGGAGCTATGAAATTGTTCCTTCTGCATTTTCTTTTCTTTAAAAGTAATTAATATTAGTTCCGAAAAAAAGGTTTTAAAGGTTTTGGTTTTAATTGAAGCGTTTCGGTCTTTTGATATTTTTTGTAGCTATATTCTCTAAGTTTCTCTTAACATATTTATCTTTGTGTTTGGGAAGTCGTTGTTCTTTGGTTTTCACGTACCCTTCCTGTCTTGTCTCTATGTAGTCTTCTCTATTTTTATTAGCTTTCGAAATCGATTTTTCTTTATTATTTTTAATATTGTTCGCGATAGTGCTTTTATTTGAATAACCATGATGTATATTAAATGGCGTATCCTTGACCGCACTATGTACTTGTCTGTTATAGAAGTAGATTGCCAATAGAATTTTTATAATAGGTGTTTCATTTGTTATTGCTCTATATTTCGTTGCTATGGTTTGATGTAACCTTTCGATATCCGCGTTGCCTGTATGGGTATTAGGTTTTGTAAAGTGATAATTGATATTATGTTCTTTTAAAAATTCTATAATAATTAAATTATTAAATTCATTATCTAATACTACTTTCGATGGTTTACCCATGGTAGCAATGTATGTCATTAGAGCTTCTTTCAACGATGGTTTTGATCGATCTGGGAGAATAACTGCTGTCGCGTATTTTGAGAATTTATCCATACATGTAGCAATTTTTAATTTCTCTATATAGAAAATGTCTATATGGAATATTTGATTTATATCGTTTGGAGTCTCTGACATTTGAAATTTTGGTTTAATCGGGTTAGTTTGATGCTTTATCCGATTGCAGATATCACAATTATTTATGAATCGAGTAATCAATCTTTGAAGGCTGGGGTAATAATATATTTTCAATAGTCCGTAATATGTTGAATGAATTCCTCCATGACCTATTTCTTTTATATGATATTGTTCAACTTGTTTCAGCGCATCTTCCTCAGACTGTAAATCTTTCAGAATACTTGTTACCTTAATAAATTTATAATTACTAGGGTAAATTTCTTTTATTTTAAGTTGAACTTGATTGTATAAATGATCGTCTAGATCTGAATATATTGCAATTTTTCTATTAATAGGTAAGTCCAGAAGTTTTTCAGCGAATTTTCCATTCCTAATTTCTTTTCCGGTTATTATTATTCTTGTGAACTGTAAACTGTTTGGGTACTCACTGTTTGTTAGAACTATCTGAAAAGAGTACTTATTAACATAATCTTCTTTTATTGGTATCAGTTCTGTAGTGTTTTCAATTTCTGAATGTATTGCTATACACTCATTAACTTCCTCTGGCTTTTCTACATGCAGAGAATCCGTAGCAGAAATATCTGTTGTTTCTTTCATTGTTTTAGATTTTGGCATTGAGTCTATTTCCCCAGTGTATGCTTGTCGTTCGTCTTCCTCATTATTTAGTCTTGATAAATAGTCCGCTACTTTGTTGTCATTTCCTTTAATATATTCAATATTGAAATCATATTCATTTAACTTAAGCTTCCATCTAATAAGTTTTTGATTTGGTTCTTTGAGATTCGTAAGCCAAATTAAAGGTCTATGGTCTGTTTGCAGCGTAAATTGTCTTCCATATAGGTATGGTCGAAAGGATTTAGTTCCCCATACAATGGCAAGTAACTCCTTTTCTATAACCGAATAGTTGATTTCATGCTCATTCAACGTTCTTGATGCGTATGCGATCGGATGCTTATTCTGAGATAGAACTGCTCCTAACGCATATTTTGATGCATCTGTTGTCAGAGTAAAAGGTTTTGAGAAGTCGGGATACCTCAAAACTGGTGGCTTGGTTAAAAGTTGTTTAAGTTTTATGAATGATTCTACATAATGAAGGTTGTGAATATCTATTTTTGAGTCCTTTTTTAAAAATTTTGTTAATGGGACAGTTAAAGATGAATAGTCCTTAATAAATTTTCGGTAGTAGCCCGTTAATCCTAAAAATGATCTGAGCTGTTTCATTGTTGTTGGTATTTGTATTTTTTGAATTTTATCCAGTTTTTCTGGATTTGGTCTAATGCCTTCTTCAGTCAGTATGTGTCCCAAAAATTCTGTTTGCTTTCCGAAGAAAGTGCATTTATCTGATTGAATTTTCAGGTTATGCTCTGCAAGTTTATTGAATATTTTATTAATAGAATCAATGTGTTCTTGGAGAGAAGTACTAAATATTAAGACGTCATCTAAATAAACGACACATATTTTATTAATATATTCTTTTAATACTGAATTTATCATCCTTTGAAAGGTGGCTGGAGCATTTTTTAGTCCAAATGGCATTCTAAGATATTCATAATGTCCATTATGTGTACTAAATGCTGTTTTTGCTCTATCTCTAGGATGGACCATTATCTGATGGAATCCTTTTGCGAGATCAACAGTAGTAAAATATGATGCTTTCCCAAGTTTATCGAAAAGGTCGTCGATGTTTGGAATCGGAAACTTGTCGCTAATAGTAATCTCATTGAGCTTCCTGTAATCAGTAACAATTCTCCATTTAGTTTTTCCTGAATTGTCTGTTTTTTTGGGGACGATCCAAACGGGTGCATTGTATGGTGAACTGCTGGGTACAATTACATTATTGTCTAGCATTTCTTGAATTTGCGTCTCCACTTCTTTTTGATGAGCTTGTGGAAATCTATAGATTCTTGTAAATATAGGCTTATCACTCGTAGTCTTTATTTCATGCTGGGTAATGTTTGTGAAACTCAATGTGTCTCCTTCTCTATAAAATAATTTTGCATGTTTCTTAATTAATTTTGATAGTTCGTTTTTTTCTTCGCTATTCAAATGATCCATTCCAATATTTAGATCTTTGACTGGTGTTGGCTCTGTTACTATTAAATTTAATGAATTAGCTACAGCTTCACTATCCTGATTACTTGTTATAAATGGCACTTTACTGTTATTAATTTCAATATATCCTTATTTATTATTTATAATTGACTTAGTGGGGCTTAGAACATTTTGGCCTAATATTGCATCGAAGTTTTTGTTAAAAAAGTTAGTGATTTTCCACTCTATCCTAGATTCGTTTAAATTAAATTCTTGTGGAAATTCTGTCCAGATACCAAAATTAATTATCTCTGTAGAATGAAGGCTTTTTAAAACTAGTGGGTTACTTAACTTATGAGTTAGTTCTCGGTCAAAAATATTATTAATTAGAGATGTGTTACAGCCAGTATCGATCAAGCATCTTATAGTGATGTTTCTTATTGTTATTGGTATGATTGGTAGTTCCCATTTGGTGGTTCTTGTATTTCCGAGGCTAGTATTCGAAAATTTTCCACTTCATTTCTGTGGGCAAAATTATGAGTTCTAAATGAATTAGGTTGCAATGAATGTTTCCATGTTTGGTTTGATTGTACTGTTCTCATTGATACATCTTCATTGCGTGGAATTTTTCGCTGCATTGATAAATCATGGAAAGGATTTTTTTCTTGAGGATTATAGTATTGGTTATTTGTATTTCGTTGATTAATTAGATTAGAATTATACGATGGTGTAAAACTGTCCATAGGATCATAGTGTCTATTTCTATTTATATTGGTTGAAACCACTTGATCGTTGTTATTTTGGATGGAAAACAATGGAGTTTTGTACGTTTCATTGCTTCTGTACTTATAATTATTATTTTTAAAATAACTTTTTTGAGGATAGCTGAAACTATTACTTCTGAAATTTAAATTATTTACAGGAAGGTGAACCTCACGCTCTTGCTCCATTTCTCTAAGAAGCTGATATGCTTCATCCAGTGTCAAACATTTGTTTTGAGTTATCAACAAGGCCTTATATTCAGGGATGCATGCTTTAAATTTGGAAATCGCAAGTGATTCATTGTTAAACGTGTTGAAATATGGAATTGGTGATACTTCTTGCTTAAATCTCTGGTTTAATTTATTTAAAACATGGCTGATTTGATTATATACAATTGTTATGTTATGGTTAAATTGAATGCTTTGCATTTGAGCAATGAGACAGTTGAAGGACTCATTGATTCCATATTTTTGGAGTAATTTAAACTTAATAGTTTCCCAACGAGAATCCGGAAATTGATTCACAACTTGCTGAGGTTTTCCTCTAATTTTTCCCAATATTATCGGCTCCAAAAATTGTCTTTGCTCTTCCGAGCAGAATTGCAAAAATTTGTCTACTGTTGCACAAAAACTTTGGATAGATATGCCATACTTGGAATCAGTGAATTCTTCTATTCTTTGTATATTGCTTAATATTTCACTAAAACTAAGATGAAGTGTGCTAATTCTATTTTGGTTAATCTGTACACTTTTCGATATGCTGTCTATTTGGGCTTTCATACCGTTTGCCGCAGAATTTTCATCAAAAGCCGGAAATTTTTGATCTATGATGCTGCGACTTTCTTCCTGAACTGTGACTGACTCAATGTTTCCGGGCAAATATGCCATTTTACATGTATTGGTACCAACTTACTTGTAGAGTATTCCTTGGTTCCTCGAATACGGTGATGGAACTGGATCCTTGTCCGGTTGTTGATTTACTATGTTGCTGAGGTTCTTAAATGCATCGATGGGACTAGATCCTTGTCCGTTTGTTGATAAAAGGACAAGGTTTTAGTTCTCTTGCCAGAACCGACTAAGTTTACGAGTCTTCAGTTAGACTTATCACATTTATGTTTGTAAAATAATTGTTTACTCCGTATCGTTTTACAAAAACCGATGATTTTAGACGATTCTTTTGAGATACTAAGTCCTTTTTGAACATGTGCGACAATTAATCCTTTTCTTAACGTATGTTTAATATTACTTCACTAGCACTATTCACGGTTTTTTTTCACTGCAATAGTGATTGCTTCCGAATAATATCACTTCGATAGTGATAAAATACGTTTTCCGTTATGGGAATAAGATTCGTGAAACCGACTGCGCCAATTAGGGTTTTCAATAAAAAAAACACTATTTTCTTAACTTATCTTATTTTATTAAAACGAACGTCTTCGTCTGTTCACAATCGAAAGTAGAATGAACTAAAATCTTAAATCTAACATCTTCTGCTTACGAACATATGTACAACAGATGTGGGATCTTTTCTTGTACGCATTTTGCATTATTTACCTAAATGTATTATTTCCCACGTTTTCAATATGTACATTTTTCACCATATGGTCATCACAAGAAAGATTAGGAAAAAGGTTATTTTATGGTTTTATTTCATAGCATCCTTTTCCGAATCTTATCTTATGGATGCCATATGTGTTGAGGATAGGAACTATCCGTAACTTGCGCTTGGCGATAAAACGTCTAGCCTTCATTTGTGTCGCGTTTATTTCAGCAGTAATGTAAATTTATGTCTCATTAACAATGATTACCAAACAATTTCGTATAATGTCTCAAAAAGCTCAGTTTCAAGTGATCCATGATTTTTGAGCCAAAAAGCGATTTATTTTTAGAATAAGAAAACTATTGATGATTTATTAAGTAAAATTTTGTGAAGAAGTAAATGAGCGATTTTCGTAAGATATAAAAGAAGGAATCCGACAACTAGCATTCATTCCTTTACATTCTGAGCAAAGTTGCGAGGAGCGCAACAGCAACAAGTTAGAAGGTAATGAAATCAATATGTTGAAATTCGCAACTTTGCCGATAAGTAAGTTGTGCGTTTAACACGCCGACTAAAATAATTTATAAGAACCACCTAATCATATGCCGCCTTTTTGGAAGTCCATTCAATAAGTTAGCTGAAAACTATTTCGCTTTTAGTCAATAATTTCGAATAAATCTTTCCAAAACCCGTCGTCTATTATTCGTGGTACACATCTATAATAGTTGAAACGAAACATCGCCAACAGCGGGCTTTGATGTGAGGACGGTGCGACAACAAACGCCTAGCCGTAAATGCACCAATGAAATTATCTTGGGACATCAATCCTACGAGTCCTAACAGCTGCAGTGGTATTAAACATATGCTTAACCGCGGATTTCGAGAGATCCACGAAGGAAGAAGACGTTCAAAGGGCGTTCGAAATGTGACTCAGTTATATCGCACTAGTCTCAAATTGTAAAAGTTTCCTGCGATGACTTTTTAAAGCATCTATCCACTATAAGTCAAGATATAATATCTCAGATATATGCATTGCATTTGGTCAGGAGCAGAAAAGGCTTGCACTACTGGGTAAAATGCTAACAGCGCTATTCGGCCATAATGATGACATTAACCGAGACATTTGCCGTGACATCGAAACAATGCAAGCGAATTAACAAACTTTGAAGCATACTTTGAATAAAGAATCGAAGCTGTTCTTCCAAGTAACCCAGCAGTTAAAAAGGATGAATTCAATGATAAACAAGCGGCGAGGTGCGACCCTTGGGGTCAACACGGACAACTTCCCTGTAATATCTACATAAATATTGAAAATATTAAATACAATAATAATAATGAAAATAATCATACTTTAAATAATAGTAATGATAAAAACTCATTACAAATTGGAATGACTTAATATTATTCATATCATCTTAGTGAGCGTCCACTGAATACGTAAGGCTTTTGGAATGTAAGGGGTCGGATTGAATCTTTACGCGGATGAATCGGAGTTAGCACAGGTTCCAAAGCGTCTTTCACATAACTAGTTATTTTCATATCAACGCTTGAAAGACAAAAGGGCGCCAGCAAAAATGTTGGCGAAATTCGGATTTCAGGGTTATTGAATACAGTTTTGTTTCTAATCCGACCGAACTAGATTTTTTAGCGTGATGGCAATTTTAAATAGTTGCATCAATACTTTCCATGGGTGCTGCATAAACATTAAATCGGTATTATTTCACCATTTTACATGAATTAGAACAATATTCATTTTTAACTTCCCAGTATATGGGAAGTTCTAGTAATCGCCTCGAAAATCGAAATTGAAATTTTCAACTTATCTTTACGTTTTGAGGTCTTTAGAGTATATTTTAAGTGTTTTTAGAAAAAAGTATGTATGTGTGTGTGTATGTACGTACGTATGTGCGTTCGTGGACAGTTTTTTCTACGAGCATAACTCACGTAAACAAAGTCGTATAGACTTCGTTAAGGTGTCAATCGAAGCGTCTTTGCAATCTTAAGAGCTGATTAGTTTTTGGTACATTTCGGTCGGGGGGTTTGTTGTTTTGTCCCTTTAAAGGTCATTTCTGTCATGCACTATATCACGCGAACCAAACATGCGATTTGCATCGCTAAGGTGTCAATCGACGCGTATTAACATTTGTATGATTCTATCAAGTTTTTGAAAAAAATGTTGGAGCCGTTTTTTTAATTTAAGGAAAAAAGTGCAAAAAATCAGGGTTTTTTCAAAAACAATAAATTTTTAACCTGATTTACGGAACACAGTAATCAATGTTTATAAAATTTATACACTCCAAACAGTTTTTGTAAAAAAAAACTAGCAAAACCTTTTCTCGTGATTACAAAAAAAAAATTAAATAAAAAATTAAAAGTCATGATTTTTAAGGTCATTTCTGTCATTCACTATATCTCACGAATAAGATATAATATTTGCATCGTTAAGGTGTCAAACGATGTGTATTGACATTTTTGTTATGTTTTTGCCTTTACAAAAAAATCATTGGTGCCGTTTTATAATTTAATGAAAAAATTAGGATTTTTTCATAAAAAAATAATTTTTAACCTGATTTGTACAACACGGTAATAAATGCTTATAAAATTTATAAATCCTTATCAGTTTTTTAGAGACAAACCAGCATGATTACAAAAAAAAGTTAAATTATAAATAAATAATCGCGACTTTGAACGCCATGTAAAAAGTGTTCATATGAATGATATTACCTGTCTACTCTTATTCTAAAGACATTGTTGTTAAGCCAATCAAATTTTATTAATATTTGCATAATTTGAGCAAATTTTTAATAGTTTTACACTACCGTGTTTTAATTTTAATGAAAAAACTGCTTTGAAACCAAAAAAAATTAAACAAATTTGCATTTGTGGTAACGAACGATTTGAATGGTAAAATGTTTTGTAGTCAATACTTTGCTAGGTCATATGCTTTGAAAAGCTTTCATCAAATGAAAAATTGTAATTTTTAGTAGTTTTGGTCTTTAGTGTTCGTAAGATTTTAATTACTCCATCATCGCTCATAATGCTTTTTAGTTTTTATATGCAGTTAAACCGATTGTTGACATTCAATGTTTTCAAGGCTGACTGAAAATAAGAAATAAGTATTAGTAATCGTGAAAAAATACAAATTAAATGATTATACCGAAGTCATGGAAATTTTGGATACAACTATTCAAAATGGCCACCACGCGACAAAATCTTTTCAGTGGGCGTAATAACAAAAACTGCATTCATTTTTGCTAGCGCTCTTTTGTCCTTAAAGCATCGATATGAAAATAACAAATAACGTAACCTGCCCCCTCCCCCTCCCGATTAATCCGCGTGAATATTCAATCATCCCCCTTACCTACGTAATCAATGGACGCTCCCGTAGATTATACGACTAATATTAAGTCATTCCAATTACTGTTATGAGAGGTACAGTATTATTATTTGAAGTAGTATTATTTTCATAATTAATATTTTGTTTAGTATTTTTAATAGTTATGTAGATATTACTGGAAAGTTGACCGTGTGGACCTCAAGGGTCGCATCTCGCGGCTTGTTTGGACAGCATCGTGTAAACTTCTAAAAAGTCGAAATTCAGTTTTTTGCTTATTCGATAGCTATGAACTATGGTGTGTGCGACCATAGATTGCTCAGTTCGTCAATTGCACTTGAGCGAAAAACACTTTGACCACACAATTAGAACTTCATTTCTCTCACATTTTTCCGCCGCTATTGAAAATGAATCGTAAAATGGGGGATAATAAACCAATCCAACGTTGACGTCTCACGTTAAAACAAAAGTACAATTTGATAAAAGATCATGAAGCCAAAATTTGGAATCGAAGTTTTGAAAGAAAAATACAAATGTGGCAAGTCTGCTGTGTACATGGTTATTAAAGACAAAAAAAAGTTATCGACGAATACCTTTCATCGCAAAATGTTGAAAATATATTTTTACTCGATCAAATAGTAGAATCCATCAATTTAGTACAGGATGATTTGATTGCAAGCAAAACAAAACAATCTTCGATTGCCGATTACTTTAAATATAATGTTTGTCATTCGCTGCTTTTTTCATTTTCAGTTTTTCCTTCATTCATTTATCAAAAAATAGTTTTATCTCAGTACACATTTCCTTTTCACGTTCATTATATGACTTGATTTGATCATTAAAGAGCCATGAAAATATATGCATTGGTTTTTTATTCAATTTTACTCTCAATAATGGAAAATCATTTTGGTTCGACTCAAATACCTGGCAATAATGGAACCTGTTAATAGTGGAATTCGTGTCAATAGTGGAAAAAATAAATTCCCCACGGGATTCCGTTATTGACAGGTTTTACTGTATAAAAACAAAAAAATATTTTTTTTGTACAATTCAAATGTGTATTTCTTAAACCCAAAAAGATTCAAACTTACATTTGTAATGAGGATCTTTAAAAAATTTCATGAATATGCAATTCAGAAGAATTATTCAGTTATAGAGGAAGAATTTTTACCCGTTTTCAGGTCATAAAAAAGTTTCGGGCGTATGTATGTGAATAATGCCACATTCAATTCTACACGGTTTTATATCGCCGTTTACCCCAGCCCAACTCTTCCGATCGCATGAATCTTTTTCTAGTGGCAACTATTCGCGCCTACATAAACTCTGCAAGAGCTAGGGAACCCGTGATGGATCAGCTGTGCTCTTTTAATAGCCTACTTGCCTAATTGGCGTCACACTATATTATGGCATTTTAAGTCATCATATGATTTGAAATGTCAAATCATACGCCTTGCTGCGTCAGTTACATGCGTTAGTTACAAACTGCTTGCAATTGGAGCGAACTGAAAACCTGTAGATACGGTGTATCGACGCAATTTTCGACAAAGCAATGCTACAAAGCATACCGCCAAATTTGATCGAAAGTTAACCAAGTGTAATTTAAGGAGTACCTAATACCTACTAGCGGACGGGAAGCTGATGGGAAAGTCACGGAAGTCTTCCACGCTAAAGACATTCGCACCTAAATTCTAGAACCCACAGCGTCGTGCCTGTCTATAAAAAATTCTCTCAATGGTAGCCCATAAGGTGTATTTCCTCTTACCATAAAATGTCTTTACTGGCTCACTAGTCACAATTCTGCTTCGATGCATGCATAACGCTGCTATCAGTGTTCTGGAATCGCATGCCTCGATGCGCCGAACTATACTTTTCAGCGCCAACACATTGTTTGCCTCTTCTTTGATTGCTTCTTCTGCTGCGCTAACGTGATGATACACTGCGCTACTGAGACTTCTGTCTGATATCAGCGCATTGGTTTCAAAGACAGTGTATAAGCGCAAAAGCGCGGAAAAGCACTGCGTTACACATGTCTAGTTGGGTTGATAAAGGTTTGGTGAGCTTCGCAACTACTTTGACCTCAAAGGTCTATTGTGAATCCTTGAACCACAGTATATATGAGACACATTATGCAATCGAGGCCTTCAAACATTAAATTTCCTTCCAAGAAATTGTACCATGTGCTTGGAAAAATTGACGTTTTGCAAGCACTGTCAGATTTGCAATGGATAAAGCACTTTCGCGTATCTTTCACTTCAACACATGAAATAATTTTTCATTGAATTGATTTTTCAAAAGCGAATGAGCTTTGTGTAAACAAAGACGTTCCATCAATGTAATTCAATAAACCGAAATTTCTAAGGATTTTTTTCACGCGTAACATGAAAAGTACATATATGAGGGCTGGTTGTGCCCCGACTAGTAATAACTGCCATTTTGTCATAAATGTCAGCAAACATGATAAATGAAGGAAAACATACGATTTTTTGCCAAAGAACCGCGGGTCGCATTTGATAGTGTGTGTTATATGACAGATTGCATACTGTGTCCTGAACCATTCGCACCTTCGCAAGTTCTAGGAACCTCGAGGAGGTGGCTTGGAGCCGTTTGTGAATGCTGGAAATTTGTATAAACCGTATTCAGTCGTTTAAGTTACTTTGCAGAAGCGACACGTGTGTTTTTCCCAATGTTTTTCAGGTGACAGTTAACCGCAAAGTGCCCAGTCATAGTACGTATCAGTGTCCTGTATTTCGGCTTGCCTCTGCGCTAGAACTGAGGTCCAAAGCGCTTTCTTTCTTTGTTCTTCATGTTGCATAAGTTACGTGATTTGAGGGTTTTTATGATCGGCTCAGAAGCGTTCCGGTCTCATGAATGAAATTGAATCTTCTTCCTTTGTGAGGCAATCCGCTATTTCATAACCACCTATCCCGGTATGGCCAAATACCCACATGAGAGTCACCTTATTGGTGTCTCCTAATGTATTATTTGACTGCTTTTGCTCCAATGTGTGTGAGTAAAGCACCAAAAGTGATGCTCTATTATCAAAAATGATATATATTTTTGCATAACGATATCCGCTTTGTGCACAGTGCGCCGCGCATGCTCGTATTGTACGTATTTCTACTTGGAATACGGTGGGTTGTAAACCCATGGGTATGTCTAGTTTCAGTCTCGGCTCATTAATTCTCGCACGCGGGTTACAGTTTTCTATTTTAAACCATCTATGTAGAATACCAGCCAGCCCTGGGAAAGGAAATACCAACACTATTCCATTCTTCTCCGCTGCGAATTGAGACATAAAATTCGTTACTGATATTGTTTTGAGTTGCAATTAAGTCGGTGTCCATGATGCAACTTACTGGTCCTTTCCGTATTTTTAAAAGTGCCAGAATAGTCATGCAAAGCTATATTTTCGTATTTGTAAATTTACCTCATTACAGAACAAGCGCTATTTTTCACTGGCATCCGAATTGCCTATATTTCTAATTAGCTGCCTAGTTCTGGCCAAAATCCAAATAAAAAGATTATTCGAATGGGACAGGCCAGACTTCAAAGTGAATCTGTATTTATTCATTAACCCAAAGTTTTTTATTAAAGTTAATTTTTACATATAATGTATTTACAGTACACATAAGCTGGTATGCACGGCAAAATATCATCACGACACAATATTATTATACACAACGTGGGTGAGCCACTAAACCCACGATCAAATGTCACATTTATAGTTACTCAATTGTATCATAAATTGTCATTAATACTCACACCATATTAATACTCACCCAAATCATGCAGAGTACTTATTTGTAGTGCCTTGCGCAGTCTCAAAACATAAAAGGTGTCTTGTAACGGCTCGCTCGAAAGCACGCGCCTACTGGAATTATGACCTCATGTAATCTCCAAATAGACATGATCCCATTATGATATGAGCATACATGTTGAGTGACTTGATTCGACTCTACGCCGTTTCCAATGTTGACTTGCCTCAAAGAGGTATGCACATAATATGTGCGCCTCACAATATTCTTCGGCGATCTTCAATATTTGGGTGAGTCGTGTAATCGTATTCTCATCTTTTAAGTTGCCTATGTAGAAAATAGTTCCATACTTAATTTGATTTCTGAAAATTTGGGTCAAAAATCGTTGAAACACCGACGGAGAATTAAATAGACCTAAAGACATTTTGGTGAAGTATTGCGCTTTTTGCGTAAGAAATCAAGTGTATTTGCTGCTACCTTCATCGAAAATTATTTTTCAAATTCAATACGATGAACACTCGAGCTCCATATAGATAATCTAATTGATTCTCTGCCAATGACAGTGGATACCTTTATTTCACCATTTGTTTATAAAGGATTCGAAAATCTGTGCAAATTTACCACTGTTTTTTTAAATAAAACGATTGGACTTGTAAATTTAGAATGACAAGGAAAGATGATGCCCTCGTGCAGCCATTCACCCATTTATCAGTCTACTCCAGTTTCATCAATTAGTACATTCTTCATCATTACTGGGATTTTTTTCGTTTTTGTTTGTTCGGATCATAATAAGCTGTTTTATTCGCGACATTTACTGAAATAAACTTAAGAAATATGGTCTGTGCATCACATTTATTGGTTGTAACACTTATATCGTTGTCAAAATGATTGATAATTCGGTTACCTTAAATCTATATTCCAGTAGCATTAATTGTCATGGACACATGTTTCAAAAATTCTAGCCCGACGAAGTTTTTGTAAACAGCCTAAAATCTTCAATTTATTTTCTAAAATGTCAGATATCACCGCAATATCTATTTTAAACAATTATGCCTTCAAAGATAAACATTACTTTACATTTCGAATCGTGCATCAACGGATTTTTACTCCATAATCATGCTTTTGTTGCACTATTTTAAAACTCTCTTCGAGTTATTGATTGCGGATTTGTTTGGACAAACAGCTAATTTGTGGTCAAATTTGTAATTCGTTCGTTACAAGTAAAACGTTTGAAGCCTTGTCCTTTTGCCCCACAAGCATAACATCGTAGTTTCCTGCTTCCATTTTTATGTCGGTGTAAATTCTCTTTTCCTGATTCTTTTTTCTTCTCTGTCCAAAGTTGAATCACTTTTTTTCGAAATTGCTTCATAAAATTTCGGTTTTTCTTTCTTGAAAATGATTTTATTGCCAAATCAGCTGCAATACCCAATCACATTTTCTGGTGAAATGTTATCTCTGCTAACTATTCGATGCATCTCTAGCACATATTCCTGTACTCGTGTCATTAAAATATTTTGATTTTCTATACTGTTCGTTTTTAACCTGAACTCCCTCACGAGGAACATTTTTAAGATATTCTTTATTTTAAGTGATGGCGATGCTTATAACGAAAATAGAGTACTCTTTTCTTCAGCTACTTTCTAATTTTGTTCGCCATCGTTATTACTTTTGTCATCGTCATCTCAATATCACAAATTAGCGTTGAATTTGGCTTCGAAGATTATCCTTGTTGTCTTCATACCAGATATCCAACACATGAGATATCGTAACCAGCTCCGCAACTAAAACATTTCTGCAGTACCTTCTATCTCTCGAAGGTACATGTACTAAGTATTCTTTGAAGAAAAATCTGCGCCGCAGTGCAGATCTACTGAGCCATTTTGTTGTATCACCATAGAAAACTTAAAATAGTAATTCCGCAGATCTACTTTTGAACTGCGTTGTATTTTCTTTAACATCTCAAATATCTCGTAACGACGTTGTCTGTTAATCGATCGCCGGACTGTATACGTTAAACTCTCGTTCATAAAAATCATTTCTAACAATTATTAGTACAGTAAAACCTGTCAATAACGGAATCCCGTGGGGAATTATTTTTTTCCACTATTGACACGAATTCCACTGTTAACAGGTTCCATTATTGACAGGTATTTGAGTCGAACCAAAATGATTTTCCATTATTGAGAGTAAAATTAAATAAAAACCAATGCATATATTTTCATGACCATTTAATGATCAAATCAAGTGATATAATGAACGTGAAAAGAAAATATGTACTGAGATAAAACTATTTTTTGATAAATGAATGAAGGAAAACTGAAAATGAAAAAAGCAGCGAATGACAAACATTATATTTAAAGTAATCGGTAATCGAAGACTGTTTTGTTTTGCTTGAAATCAAATCATCCTGTACTAAATTGATGGATTCTACTATTTTATCGAGTTTTTACTGGACTAATAACAAACATTATTATTTAAAGTAATCGGTAATCGAAGACTGTTTTGTTTTGCCTGCAATCAAATCATCCTGTACTAAATTGATGGATTCTACTATTTTATCGAGTTCAACGGCCAAAAAAATGCCACTATTGACACGAATTCCACTATTAACAGGTTCCGTTATTGACAGGTTTTACTGCAGTATCCTCTTCTTCTATTTCCGATCCACTTATAGAATTAGATATTTTGAGTTGAAAAAATCAAATCGTGTTTATGCTCTCCAATTTCTAAGCTGCAGCGTTTATTCGATTCAGATATCAAAAAGTTTTTTGACTGGATTGCCCATGTTAATACATTTTGTGATACATGTGGCGGCCAAAATGAAATGGTAAGCAGTTTATGGCTGCAGGTATATCTTATATTCTGTTTATTCTAAACAGTTACTTAGTCTACTTACAATGCACTGACTTAAAATTTATAGAAAGTGGCCACTTGTATTTAGACCGTAAAACACATCGGTAGTCTCATTCAGTGGTTAGTAAAGCGCCACCATACAATAATTAGAAATAACTGCAAGTTGACTTTTTTGCCATAATTTGTCGATAATATGATAAAAGTTAGACCTGGACGTTACATCACTAGAAACGCAAACATGGGCTTCAATGGAATGATGAGTCTCTTGGAAGAAAATATTAAAGCATCTACCAATATCATTTGCAAAGAAGAAAGATTTGATGCATTTGTTAGGCTCCTGTGTAATACATAATGAATATGAAAGCTTCATTTACTCAAGTATCTAAGCTCAACAATTTAATAAAGTTTACAAGAAGTTTTTTTTCATTGTTTTCCTCATATTTCGTTCAAATTATCAATTCTCGCTATAATCGTTTTATTTTGAATGGATTAAGAAAATGTTACTATTAAATTTGTTGTTATATGTTTTTATTTACTAATATATTTTATATTGTGAAAATATTGTATGCCCATCTTTTAATCTTTTATTTCATTTGGTTAACTAAATAATAAATGACAGTGAGTATTTGAACTATAGCTCACAATTTTCATACGTTAATTCCCGTCCTGATCTCTGATATAATTGAATTTATCTTGATTTGGGGCCTTTCATAATATATGTCGTAAAACGCGTGGCCCTACTTGCTTGACCCCCTCCCTATCTATGTAGCTTTAGTCTAGATCCCTCCTTCTAATGTTGGAACGTAGCCAATAAGATAATAAAACACATAAAATAATTTAGGCAATTATTTTATTCCTGAAAATGTTTTCCTACAAATAATGACCGTCTATAAAATTATTTAGAATATTTACAAATAGCCTATACTTGAGTTAAATTTTAGAAAATTTTATTTTTTTACCAAAAAATCTGGAAAAACCATTTTATTTCAAGGGTTTATCACAACAGCCTTGAATATTTTCAATAATTTTCAAACAATAATCAGACTTCCCGACCGTGAGAAAACTCAATTTCAGCTGCCTCTTGGCACTTTCCCATACTCCGCCAATAAAGATTTAATTAACGACAGTGAATTTAATCAACAAGTGGGAATAAAATATACTGGTTGCAAAGTTGAAATTTATCTTAAATCATAATGTAAATGTCAAACAATTGCCGTAATTTTTAAGCATTCAATTAATGTAAACTTAGCTTACAAATCAGTTACAGCTGCTTTAACTACTGTGGATGTTAATTATTTGTGTCATTTTATATAAATCATTCTAACTTCCGAAACATCTTCGGTGCGAAAGAGTATAAAATAAACTTAGTTAACATACAGTCAATTAATTAATTGCTAAGAGTTTCGTTATTATTTAACGAGGAATACTCTTATATGCACATTGTGTACGGTAAAGAACGAATAAAGAAGGGTGTTGGAATACAATTGTATTCGCAGTTATCTAACAAGGAGGTAAACTCGTACTCTCAGATCGGGTTGAAATTTAGCATATAAGTAAAAGACGTTAAGAATATTCAATTCATAAAATATTAGATCGCAACACCCAATCCAGAGAAAAAAGCCTTCAAGTTTTCACCGTCTTTTATGAATTAGTAAGTTTTCAGTGCAGATAAAAGCAGTGCAATGTAATAAGCAATGTGCGTCGCGTGTTCAATTCCCGTTTCCCGAGCTTTTTTTTGAAGAAACATTTAAAGTTATTAGTTTTATGGTAAATCAGCAATGTGCGACTATAAATACATATTTATTGCAATAATCAGTTAGCTATTCGTTCATTTATATTGATGAATCATACTAAAAACTAGAGATGTGTAAGTAATGACTATAATATCACCCGAGTAATATTACCTAGTCACGTAATGCTTCATCACCCATTACGCGAGCATGGCGAGTATCACGCATTACTTCACTCCGTCGGTCCGCATTCCGCGCAAGTGCGCGAAGCGGCGGCGAAATAACCCGAACTAAACGAAAGAAACGGTTGTAATGCGTAATGCGCAGATAATCACTTCATTTTTAAGTATCACGATCACGTTATACAAATAAGGTTCTTTTTTTCGCTGTTTTCTAAATCAGTTTAAAGTGAAAGGCCTATTTTGTTATTTTAGCGACAGTTGACTAATTTTTAATTGTTTTGACGCACTCATTGTTGTTTGAGTAAGTAGTTATAATTTTGGATTTTTAGCTTGTAAACCTTGAAATTCGGTAATATTAGGTGGGTTAGCGTTTTTATTTGTTTAAAATGCCACCGAAAAGAAAATTAGGCCCGTTGTGGAGCCATTTCAAAACGTGGCAAGTGTATATATTGTTCACAAATAATCGCAATATCGTCCAGTTCAATCGGTAGTTTGAGAAGACACTTAAAAACAAAACATCCTACAATAAATATTACAATGCAGAAACACGATAGCGTGATTGAGAATGAGCAACTGAGCGAGAGCGAGAGATAAGTGCAAGAGCTATCCAGGTCCAGGAATCAATAACAAACCTATTCGTCAAATTATCATTTATTTTAATATTACATATTTATCATCTCATATTATGTTACTCAGCTCAAGACACCGATCCACCCAAACAAAATTATAATACGCCATACCTATATAAAGAAATGACACAAGTATCCAAGTATGTCTGATTCCTTTCATTACAAGTACATGCTACACTCGTATCATAATACATCATCATCACAGTAGGCACAGGTCTAATACTGTAATGTCTGACTAGAACTAGGCAAGGTTACTGAGTGGGTAATGCAAAGTAATGCGTAATGCTTTTTGGTAATATTACTTTAGCGAGTGATGTGATAAACATCACATCACTTTTTGAAGCACTGTTTTGCGCATCTCTACTAAAAACCCAGTTTTGAACAGTTGGATAATCAAAAATTGTTGTGATTGAAGCAAAATCATAGCTGTTGATTGGATCATCCCTTGTTCCTAGAAGCAAACCTGCATCTACGATTGGCTTTTGTATGTATTTGCGCATGTATTTGCTTCAGTTGTAACTTCATATCTTTTATTGTACCAGTTACAGTTACAGTCGTTAGTTTATGGCTACTCACGACGGACGTCATTTTGTTTTATTGCTTTTTGCCAAATTGACATCGCGACACGAAGAAGACGCAGAGTTGCTTCTAGAAACAAATGATCTTATCATCAGCTATGATTTTGCTCGATCACAACAATTTTTGGGTTTAAAGAGCAGTCGTGAAATGAACCTTGCGAACGGTTCAAAAAACTTCAGGTTAAAGCACTAACATTTTCCACAGAGTTGGCCCATCCTATTTTGGCGGCATCGCATTATGGCGTGCAATCCCCAGGGCCGAAAATCACTGATCGCGTGAAACCTTATCGAAACAAGCCGCGAGTTGCGTCTCTTGAGCTCCACACGAACAACTTTCCAGTAATAACTAAATAAAAAAAACACTAAACCATGAAATAATAGTGACTCATTGCAGTAAGTGGAATAAGTTAATATGAATCGTATCATCCCCTTATCTATTAAAAATATCAATTATTTATTGTTTTTATGAATGTTTTCTGCAATCATAAAAACTATATTTTTTGTTGGATAAGTAAAAATCATCATCCGATCTTCATCAATTGTTACAATTGGAAACAAGATAGAAATTTTCTGCAAATTTTTTTTCCAAATTTAATTTTTTGCAGTTTTTTATTAAATTAAAAAACCACTGTACTGAATCTATTTAAAAAATTACATTTTAAAAATCTTGTTACGCTTTGGTCGATCCCACAGTTGCATCATTAGAGAAATTAAAATTAGGTAATATTCGTATCAATCCCTTATTTAGTATAACAATTAATTATTATTTTTATAAGAATACTTTATGCAGTATTTGATTTTTAAAAGCATTGATTGCCAGAAGTGCATTTTTTTAATTTTTGAAAAAGTCTGTTTTTGCTTTTTTTTATTGAATTAAAAAAACAGTTGTATTTAATTTCTTTGAAAATTTGGTGGACCCATGATATTTATACGATTTTATTGACACCTCAAAGACGTTTATATAAAGTTTTGTTTTTGAAATATCAGGCGTATCAAAATGACTTTGGATGTGTCAAAACAAAAACCTCTAAATCCAAAACTTTATGGACAAAAATGTTTCAAAAGTTAATAAATAGAAGTGGTTGAAATCGCTCGTTCTCCTTTACACGGTTTAGCTTTGACTTGCAAAGGTAAAATTACAGGATAAAAGGCGACATAATTTACAACAGTGAATTGAAAAGAGTTAACACTATCAAAGACCTTGGAGTTATTTTCGATGAGAGACTTCGCTTTAATTTTCACTATTCTGACTTAGTAAATCGTGCATCACGTATGTCTGGTTTCGTACTTCGAACTTCCCAACACTTCTCCACTATCGAAAGCTCCCTCACACTTTATAAAATCCTGGTGAGAAACATTCTCGAGTATGCTTCGGTTGTTTGGTTGCCTTATCATGCTTGTGATCGTACACTGCTTGAGTCCGTTGAACGTAAATTTACAAGATCTTTGTTTTATAAATTCGGCCTACCGTATACGGAGTATCCTGATCGGTTGAGAATTCTGAAACTTCCCTCACTTCTTGATCGCAGAGTACTTCTCGATCAATGTTTTTTGTATAAGTTATATACCGGCCTCAGCATGTGTCCTGCATCCGAAAGCATAGCACTTCGCGTTCCTTCCCATAACACCAGGAGTTTCAATTTTTTTAACCCCACCATTGCTGAATTAGCTGTATACTTCAACTCTCCTTTGCAGAGAATAATGAGACAGCATGATGCACTTCAACTTGGTCCTATGTCCTCATCTTTTTATTCTTTTAAACGTACTTTAACTTCAAAACTTGAAACACTGTAATTTTAATGTGTAATTAGATCAAATCTATTCATTGAAGTTTCCTAAATAAATAAGTAAGCAATTCGAGTATGCTAGTGAGAAGTTTCCAATGCGGTGAGACAACGAGGAAGCGTCGAAGGCAGAATCGAGAATCCGGAAAGCGCGACTACGAGAATACGAGTGAGGAGTTTGTCAACGAGGAAAGTTCAAAGGGGAACTGCAGTGAAAACGGGTGCTCCAGTGTTGACCAAACGAGTGTAAAAGTTTATGAGTAAATAAATTAAGTTACAATTTCGATAAAAGACTGGCAATTGCCGCGCGCTATAGTAGCGGAACTCGAGGGGTTGCCCTGTTCACATACTTCCTGATAGTCAAGTCAATGATGGACGAGGTCACTATTGATTGAAGTAGTGTGTCAATCTAGCTATATAAGCTCATATCAACAGCACTCTCCCATACCCCACGACATGCGGCGTCCGGCTTAGCGTTATTGAATGCCTCTTCTATGTCCAGGAAGACGACTTGTTCATATTTCTTACAGCGGAGGGCAACATAAACAACAGAGACCACGGAGTGCAATGCCTTCTCTGCAGATCTGCCTCTCATATACGCATGGTAAGATCGTGATAATGGTCTCCAATTTCGGTCCATATGAAGGTGTCTACTGGCCTTTCTATAGTGACTAGCCATAAATCCTTCATCGAGGTATGGTTGATTTTCCCCGATTTGTGAATAAAAACCACCCTTACTAGCCTCCAGACTCTTGAAATGCAGCCACACTGTAGAAATCTGATAAAAATTCTTTCCAGACAGCAATGTGTACAAGAGACTTCTAGAGCATTATTGGCTTGATGCCATGCAGTGCAGGAGATTTAAAGGGTGGTGACAATTGAGAAAGGCGACCGGCACTGTAGTCCGCATGATCTTAATGGTATAATTATTACGCTATGGTCACAGGAAACTGCGATTAACAAAATGATAATAATTTCATTATTTGTGCTCCAAACGAAAAAAAAGGAAAATACACGTATACACGTACACCCTTAACAGTTAGTAAAAAATGCATTCAGTTAAAAAATTAGTTGTTGCCATGCCATTGTAGTGTATTCCTAGTTTCAAACCTGGAACTAGCCCATACACAACTAATTTCCCACACAAGCTTCTGTAAGTAATTTCCCACACAAGCTTCGGTAAGCTCTCTATTATACCAAAACGCATCCTCAAACCTATTTCCCGAATTAATTCCTCAGCAAAGAGCTTTACCTTCATACAAGCTACATTGATATGGTCATCTAAATTTCCCTTTTTGTCACCGTGTGAAAGTCTTAGAACATTGAACCTAGAGTAAACAAAAATATAACTTACGCGACGTTAATTGGGGCAATGCAAAGTAAGCTATATTGGACGCGACGAATTCCGTAGGAACTAATTTGAATTTCGTTCGATTGGTTATGGTCAGTAGATTTAAGACTAGAGTAGAAATTTTTATGTAATAAGCAAATTTAGTGTACATAAAAATTAAGAAAGAAAATTGTGAATAAAAAGAAGGAACGAAGCTGGGACTCGGCCTCATAATTGTTCCATAGTCGAACGAGGTTGCTTGTTTTAATCTGCAACTTTTGCCTTCATATCAGCAAAACGTTTTGTAGAAATATTTGAGCAAAGGATGCCTTATTCGGCAGACTACAAGTTGCCTTTTAATTCGGCAATTTAGAAACTTAGCAATATCGGCTGCCTGTCCTTTTGGATTGCGCCAAACATGTGGCAATTAGACAGTTGCCGGTAGGTCTCTGATAGATCCTCGCTGTCTCTTTTCCCACTCTGAGAATAACTTCTTCCACACAGAGAAGATCATTTCTCTCGAAGAATATCGTCGAAGACGTCAAGGAAAGCACGCAAAACGTCCAGCACCCGAAACGCATCTGGTCAACCATGCACTCCACTTACATTAAGCTCATTACACCATGTACACAGGGTTAAATTTTCCAAAGTAAAAACATCAAAGGTTAACCAAGTGTGAACCAATAATGCTAATTAAAAATTTCTTAGGACTTATGATGTTCTTAATTAGGGCTTCTAATAATCCATATAAAAAATTAGTTGCATATTTCAGATAAATTGCCTTCACCATATATTTTACTTAAATTTTGCGCTACTCTTCTTTTTCCGTCTATACACTTATTTAATAATTAATTCATATGTGTAATATTACCATTATTTTTCAGAAAAGCCTGATGTAACTTTTATTGTTAGTGACAATGACATAGTGGATTTGATTTCTGGTAAACTGGAGCCCCAGAAAGCATTCTTTCAAGGGAAAGTAAAGATTAGAGGCAATATGGGAATGGTATTGAAACTGATGGACTTGCATCGCTCTGCTCTTGTAAAAATAGAGCAACTACGTTCGAAATTGTAAAAAATGTAAATAGAACAATGGTGTATTAAGCTTATGACAATTCGTCTACCTTAGCATAGGTTGTAAAAATATGAAATTCAATGTATGTATATAGTATAAGGTATTTTGAAATATATTGTTGGGCATGGTAAATTTTATTGCAAATTAAAAAGGCACTATTCAATTGTGGATGCAAACCTGATTTTTTTGTAGGATTTTGTTTTCTGGCAATAATCCTGGACAGATCGTTTTGGACAGCCTGCAGACTGAACCTTTATGGTAGTAGTACGTGGTAACAACATAACTTCCAACTTTTAATAAATATTTTGAAAATAAAATTGATTGAGAGAGCATGCTGTGACTATTGCGGATCAAAGTCCAAAGTATTTACGAAGTTAAATCATATTAAAGAAACATTTCGTGCTAAAGTTCCGTCGATACCTAGAAGCTACTTCTGCTTGTCAGTTTCCAGTTATTTGACTCTTATGGTTCCACCTAGTCTTTCAGTGTCAATAATTATTATTAAATTATGCTTACGAAAAAAACCCGAAGGGCAGGCATAGCTGATTAAATTTTCTAAGAAAATGTTTTTTACTAAATTATCAAATGCGTATTTTTCGAAACATTTTTTTCTTCAGTTTGTGCAAAGCAGAAGTTCTAACCAACAGATCGGATTTTTATATAACTATGACGCCTTATATACTAGCAGCTATCGTCCGAACTAAAAAAAATCGTTTGTATTAATAATTTCTTGGTTTTTCTTCGATTTTTAAGGGAAAAAACGTGTTTTTCAAACGTTGATTTTGTAAATCCGTCATTTTCTTGTCTATTAATAGTAATGCATAATGTGAGACCGGGCGATAATCACAATTCTATGAAATGAAAATATTTAATTTTTATATTTTCGATCATTACAAATGGAAATGTGCTTTTCACCACCTATCCACCTTTATTTCGAGAGGTTCACTGACTACAAAAAAAAACAATGAAAACACTCAAGTTTACCAAAAATAATTTCTTTTTCAATTTAAAAGATGAGTAAAAACATTCAAAAAGATAATTTAATTTTGTGTGTGGGGGGGGGGGGGGGAAACATGTTATCAGCTTAGTATCATGAACGTCACACCACAATACTAAATCAACCCTTTCATTACGACGTACTACTGTGTACAAATATGACCCGGAAATTTTAATTTTGCGGGGTTTTCGATAGGGACAAATCTTTACATTTTAAGTTGAAAGTACTGTCACTGACATCACGGCAAAATCTTCATTAGTTGAGCAGTGACGCTCATTTTCGTAAACAGCCAAAAGTGATTTTTTTCGATTTTTACCATGTCCGAAAATATTCATCAAAGAAGTTCGATTAAATTTTATGTTCGGAACGAAATTTCTGCTGCTGAAACGCTCATAATGTTGCAAAAGGCCTTCAGTGAACAGGCCAGGTTTAAAACACAAGTGTATGAATGGTATAAAATGTTCAAAGAGGGTCGTGAAGGCTTTGAAGACGAACCACATCAATGACGACCAAGAACATCAGTTGATGAACAACACGTCACGCAAATCAAAGAATTTGTGCTGCAAAATCGTAGATTGACTACTAGAGAGCTTGCTGATTCTGTTGGAATTTTAAATGGGTCAATTGACACCATTTTAAAAGATGTTTTGTGCCTCAGAAGAGTCAAATCGCGATTCGGCCAAAAATGCTCAATTTCATGGAAAAACAGCGTCGTGTTATATAAGCTGAAATGCATGATTACGAGATATGAGGCTTGGATCTATGCTTACGACCCGGAAACACCGGATCAATCAAGTGAATATCGTGCTTAAGGTGGGACAAGACCGAAAAGATCGCGCCAAAATCGCTCAAAAATCAAGGTCAGTTGACAGTTTTCTTCGATTATCGTGGTGTGGTGCATTATGAATTTCTTCCAACCTGTCAAACTCTTAACAAGGAGTACTATTTGAGTGTCATGCGTACTTTGCGTGAAGCCGTGCGTCTTTAAAGACCGGATTTATGGAGAGAATATTCTTGGTTTTTTCACCATAATAATGCACCATCTCACACTGCGCTTGTTCTTCGTGACCATTTCGCCAAATATTCCACCCATATCGTTCCGCATCCACCGTATTTGGCTGATTTAGCACAGTGTGACTTCTGACTATTCGCTAAGCTTAAGAGACCGCTCCGGAGACACTGTTTTGACACGGTAGAAGAGATTGAAGCCGAATCGAAGAAGGTTTTGATGGCCATATCGAAGGAAGACTTCTCCAAGTGTTTTGATGAACGAAAAAATCGTTGGCATAAGTGCATTGGAGCCGAAGGGGATGAAATTGATTTTGAAGAATAAATAAAAGTTTTAAAAATTAAAACAAAATTCTGGGTCATATTTGTACAGTAGAAAGTATGAAAAGTAATAAAATTGGCGTTGTAATAATGCATTGGCAAATTCAAGTAATTGGTCAACAAATTTACGAAATACCCGAAAATTGCACGTGAGGGCGCTTGTTTTGATAGTGTGAAAGGGTAACTCGAATTGGTTGAATACTCTAGGGCCACCACAGCAGCAAACGAAGAAGTGGAAAATGTAGGTCGTGATAACATGAAGTCTATTTAAAATAAAATTATAAATATATATCTTGAACTATACATTGAACAAAAAGGATTCTAAACTTCACTTATTAGGTACTATCCCTTATACCGATTCTTATTGTCTGTGAGGTACTAAGTACTGAAATATAAATGTGGACAATCATGAAAATTTATGAACAGTGATTTGAAGGAGCTGGAGGTGGTTTTGGTCGGTAGAAATACGGCATGTCAAGAGGCAGGAGGTGCTTGGAATCTTTTTGAAGATTTCCACCTTCTTAAGTTGCAAAAAATACACGCTTATTATAAACATGTTTTGATAAATCAATAAAGTTTCGACGAGTTGTAATAAACCGTGTTTCTATAATAAATAACAGACACTACTGCTTATACACGATTTCAAAATTCTTTATTTATTACAAATATATATTTCGGACACTAGTTGTGTCCTTCTTCAGTGGTATACTGTGTCTGAAGATGAATGTGGCATAATCTATCTTAAATATCCTAAACTTATTGCTAATTAGATCGTCAGGTCCTTATCTGAGCCCTGGTTTAACTTTATCTTAAAGGATTAGTTCAATTAGCTCCGAAAAACCGTTCCCAAGATCATGATTCAAGCGTTTTGATTCTGGGATTCTTGCTATCATCAAACTCTCATGCGCATCCAGTTGAGACCGTTTGTGTACCATTTTCAAACATTTTGAGTTTGACAATGTGATCGTGTGGCCCTTCTCAATTATATGTTTTGCCACCGATGATCTGACCTCCGTCCTTCCATTTTTGATGGATAGTTGAGCTTCTCTGATGTGCTCCTGCATTCTTTTTTGTATCGGTCTAATAGTCTATCCGATCTCAACTTTGTCACAATCCTCACAAGAAACCTCGTTTATACCGCTTTTTTCCGTCGATGTTCGTGGATCCTTAGTTGTGCCTAGCAATGTTTGAGTTTTAAATCTGTGGCTTGTTATTGTCGCATCTATGTTGAATCTCCTTAAAATCCTTTTTAATTTCCGCTTATTGCTGATCGTTTAACTGCTGCTCGTTTCATGAGTTCCCGATTATTCTCGCTTCCTTCCAAGTTCGTTAATTCTTGAACCCTAATTTTTTGTTCCTTATTCTTGATCCGATTTTCGATGATTGTCGTGTCCAAGCCATTTATTTTGGCTGTTTCTAAGATGTACTTCTTTTCCTTCAAACCGCGTTCAGTACTTAAAGGGATCTTGAGCATTCGGTAGATCATTGAGTTGTACGCTGCCATTTTGTGAGTAAATGGGTGATTGGATATATTTTATTTCAAGAATCCATGAACATCGACGGGGAAAAGCGGTATATACGAGGTTTCTTGTGAGGATTGTGACAAAGTTTACATCGGATAGACTATTAGACCGATCCAAAAAAGAATGCAGGAGCACATCAGAGAAGCTCAACTAGCCATCAAAAATGGAAGGACGGAGGTCAGATCATCGGTGGCAAAACATATAATTGAGAAGGGCCACACGATCACATTGTCAAACTCAAAATGTTTGAAAATGGTACACAAACGGTCTCAACTGGATGTGTATGAGAGTTTGATGATAGCAAGAATCCCAGAATCAAAACGCTTGAATCATGATCTTGGGAACGGTTTTTCGGAGCTAATTGAACTAATCCTTTAAGATAAAGTTAAACCAGGGCTCAGATAAGGACCTGACGACCTAATTAGCAATAATTTTAGGATATTTAAGATAGATTATGCCACATTCATCTTCAGACACAGTATAACACTGAAGAAGGACACAACTAGTGTCCGAAATATATATTTGTAATAAATAAAGAATTTTGAAATCGTGTATAAGGAGTAGTGTCTGTTATTTATTATGTTTTGATATATGAAATTAACGAAAACTCACAATGAATAATGCTAATCCAAGAAGCATTTGACAAAAAAATGGAAGGCATAGAAATATATACTAAGCAACATGATGAAATTGATATTATGGTCTTGGGGGAAATATTTTTATTTATTTATTTATTTAGGAAACTTCAATGAATAGATTTGATCTAATTACACATTAAAATTACAGTGTTTCAAGTTTTGAAGTTAAAGTACGTTTAAAAGAATAAAAAGATGAGGACATAGGACCAAGTTGAAGTGCATCATGCTGTCTCATTATTCTCTGCAAAGGAGAGTTGAAGTATACAGCTAATTCAGCAATGGTGGGGTTAAAAAAGTTGAAACTCCTGGTGTTATGGGAAGGAACGCGAAGTGCTATGCTTTCGGATGCAGGACACATGCTGAGGCCGGTGTATAACTTACACAAAAAACATTGATCGAGAAGTACTCTGCGATCAAGAAGTGAGGGAAGTTTCAGAATTCTCAACCGATCAGGATACTCCGTATACGGTAGGCCGAATTTATAAAACAAAGATCGTGTAAATTTACGTTCAACGGACTCAAGCAGTGTACGATCACAAGCGTGATAAGGCAACCAAACAACCGAAGCATACTCGAGAATGTTTCTCACCAGGATTTTATAAAGTGTGAGGGAGCTTTCGATAGTGGAGAAGTGTTGGGAAGTTCGAAGTACGAAACCAGACATACGTGATGCACGATTTACTAAGTCGGAATATTGAAAATTAAAGCGAAGTCTCTCATCGAAAATAACTCCAAGGTCTTTGATAGTGTTAACTCTTTTCAATTCACTGTTGTTAATATTGTAGATGGCGTGAAATGGTGTTTTTTCAAAGAATAACACATCATAAAGCATTTGTCTACGTTAAGCGTTAGGCCATTTTCTGAACACCAGCTAGACAAGATGTTGATGTTAGCTTGCAGGTTGAGGCAATCACTATAGTTTTTTATGCGAGCGAAAAGCTTAAGATCGTTGGCGTATAAAAGACACTCACAAGAGAAACGAAAAGGCAGGTCATTTATGAAAAGTAGAAAGAGAAGCGGTCCTAGAATTGAGCCCTGAGGGACACCTGAATTTGGAGAAAACGGACACGAAGTGCAGCCATTGAAAACTACCCGGCAGTTTCGTTCGGTAAGATAAGAAGATAGCCAATCCAAAAGAAAGTCTGAGAAGCCAAGGGTGACTAATTTATTTAAGAGAATATCATGAGACACTGTATCAAATGCCTTTGCAAAATCTGTATAAATAACATGAAAGTCCAGTCTGGACTCGAAAGAATTTGCAACAAAGTTTGTAAAGCCAACAAGATTAGAAGACGTGGAATGAAGGGAACGAAAACCAAGTTGCTCTTTTGCAATCAAATGACCAAAGTGATAGAGAATAAAGTTATGAATATGTTTTTCGAGTAGCTTGCAGCAGACCGACAGTAGGGAAATTGGTCGGTAGTTTGACGCTAAATTAGCGGGGCCATCTTTATGTATTGGGACAAGAAGAGCATATTTCCAATAGTTTGGGAATGCTCCGGCAGTGATGCTTTTATTTAAGATTATGCTCAGCGGAAGGCTTATAACATCTTTCGTTCGCTTAAAAAAAGGGTAGGAAGGCCATCAGAACCAGCTCCTACATTTTGGTCAAGATTTTCTATCAGAGATTCAACAAGAAATGATAATGTGTAGGGCGGTGAGATGACAGTGAGGAAGTGCCTAAATCTTATATTGGGACTGGCAATCGGTTTAGGCGGTAACAAAATAGATTGAAAGTGTTGTGCAAGGAGGTTACAGCAAGTCTGGGGTAGATTGGCATGAGAAGTACCAAGATACATGGAGGCTGAAGGAGTTGCGCGAGAGCCGCGAATATTTTCGACATGTGACCAAAAAACCTTCACATTGCCTAATCAACATTCTCATAGTATGAGAAACGAGCCTGATTTATTTTAAGTTTGGTCAGAGTACGAAGTTCTTTGTATTGATCTAAGTCATCTTGGAAATTATGACGTTTGTATCTAAGGCGAGAAGATTCTTTTAGATGTAGCAAGCGACGGATTTCAGTAGTAAACCAAATTGGATCAGAAGAAAGAGAAGCTGAAGATACAGGAACAAATTGTGGAAGGATTACTTCTAGAATATTGTAAAAACGATCGACAGCAGCATCACAGTATAGATGTAGTAGCTCACTCTCCCAGTCAATATTACTTAATGCTATATTAAGGTCCGGATAATTCGCTTTATGAAAATTAAATTTAGGATATTTAACTGGCATATGGGTAGTTCTATTAGGTATAGTGATGTCAACTTCCAAAGGAGGATGATGGGTATCAATCTTAACGTAAGCATTTATGGCTAAAGAGACATGAACCAATGTTTCAGGGAGATTAGACAAAATCAGGTCAAGTATACGATTATTGGTATTTCGTACTAAGTTGAATTGGAATAGTGCACAACGATGCAAAAAAGAAATTAATGATGATGCGACAGGATCGGTCAAGCCAGATAACTCAGGGACGCCTGATGATGGCCAGTCTATGCGTGAAATGTTGAAATCACCACAAACTATAATTAGATCGTTGGGTTTCGTAACATTTGTCAAATCATCGATCAGTTTAAAGTACTCTTCTTACACACCAAAGTAACTACCACACAGGATGTATACGCAAGATATAATTAAAGCGTAATTATTTGACGGGGAAGTTTTAACTGTAACGCAATCGAAGTAATTTAAGAAAGAAGTAAAAAGAAGTTCAACCGGCATATGGTTTTTGATGGCAATCAAACCTCCGCCACCAATTGATTTCTTCGTGGCAGAAAGATATCTATCACATCTGAAGATATTATATGAGGAGAGGAGCTCGGAACTGGTAATAGAGGAGTCCAACCAGGTTTCAGTTAGGCAGTCGATACCATGTTGCGCAAGGTCCGCGGAATGGTTAAGGTCTTTCAATTTAGTCCTGAGTCCTCTTACATTTTGATAATACAAGCTTAAGTTAGTAGAATAAGAATTAAAATTCGTTTGAAACATTTTCATTTTTGTTTAGTTGAGGAGTGGCTGGTTGAAGGAAATTTTTTTTCGGTGAGATGCAGTAAACTTTTTGACCAAAATTCCTGGAGGCCAAAAATCAGGTTTGAGAATTACTTCAGCATCAGGAGAAAATGTAATCATGAATGAGGATACAATTTTATTCGATAAATTGTAAGCCATAAGTTTAATGCATTTCACAATTTTTGGAGTAAAGCCCAGTTCTTCAGTTATAAAGTCGGATAAATCCTGTGTCGTTGTGTCATAAGCAAGCCTAGATATAAATACTTGCAATAGTGGCTGGACAACACGCCAAGGGTGGATACAAGGGGGTGGTCATGGGGGTCATTACCCCCCCTGAACCTGGGTAAACTAGTGATTTTTACGATTTTTTTGCAATATTGTCTTCTATTATTGTGATTTTCGAGGCAGTGACCCCCCCCCCCTGAGTCAAATGCTGGATCCGCTCTTGCAACTCAAAGTATTTTGCGTTGAACGTGTTGCTGAGGATTGTTTGTGGTTACATGTGATGACACCGATGCAGTATTCACCAAGCTATTTGGTGAAGTTATTGCCTTCTTAGCTCCCTTAAGAATTGCTTCACGCCCAGATTTGGGGGCGTCACAGATAGCAGGAGCAACAGGAACGATCAGTAAAAATGAGGAAGGGTGTTGCAGTACATAAACATGAAACAGAAAGTGAATATAGCATAAACGGTTTTACCGCTGCATTTTGCCGTAGGCCAGACAAAAGAGGTAAAAAGACGGCAATTCACTATATATTAAAAACGGAATAAACTTTGAAGCAAAACACAACAACATAAATTTCTCAACAATAACAGGCATTCAAACATTAAAGATAGGCACTTTTTATCAATCGGCAGAGAAATTTGCGACATTTATAGATCACATTGACTGCATTTACTTATAATAATCATTTTTAACGATAGCAGATACAAACATTACCTTACTAGAGGACAATGAACAAATACGAACCTACTTGGACACTCTTACAACCAATAGTACAGAATTCATTAACACCAAGGATCCAACCAGATGGATTTCAAGAACACTTTTGGATCACATTGCTCTTAAGCAATTAAAAACAACACCAGCTATGCGTTTGAAAATTGATCAGGATAGCCCATCGCCTTATACGGGTTACAATAAAAACACAAGTAACTAAAAAAACTATACCGACAAAAAATATATAACACACATTGAAACTGACAGACTCAGACGTAACGGAACAACTAGTAGCAAAGAAAAAACATGAAAGTATTAGAAGCAGAAGCCGCATCTACACTTACTCAAGTAATATGGACTGGAAAGTAGTCATGGATATCTAGAAAAAAAATTTCGCTTCCAGAAAAAAACGGGAAGCTTTCAAAAATACTATTGAAGCATCCTACAAATAAACTAAAACTGAACAGTAGGAAAGAAGTTATTGAAACAATTGATTCTTTCAGAAACCACAAAGCGCCTGATGGAATTTCCGTCAACGAAATAAAATTAATAAAAGAATACATAGCAAACATACTGGTTAAATTAATAAATGCGTCAATTAGAAAAGGAGAATTTCCAGAGCATCTGAAAGAAGCAAAAGCACTTAAATTTAAGAGCGGGTTCGAAACAGAACCAAAGATTTATCGTGCAATAACGCTTCTGAACGCCATGAGTAAAATAATGGAAAAAACTAACTAACTTATCGAATTAAAAGCTACTTAGAACATAACTAAATACTGAATGAAAATCAATTTGGCTTCCAGGAAGGGAAAGGTACAACAGATGCTTTTGTTGAGATGGCGAGGCACATAAATACTAAAAGGGATAAAGGTCTTTACGTCGCAGCAACCTTTGTTGATCTTAAAAAAGCCTTTGATACGATAGTACATCATACGTTAATTAATCGATTTCATTCCACCAAATAGAGCTAGACAAAGCCTCAAGACCACTAACAGCCTTTTCCACCGGGGATGGACACTACCAGTTCAAGAGACTTCCTTTCGTGCTGAAGATGTCATCAAATAGCTTCCAGAGAATGGTCACCATCGCTCTAACAGGCCTAAGCCACTCAGCATTTTTGTATGTAGACGACGTCATGGTTTTCGGATGCAGTAAAAAGCACCACAATGACAATCTAGTCAAGGTTCTTCAACGATTACGCAGCTATAGTCTAAAACTAAACGCAAATAAATGCAAATTCCTTAAATCAGAAGTTGTTTACTTGGGACACCTCATAAGATCCGAGGGAATAAGCACGACGTGATCAAAAATTACCCAATACCAAAGAATGCGGATGACGTTAAGAGATTCGTAGCTTTCTGCTATTATTATCGTCGTTTTATTCCAAACTTCGCAGAAACGGCAAAGAGCCTAAACTCTCTGCTTAAGAAAAAAGCATCGTTTATTTGGGAAGAACAACAACAAATAGCATACGACCTTTTAAAACAAAAACTAATTACGCCACCGATGCTCCAATATCCCAATTTCGAAAAACCATTCATCTTAACAACGCACGCATCAAATTTTGCACTAGGAGCAGTTTTATCTCAAGGAGAAATCGATGCAGACTTACCGATGTCATATGCAAGTAGAACTCTAAACAAACACGAGTTAAATAAGCCCGTCATAGAAAAAGAGTTATTGGCGATACACTGGGGTATAAACTTTTTTAGGCCGTACCTATATGGACGTAAGTTCATAGTGGTATCTGACCAGAGGCCATTGGTATCGTTATTTACGCATAAAAGTCCGTCCTCCAAACTAACCAGAATCAGACTGGATCCTTCCGATTATGATTTCCAGAAAATATACAAAAAAGGTAATATAAATACCAACGCCGACGCATTGTCGAGTATAGAGCTAGATTCGGATATGCTCAAAACCATGATCCCTCCTATGAACGATGAAAATAAAAGTAAAAAGCTGATGGCGATTACTAGAAGTAAATCTAAGAAACAAATAATAAGTGAGATTACAGAAATTAACAAGAAAAATAAAGGGAATGATAACGTTAATGTGTTTAATTGTACATCATTATCAGACTTAACAGGGGTATTAAAATTGAAATTCAAGATGCTGCCCAGCAATAGTGAAAGAATTAATAAGACGCAAGAAAAAGACAGCAATAATAACAGAATAAATACGACGCGAAAAAGAGATAACATCGATGAAAATGTTAGCATAACGCGAGAAAACAATAATATCATTGTGTACTGTAACGATAAAATGGCCGAGAAATCCGTTTCCGTCAACAAGTTACAGGTAACAACTAGTAACATCGTCAACTATGACACGAAGTTAGTTTCAGTCATAAAGAAGTTATTAAGTTATTCACACAATAAAGGTATTAACGAGTTAGCTCTATCTACTGAAGATGATATATTCAAGTATGTTCAAAAAGATGAATTTAAAGAAATATTCAACGCGTCACAACAAGGAGCACATGAGAAATTAAAAATAATGCTATATGAACCCCCCTCACAAGTTCATAGTGAAGAAGAAGAAAAAGAACTCATAAATGAGTATCACAAATTGCCACACGGAGGTCATGTAGGAGTACACAGAACATGTCTAAAACTAAAACAAAGTTACTGCTGGAAAAATATGAATAAAATGGTAAAAGAATTCATAAATAAATGCGAAAAATGCAAAACTAATAAAATAATCAAGCATACAAAAGCAACAATGACGAAAACCGATATTCCGTCCACCAGCTTCGAAACAATCAGCGCAGACATAGTTGGCCCCTTGCGAATCTCGAATAATTACCGCTATATCCTTATAATACCATGCGAATTGACAAAATTTGTAACCGCGATACCTTTAGAAACTAAAGAAGCCGCAAGTGTAGCAAAAGCAATAGTAAATAATTTTATATTAATAGTTGGACATTTCAAGACATTAAAGACAGATTTAGAAACCAAATTCACTAATAACCTATTAAAGGAAATATGTGCACTTCTAGACATCAAGCAAATATTTTCGACCCCATACAAGCACGAAACGCTAGGAGTTGTAGAAAGGAATCATCGCGTCCTAAATGAATACCTCATTGTAATTTGCTAATGACAACAATTGGCACGAATGGATTCCATTCTACACTTTTTCTCACGATACAACACCGCACATTGACACAAACTACACACCATACGAGCTGGTTTTTGGCAAACTCTCATACCTACCTAACGATATTTTCGAGAATACAGAAAAGCTATATGATCTAGATAACTACGCAAACGAGTTACGTTTTCGACTAAAATTGTCTTTAACTAAGGCCAAAGAGCTAATTGAAAAAACACAAATCACGAGAATCACAGGAATAGTAAGTGACGTACCTTCGAACCGGGTTTTGTATAGGTGGGAACCACTTTTTCAATCACTTCCAACCAGTGCAGGTTGGTGCTTGGTGTACGTGGTTACAAGGCGTTTAGATGGGGAATCAGTGGCATTTTGCGCCTAGGGTACGGTCGCCTGGTGACGGTGATTTGTTGTTTGTGAGAGGGGTGTTGCGGTTGGTTGATTGAGGTTGTCAGGTGGTATGCGGTGATTTGTGTTGGTAGAAGAGTGTAGAGGTTTGTTCAGGTGTGTCGCGGTGATTTGTGTTGTGTTGTGAAGGGTTGCTGAGCGTGGTTGGTAGAAGGGTGTAGAGGTTTGTTCAGGTGTGTCGCGGTGATCTGTGTTGTTAGATTTGCATGGTGAACAGATGTGTGCATGTAGATACATTTAGAGTGTTATTTGCGAGGCGTTAAGCGATGTTGTGGGTCCAGTTGGTTAGTTGTTAGGGGTGTAGGGTGTGTTAGAAAGAAGAATCTATTGAGTTTTTGTGAAATAGATTACCAGGGCGTCATGAAAGGCTGACGGCAAAATATTCATGAAATGCAATGTGTGCAAATTTATCTTCCTACATTAATGCAATTGTACCTTGTAATTGTAAATTGTCGGACAGCATTCCGATAGGTTATTAGAGTAGTAAGTTTTTTTTTATTATTAAGTTTTTAATTTTCATATAATAAATTTTTCTCTATTTTTGCTTACAGCATTATTGTAAATTTTTTAAAATATGCGGCTCCACAAGGCCTATTTTGCAGCTGACGTAAGTTAGCCTAGGATGTCTGGTAAACAAATTCCTCGAAGAATAACGTTAGAGGAATATCGCAAGAGATATTCGACCATAGATCTCCAACGGCCACAAAAAGTTTTGGCTGGGGTTGCAGCAGCCGAGCAGCGTGAAGAAGCTGCGTCAGGAGCCGCAACAGAGGAGAATAAACAGCCTGTAAAGGCGAGGACGACGTCACCTCCCCCTGGACCTCAACCTCTGACGATTGAAAAGCTGCAAAGACGGTTGCAGTGCAAAAGGTTCGTGCCTGAACCTACGTCAACGGAGCCCTCCAAAAAAAGAAGCGTGGTGGACGTCAGGGGAAGTTGCGTCAGCAGAGGGCTGAGCTTCACAGAATAATACCGCTAACAAATGGAGCGGGTAAAATTAAGTAAATAAAAGTATTAAATAGTTTAAAATAGTGTATTAGTTTTAATAATGTAAAATAGAGAGATAAGTAAATTTAGATAAAAAATAAAAAGATGGAAAATATAATTAAAGATTTTAAAATTGCGTTAGCATCTAGTTTTGAAGATTGTATTACCGGGTTGAGGAATACAACAAATAAATTTAGGGATGGAAATTTTTATCCGACATTAGATGAGAAATACAGGTTTTTACTACAGTTGATAGAGTTTACAAAGCTACATCACCTATCGTTTTCAAATGGTTTGCTAAACGAAACATTTATTCTTCTGGTGAATAATGAAAACTCGTCCAGCTCTAACTATGTTCAACAAGAATGTGTTGGTGAAGGTAATCAACAAGGGGGTGGCTCAAGCGATATATCAATATCGTTTCAAATAATTTCCAGGAAGGAGAAGCAATTTAAAAAATTTAACGTCACAGGTGTCACCTTAAGTTTTCAGATAAAGGACTACACCAATATAGCTGTTGATCCTTTAAGTGCTTTAGAAAAAATATTTGATAAAATAATTGCGGAAATTCTTGGTAACGCAAATTCGGAGTGTAAAATGAGCTTTAAAATAACACTCCCAAAATCACCACACGTTAAACCCATATGGTCGAGTTTAAAGCCTGTTCAGGAAATGAATGGTAAATACATAATGGTTGGTTGGTTGGTTGTAGTGGCAGCCCCCTTTTATCCAAAGGTAGCTCACTTAGGCCACGAGAGGCCCATTGTGATACCACAGAATATATGGGCGGCACTAGAACCTGCGGGTTGACGAGAACCATCCAGATTCTCGAATAAAGCCGGCTATGCAGCCAATGTCCAAATCGGCTGCTTCCGTGAGGTTGTCTAGGAAGGGTGTGCCCAAGGTTTGCATGCGCTTCCTGGACAGCGCCGGACATTCACACAGAAAGTGTTTAATGGTTTCTTCCTCTTCCTCTGATCTGCAACTTCGGCAGAAATCATTGAAAGGGACACCCAGTCTTTCTGCGTGTCTGCCGATCAAACAGTGTCCCGTTAGTACGGAAACGACGGAACTCAGGGTGTCGCGGCTTATGTTGAGGAGCCGCTTGGTGCGTTTGGAGCACAGTGCGTGCCAAGTTTGCCTGGTTGTGCTACAGGTTTCTTCGAGCAGCCAGGCCCTATTCGCAGCCTACATAATGGGTCTTATAGCAAATGTCAACCAATTAAACACTAAATTTCTTTCGGATGATATCATTCAGTTCCATGCGGATGTCGTAAACATGCCTTTCGGTGGGGGGCGTATAAATAAAAAGTACACAGATGATGATGAACTTTTAAAAAGGAAAAAAGTATTAGTGGATGCGGGTAAAACCACTAAAGCTGATGATCTTTTATGTTTATCAAGGTGTACTTGTTACGCAATGAAAATGGTTGAGGGTAATATAAGCCGTGTTTATAATTCAGTCATTTTACAATCTTTGGATTTGAAGGCTGATGAATTGTGTAAAAATGCCAAAGTGGTAATCAGTGAGAATGGATGCAACATCCTAGATCTTTATAAATTTCGAAAATACTTATGTGGGTATCAAATTGTTGTTTTCGATAATATTCGAGATCCGAGTTCCATCCTTTTTAAAATTCCGCTACAGGATATAACAGCAAAAAAAATTTACCTCTTCTATTTCGAGAGTACAAAACATTTTTACGTCATAAAATTGATCACCGGATTGCTTTCCAAAAGTTATATTTGTAACTATTGCGATAAAGTTTCAAATCATTCGTTTCATAAATGTGAAATGAAATGCCCGTACTGTATTACATTCCCACCCTGCGTGTTTGTATCACGGATGATTGACTGTAGCGAGTGTAATCGCGGGTTTAGAGGACCGCTATGTTTCGCTAACCATTTAGCTAAAAAGTTCAGAGGAAAAACTGTATGTGACACTTTCAAGATATGTGTATTTTGCACAAAATATATAAATTTTACATACAGGAAAGGACTGAAACATCAATGTGACGAATACTTCTGTCAGATGTGTTCAAAAATACAAACGTGCCAACATAACTGTTTTATAAAGCCCTACATAGGTAGAAATGATAAAAAGTTTCTCATAATATTTTTTGATTGTGAGACTACTCAAGACGGCCTGTATGGAGACAGCTCTTCAACTTTTGCACATGTTGCAAATCTAATTGTAGCACAACATGTTTGTCACAATTGTTTTCAAGATGAAGATATAAAATATCCATGTGATACATGTGGTGTCAGACAGCATATATTTGAAAAAAGGGATCAATCCTCTATTGTGCAATGGTTTCTAGACTATTGTTTAATACCCAGACCATAAGTGAGCAACGTATATTGTTATGCACATAATTTACAAGGCTATGATGGTCATTTCTTGATTTCGGAGTTAATAGCTAGAAAAAACCATATTGAACCTTTAATGAATGGAGTCAAAATTATGAAGTTGACATGTGAACAAGTTTCATTTGTTGACTCGTTAAATATAAATAAATAAATTATATCGGTAAATACCCACCACCAGAAATGTACGGTTGCAATACAATGAAACCTAAAGAATGGATGGCCTTTTTAAATTGGTACAATACAAAAACACAAGATATTTTCAATAATAGAAATGAGTTGTTGCGATATTGTGTAAATGATGTTGTTATTTTACGACGAGGATATATAAGGTTTATGGATGAATTTATTAAAATGACCGATGTGAACCCCTTAATAGAAAGTCTCACAATTGCATCGCCATGTATGCTAGTTTTTCGGAAAAAATATCTTGAAAAAAATGTCTTAGGCGTAATACCTAAAAGAGGCAATTTCAAAAGTAAAACACATTCCGTAATTTCTTGTAAGTGGCTGGCTTGGAAAAATTCACAAACTAGCGGGTTGATAATCTCCGCAAACAACAATGGTGAGTTAAAGTTGAATAAGTGTGGATTCTATGTCGACGGCTTTCATAAAGAATCAAATACTGTCTGTGAGTTCTTTGGCTGTTATTATCACGATTGTAGAGATTGCTTTAAATTTCAAGAAGCGACTGAAAATAGCTCGTTGGGTTTAGAAACAATAAATCAAAGATATGAAAGCACACAAAGACGTATCGAGGCGATAAGGAGAAATAGATATAATCTGGTATATTCGTGGGAATGTGAATTTAAAAAAGTACTAAATAAAGATTGGGTTTTAAATGAAAAATTGCGAGAATATTATAATGATATAATGCCACCACTATGTGTGCGGGATGCTCTATTTGGAGGTCGTACTGAGGTATTCAAATTATACCATAAAGTAAAAGAGGGAGAGGTAATACGTTATTTAGACTTTACCAGTCTGTACCCGTATATCAACAAATACGCACCGTACCCCATAAAGCATCCTGACATATTTCGAAATGACAATATACCTCCTATACATGAAATTCTTTCAATGCATGGTTTCATTAAATGCGATGTAATTGCTCCCAACGACTTTCTCATTCCTGTGTTACCCTTGAAAAACAACAATAAATTGTATTTCACACTCTGTAAAAAATGTGCCGAGAAGAATAAAGTTTCAAGTTGTGATCATTTAGACGATGAGCGAAAACTCACAGGTACATGGGTAATTCCTGAAATAGCCTTAGCTGTAAAACGAGGGTACAAAGTCATGAAAGTATATGAAGTATGGAAATATGAATACACAGTGTACAACCCTAATGCAAAGACTGGCGGATTATTTACTGAATATGTTAATAATTTTTTGAAAATTAAACAAATGGCTAGTGGCCGGGGTAATAAATATATAACAGATGAACTCAAAGATAATTTTATTGAATCATACGAAAGGCGGGAATGTATTGTTCTTGATAAAAACCAAATTCAAAAAAAATCTGGTCGACGTAATATTGCTAAACTTTGTTTAAACTCATTGTGGAGCAAGTTTGGTCAAAGGAATGATCAAACAAACACTAAAGTGATAAATAATTTCAAACAATTTTGTGAGCTTCTCCAATCACCAGGTGTAGAAATTTGTTCAATTTACCCGGTTGATAATGATATCATGTAGGTTACATGAAAATATGTAGAGTAAAATCTGAGAACTTTGCCACATGCAAACATACCTATCGCAGCTTATACAACGGCACTAGCTAGAATTAAATTATACGAACTATTGGAAAAACTGGGTTCATAGATTCTCTACTGTGATACAGACAGTGTCACATTCGTGGATAGTAAAGACAAACCAATAAATTTTCGGATCTCTGACTTCCTGGGTGATCTGACCAATGAGGTGGCATGCTATGGTTCTGATGCTTATATATCGGAATATGTGAGTACAGGCCCTAAGACATATGGTTTAAAAATTGAAACTGAACATGGTCCTGAACATGTGGTTAAATGTAAAGGCATAACTCTTAATACAGAAAACTCAATAGTTGTAAATTTTGAATGTTTAAAATCTTTAGTTTTGGAGGATGATTTATCTGATGGCGTACATGTGACGACCGAACGTAAAATCAAGCGAAAGCGTCCAGGTGTTGTTGTATCAGAACCCGAAAAAAAACTCCTGAGATTTATTTTTGACAAAGGAGTTGTGTCGGATGAATATTTCTCTTATCTCTATCGTTTTAAAAGATGTAGACCAAACAATTAAGATAATATTTAAAAGTTTTGTATAAAGAATAAATATTATCCATTTTTATTGTATTAAAATTTTATATTTGCATTTTATAGTTTAGATGTTCATATCATGTAAATAAGTTGTTAAGTGATGTTTGTCTTGTTATGAAATTAAACAATTACGTTTAGATCATATGATGAAATTCGAATATTTGTTGGAATAAAATATAAGAACCAGTACTCTAAACATTTCTTCCATTTCATTACTAGTCTTGCAACCATCAGATATGGCACATATTATTGTAGATATCCAGTTTTTGTGTGGGAATAACGGGCAATATTTTGCGAAAGAGCTTGCTGTCCTACAATTCGGATGACTTATACCATCAATGTATCATCTTTCACCACCGTATCCACACCAGGAGTTATCTTTTCAGGGCTGCAAACAGAACGACTTTGACGTGTATAACATTAACGGTTTGCACTGGGATGATGGCTATATCAATTACACCAGTCTATCAGATATATTTAAAAAATATGCTACATCGACGATCTATGTAAAAGGTGAGATAAAAGAGAAGTTTGTGAAAAAATATCTACCATCAACAGATATAATCCAGTTACAATTACCAAAACTTAGCGAACTGAGAAAGTTTCACACATATTGCGAAATTCATGAGGGGACACAGTCCAAGCGTTGTGCAGTGCAAAATTGTGTAAACATATGCTTATGTATGCTAATAAATGAAAAATATTGAGTAAAATATGAAAATGTGTTGTTATTTAATATTTTTATTAACCAATCGTTTATTATAAATAGTTTGAGGATTACAAAACCATGGAATTTCATAAAAAAGTCGAGAATAGTTTATGTGCACATATGAAGCACGTGAGGGTATAAAAAAGTCATCACTCGATAGTTGTAATACATCTTTAGCCTTACATCTAGTTGTATCCTGTTTGAAATACTCTCTCACACTTTCGGTTGCGTTGTTGTTGTGGTACATAATAATATTGAAGAATTCCATCTTCTCGAACAAATTTCAAAGGTTCTGGGGTGTTAGCCGGATACTACCTTGATCGACTGGTATGATGTACTCCTTTTTTAAGGGGTTATACCTATGTGAATTTATTTTTTTTTCCAATTTTTTTTTATTGGCTAAAAGTATGCTAACACATCCCTAAAATTGAAATCAAAAAGGTCCAAATACTAATATACTTCAGAAAATTTTTGAGAATCAATTTTCTGAAGCAACTCCAATGCTCGAAACACGTAAAATTTGCTCGCTTTATACTATATAGTAATTAATATACACTGTATAGGGCACGTTCCTTCGTAAACGACGCTAGGAGAGCTTCTGTTTACTCGATCGACTACTCGCTGCATTTGAGGTTAAAGTACTATGTTTTGATTGATATTTTTACTGTTGTTTTGTTTAAAAAAGTGTTAGAAATGAGTAGTAAACTGTACAGTGGCCGTAAAGGCAGTAAAGCAAGTAGTTCATCCAACGAGATCAGCAACAGGCGTCCGCCTAATCGCCATTCGTTTGAGACTCATTAGGATTGACCGCAGGACCTAATTTTTACAATTTCTGCTTAGAAACAGACGCCGAGCGAATAAAGGCTGCTGAGCGGTCAATTTCCGACGTTGTAAAAGAAGCGAGACGCGGCCTTTTAGCATCAAGAAAGGACGAGGAAGAGAAATCCACGGTCTTGGAAGGCCAACTGTATGGTGCTGGGATAGCAGAGTAAAGGTTAAAAAATTTGTATATAGTAAAATTTTGAAAATTCACAACTTTATAAGGTTTTGAAACTTCAAACGCGTTTATCTCGAAAGTGTATTTTTGAAATTTGCCGAAAACGAAACTCCTTCAGTTTTCACCTGATTGACTTGCCGTTATAACTGTAGCTTCTTGATATGATTATCCAGTGAAGTACACACGATTTTAGCGATTGGTTTTGTTTAAAAGAAGTTATAAACAATTGAAGTAATTGTTTGGGTTTTGGGGTTTTTTGTTAAATGGTCGCCATTTTGCGAAAAATCGATATTAAACTATTATCGTGTGTACTTCACTAGCAAAACTCAAGAAGTTTATGAAAAAAAATTTTTATTGGTCCAGATGCAGATGGGGCTGAGAAACTTGTCCGGCCGCGGAACGTCTTTTGTAAATACTAGTGACTTTGACGTGCACTACAGCCGCCATTTTGTATTAAATTTAAAATAGAAAAATTTTTTAGCACTCCCGAAAAGTTGTCCTTTATATTGTTATAAAAGCTTTTTCTCAAAATCTTTGAAAAAAAATCTTGAAAAAAGGCTTGTTTTTTAGCCTTCACATAGGTATAACCCCTTAAATCAGCTTGTGTTGTTTTGACAGTTTCAATATTTTCTTGCTTCATCTTGATCAGATAAATGTACAATGAAGTCCATCCTAGGAAGTTAGTTGATACAGGGAAACGTCCAGGATAACTGAAGATTATTTTAACCTCAAATGTGAGTGGATCGAAGCCCAACGTAACTTTCCGGTTTTGACATCCATCCAGATAGTAGGTGTAGCTCAGTAGCACATCTTCACCAGGAACATCGGATCTTTTCTGCATGCAAGATCTTTAAGTAATTAATTCAGCTGTGCCTCCAGGTTTGCTCCTTTTGTTAGATCGCTGCGGTTTTGCAATGTCCACGATTTTCCGAATAGGTGAAGTCATACTGCCCGAAAGGTTATTAACGTAAGACTGAAAGTCAGGGGTTTCTGGCCGAACCCTTTATACTGAGCTCACGCTGCTTTTAAAGCGCATGACTCCTGTCTACAGGACTGGTTGTAACACCCTCCTACATTTTGCGAAGAGACCCTCGAACAGATTCTCTGGAACAAATGAACTATTTCATCATCATTGGTGTTATAGTTTGTAGTAGAGAACCAGCTCAGAAATCTTTTGAAGCTTCTACCACTACAACGAAAATAAGAAATACACACCAATACTGGCCGCTCGTGGTCGAGAATGCACTCTGTAGCCTCTGTTTATTATTTACAAATACTTTACCATTGTGCCGAAGGAATTTTTTGAAATACTTGTTAGTAGGATATTTACCGAACGAGTCAAAATATTCAGCTGGTCCATTTTTAGGAAAGTAGAATGCTACCCAATGAACACTGCTCTTTTGAGACGGATCTGTGTTGGCTATGACTCATACCGGTTTTCTGATTTTCCGAGGTAAACGATCGCAGGGATAGACACCTTGGTAAAACCTTTTTGTTATGATATTACTTCTCAACGCGTTGATGATCTCTATTGTGTTCATTCCTGTCCTTTCAAGAATATGTTTTCAAGGTTTAGAACCTCAGTATGTGATGTCTCCGTTCACAAACACTGTTGAAAACTTTCCCAACGATCTGATAAGATCCTCATCGAGTCGCTTGAATTCCAAGTTTCCAAATACGCCTGTCTGATCTGTAGCTACAGTCAAGGTGGTAGGATATTTATACGTAATTTCTTTCGAGTAAAGTTTGTTCTGTGATGTGAACCCAGACAGCGATACTTTCTTAAAGAAGGTTAAGTGACCTTCTCAGAAGTATTCAACATTTACAAGGCAATGTGCTATGACTTCTGCTGTGTACTAGAGTAAATACTATCCAAATCTGAATGTTATTGCGATATATATATAGCTTTTTCAAAAGCTTGTAAATACATTCCGATTTTCGTCAATTTCAAGCCTTCCATCATATTCGGCGTAAATGATACAGGTGACGCTTTTCTTTAAAGCTTCTCTGAATCTTCCCTCGATCCTTACCACACCTTGGTTTAACAAACTAGCGCATCCCGAATCGTTTGAGCTGTCTGCTGTTAAATCAAATGCTAACTGAAAACAGCCATCATCAAAGAACTTCTTAGAAATCTGATGACCTTTATCAAAATAATTGATTCCAGTCCCCTTGAACAGAGAAAGATATCCTTTAGTGCTAACTGGTTTTTCGTGCGAATAATCAAACTCTATAGGAAGGTTTGGTACTTGAACACCATTTACTGATAGATTGAAGTTGGTAATTTTGTTATGCTTAAAGTTGAATGGATTCTTTGTGCACTTTCCGGTGTATGAGTCATTATCCACCATACCAAAAACTAGGAAATTCGGTAATTGTCCTATCACTACATTATCAAGAGATAGAGTATAGGTGTTGGTGGGTAAAGTGTAGGTTTTTACTTCCAACCGCTTGTACGGATATACGTTGGAGTACAGTTTCATGTGCTAATAGTATACTGGGATTGACAATGACGTGATTCATGAACATTGTCGCTTCTAGATTTTTACGCGTGGATTAAAGTCATCTTCTTTGGAGTACAAATAAAATTCCAGTTTTTCCAATGAAAGTGTTAAACGGAAGTCCACTCCATTCATTAACAGTTTATCCTGATTCAACATGTCACTATGAATTGTGCCCATCAGTTCAACGACGTTACTCTTTTCCATCATTGCAGACCTTTTAAGATAGCCCTCATTTAACTCAGTAGGACCACCGCCAGGTCTTGAGTCTTCAATCATCTCCATCTCATTCTGATCTAGATACCAACCGTCTGATTCGAGATGAGTTGATGCAACGTCATTACCATAGTTCAGTCAATTTTCAATATAGGCGCGATAGTGGTAATTGTTGTCTTTCTGAGCTATATTCTTACCATTCAATTGTACAGTGCATTTTCTTAAAAGTGAATGCATGAGGTTGTTTGCTACACCATCAGGGTCAGCTAAAACTTCACCTACATCAGCTTTCTTAAGTTTCTCCTTTCCCGTGAAAAGTTTTTCCTTGCCATTTTTAAATTTAATCAGCTGCACTTTGAGGCGTAAGTAAATGCTAGATAAGTCACGATATGTATCTCCATGGCCGAGTGAGACAAATTCCAACACAGAAGAATTATCCAGTGATGCAATAGGTTTGTAAGCAACCTCTTTGGTCTTTAGAATACTGTTTTGAATTGGTGGTGAGGTAAAAATATCCAATTCAGACTTCATACATTCTTTCTGCATCGTGATGGTATTATCTACTTGTCAAATATATCCAATGTACGCTTTCTTAATTGTCGTCGTCTTTTTATAGTTTTCTTAGCTCTGCTCGAAGATAGCTTCCTCACTTTTCTCCCTTTTTTACGGTTAGGCACCGATTTCAGCTGCTTGCTTGTGTAAGGGTTAGCTCGTTTTATAGCTTATCTCCTACCTGTACCTTCCATTTTATCAAAGATTTTATTTATAACTTCTTGGGCTAATTCGTGTACTGCAGATTTTCCATGTTCTTCTAGTACCTGGTTTAGTGGTCTGCTTCCTGCCTCTTTAAAAATGGACTTTTCTGTTTCGACGACTTGTTTGCCTATAGCTTTTGCTCCACGTAGAAATAATGGTTGAAAATAGCGTACCAATCCACTGAAAAAACTACCAATCCCCCTTCGTCGCTGGTAAACAAGTGGCTGTCGAAACAATTCTCCAATGTCAGATAAATTTCCCCCACTCTGGCCAAGGTAGTAACGTGCGTAGTGTGAATTCATCTCATTAACATAGAGGCGTGTTAAATCCTGTATCAAAACTATGTTGTTATTTCGAACTTGCGAATATTTATAGATTCTTACCTTCGTCTGAAATGAAGCATGATGAAAGTTGGAGTAAAGCTAGATTCAAAGTTGACTAGCTTGCCATGATGGTCTGTAATTTTGATTGAGATACTTTCAATAACAGTTTTCTCCAGTGGACAGTACTCCACATGATCGAATCTAAACATGCTATCACAACTTCCAAGCGGGATTGCTCGTAGATTTCTAACCAGTTTATTTCCAGTTATTCTGGGTTTAATAATATCCGTATAAACATATATCCAATTGTTTCCTTCACAATCACCGATAGCTTTGGAGGGCACGTCACAATGTGTTCTTTTTTCAAGTACAAACAATGATTTTTCCAGCTGACTTATACTGTCCAGCATTATTGATTTATCAAACGACTCTTTTATTGTTGCATCGATTGTTTCGGAGTCGCGTTTCTCAACGAGTGTCTTCAGGAATGCGTCGATGAATAAGCCAGCAATATCACCGGTTTTATCCACTTCTATTGGATTTGGAGTTGTAGCATTTGAACCATCGGCTCTTTTGTAGGGCATGTTAATGATGGTGTGAAAATCAGTTTTAACCCACTCATCGGGTAATATTTCAGTGCCGGACTCTTTAGCGGTGCGGGATATAGATTCACGGATTGCTGAGGCAATTTCGTTAAACAACTGCTTTCGTAATTGAGATGTTCGTAATTGAGATGTTGTGATCACAGATGACTTTCCTTTATCAAGTAGCTCTTCGTCATTAAATTCAATTCCGCTTAGTAACTAGGCTTTGAAATCTGTTTTGTTAATCGGTGACGGTATAGGCAGCGCTACATTAAGCTTCACGCCATAGTCTTTCAGAGGAAATGTATGGGTGGTCGGTTGAATATCCGCTTCTTTATCCCGTTTCTTCCTTAAACTATTTGACGGATAAATATATTGGTCAGCCATCTGTAATAATTCATTGTGGTTTCGTTTGTTTCTTGGTATCTGTACAATTATGTAGTCTATAAGCGCTTTGAATGATTCAAATTTTGCATCTGACTTTAAATAAAATTTCTCAGCAATCTTACCGGACTGATAAATATGTATGCAAAAATCTATTTCTTCTATAATACTTCTTATGTCGGAGATTACCTTTCCAACTCTATTTTCTTCGATACGATCGTACATTATTTGTTTAATTTCGGCCAGGTAATAGTTATAATAGTTAGGTCTAATTGCTAAAAAAATGACGAAAGAAATGATGAAAAGTTCATATCATTTTCCTTGTAACATAACTTTTGCAAATCATTAGCATACCATCTAAAATGAACATGTTGCTTTCCCAATTCAACAACTTTAGCGATTATTGCTTTTGGATCTTTTTGAACTGGTAAATATTGTGGTGCTTCAGTAACGCTTTTATCTTCAGATGGTATAGAACGTTTAGAAATTCCGCGGCTACCTGATTCGCTTTACTCTTTTTTACGTTTTGGTAGAGCGATCTCCGTTATTTCGACATACAAATTGCCGGTAAACTTACACACATTCGGTAATATATTTTCGAAAGATGATAGAGTATTGGCAGGGTAAATGCCTAGGGAACTGTTGCTCAAGAGACACACGTAGAACTCGTCATCTATTATGTTTATAGACATTTTCTTAAATTCTGTCCCAATTCAGGTTTTCAGCTCTGAAACTAGTCTCGGTCTTCAATCTTAACCGCTCACTTTACCGAGCAGGCTTTCTTATGGAAATGTTAGTCTCAAATTGATCATAGTTTAGACGAGAGGGTCTTTATATAGATTGCTTGCCAGACTTTCGACCTACTTCATCGAAATCTGACGCTACAGCACCTCTATCATCTACTGCATCTAAATCAGTGAAAACGTCATCCAGTTCATCCACACTCATATCCGCTGGAGTTGTATACTGCGTTTTACCATCTTCGCCGGTTATTATCTTGTAGTCTTTGCTGGTTCCTTCAAATGAATCAGCCACACTTTTCCTTATTTTGGAAGCAGGTTTAAGAATTTTTGCTATTCCACTTGCTGATAATCGTCGCTTAAAAGCAGCAGGCAGTTCTTGCTTCATTGGTGTTATTTCGTTTATCGACTCGAATATCTCCTCCGGTCGTGGAGGCAAAGTTTGTGTGGGTATTTCGTTTTCAAATAGGAACTTCGTCTGTGTGCTGTTTTCACGCAAATGCTTATATTTCTGATTATCCATGCGGTTTTTCGATGAAAGGTTTTCAGCTTTCGTCTCCGTAAATGATTTTTTTCTTCGTCTAGCATTTAAAAATTGAATTAGCACATTCCGGTACTGATACCATTTAGCTTCATCATTTTGGCGCTTATTGTTCAGTATCTTACTCATGGTTTTGTCAAACAGTGTCTGTGTACTAGCGCTCTCAACTGTCTCCTTTTAACGTTCATATACTTCCGGGGGTAATAGAAGCATTTTATTAAGACTGCTATTTCTATGCATATTTTTCAATTAAAGACTCTATCACACCTGAAAGAACACTTCCTAGCAATACGGGTAAGAATCCGCCTTGTTGAATTAACACTTTACGTTGGCGTGGAACGGATCGTTTAGCCTCCGCTAGCTTACGCATACTCTTTTTATATTTACAAAGCCGGGAGAATATTTTTCCTCTAGGCAAATGATTTCCTTTCAGTGTATTGTGTGTGATTTCACATAAAGTTTTAATTACTTCGGGATCGGCGGTTTTCAGTATAGCCTTTCTTAAACACGGGCTACCATTTTTAAGAACGTATAGCATATGCTTGTTGTCCTTTAATCGTCTCATTCGTGACACCATTGTCTTCTTTCAAACTATCTGGGGAGCAATAACACGTTACAAATGTTATATTAAATATGTCGGTGCGAAAACGTACGGTGTCATTTATATCCTGTGTTAGGTCTATTAGCAAATAGCTATGAGGTTGTTGAGTTATTTCTTTATATATTCTCATAAGCTCTGAACTGTTTTCAGGGTATATCTGTTTAGCGAGATGATGAAATTGACTCTTGTCTCGTGGGTTCTTGAAGCATACTAGATACTTACAGTTTAGCGAAATATCTCGCAAAAATTTTCCTTGATGGAAAACATTGTGAGTCACCAGAACGACAGACAGGTTACGATGATGCGATCCTTTCGTAAACAACTCGCATACTTGCCTTGAAAAAGGATTTAACATTATATCGTCCAGTACAATTAGGATTGGTTGACTCGTGCTATTTGAAAATTCCTCAGGAATAGAGTTCAAATATTCGATATTTTCAAATGGTGCTTGCCGTGGTATAGCACTCCGTTCAGCGTTACACCAAATAATTTTCGTCACTGATGGTTGAATCATTGCATTGTTTTTAAGACGATTTTCTATAAATGTCGTCTTCCCGCAGCCAGTCGGGCTTGCCACCATCATTGTAAAAGGGTGTTTAAAGTGTAGCATCTTTTCGTGTTCCGAAAAGGAGAACTTCTTATAAAAGCTATTGCAGAACTTTTGTTTATACATTTTTCAAAATGAGTAGAAGGCAAATTGTTAATGAACACTAAAGAACTGCTCGAAAAAACTTTAAACGTCGACATATGGGGTATTGATGATCTTTTGCAGGCAGATTTGGTTGATATGAGTGCGTATGCATCTGAAAATCGCGGTTATAAATTTCTATTGACAATAATTGATACATTTTCCAAGTACGCTTGGGCTCTCCTCATCAAAAGTAAAAATTCCAATGATGTGGCTAAGGCTATGGAATCAGTTCTCAAACAGAGACTTATACCCCGAAACCTACAAACCGATGATGGAAAAGAATTTTCCAATAAAACATTTCATCGGATAATGAAAAACCATGAAATAAAACATGATTCTACATTCAGCGCGTTGAAAGCTTCAATTGTCGAGAGATTCAACCGAACTCTAAAGGGCATCATGTGGAAAGAATTCAGTATGAATCAGAATCATCATTGGATTAGCATTATACAGAAGTTGACGGACAAGTACAGCAAAACAAAACATCGCATAATCAAGATGCGTCCCATAGATGCTAACGTAACAAATGAAGTACATCTACTTGCAACTGTTTATAAGAAAGTTAAGGTGGTGTCAAAGCCTAAATTTAAAATTGGAAATCATGTGCGAATAAGTAAGAACAAGCATGTGTTTGAAAAGGGCTACACACCGAACTGGTCAACTGAAATATTTACTATGAAGGAAGTGAGAAAAACACAACCACGTACATACTTTCTTGAAGATTATCAAGGTAACACCATACAAGGTGGTTTCTATGAAACAGAATTATTAAAGGTGAAATATCCCGATGTTTACCTTGTTGAGAAGATTTTGAAAAGGGTTAAAAATCGAGCTTTCGTAAAATGGCTAGGTTTTCCTTCGGCGCATAATTCATGGGTAGATATAAAAGACGTAATGTGAATGCATTCCAGGATCCTATCACAACTCGCTGAAATTGCAGAACACGTTAGATTCGCAGACAGCGTTCACATGAGGTATATGATAGCCTGGGACTATGCGTATCGCATGAGTCGTAAAGGCGAGTGGGAAATGCATGTTCGTGATAGGTTTAGATTTGAACATCACATTTCACAACTACATGAAATTATAAAATCCGTTCTCTCTTACAAATTCAGGGAGAACATTTTCAATGAGAGGTTTTCACATATTGTATAGTTCAAAACCTCTCATTGAAAACATTCTCAGTTTACAAACAAACTTTGTGCGAAAAAGATGACTAGTGCTGTGGAACTACGCAAATATGACGACTTTGTTGCGGAATACATGGATGTACTTCTGGATGAACATCGTGAGAGGCTGCTAAGTGATATCAAAACAAGTTATACTCAAAGATCCCGTCTACCACATCAATTCACGGAATACACTACAATTCCTGTCCATGGTTTTATGACAATGCCGAATCCGGACCGGATATATGTAAGTGTTGTGATGTTGAAAAAGCCTCTAACAGAATACGGAAGTTAATGTGTTTTTATTATAGAGTAAGAAATGTTAAGTTTTGAAATTATATAAGTGACATTTTAATACAATGTTAAATTACATTCGAAATCAGTTTTTTATTTCTTTATACAGTTGTGATATGGAAAAGTGTATTGGAAATAAAAACAATATTGTATGACAAAAAAAATGCTTTTTATTCATCGTTGCTATATTGAACAAATTTTATTTTAAAATAACCACCCCTTGTGTCGTCTTTACCCTCGAATATGAGATTGTGATTTAAGATCTCGTTCAGCTCCTCAATCTGACGTTGTTTTTTTATTTTCCCCGAGAATCTTGGCGGAAGAAAACAGTAGGTCCCTTCCACCAAATGTACAGTGATGCGTGCTCCATACTGCGTGGCTATCAATCGAAAACATTTAATTCTGTATTTTTTACCTACGTCCAATGTAGCAAGTGCAACATGTTAATCAGTGGTATAGTTGCAGATGTTGTCTAAAAGTGCCACGGGTTTCTGAAAGGAAAAATTGATAGTAAACCTCAGCCATCATTAGTTGTATTACCTACCATTTTCAAAGTTATTTATATATTCGCACTGAAACAATTTGAAAACGTAGGATGGGGAACTCTAAGCTAGTTTACAACAGCTGAAAAGTAGACCTTCATCGGGCTGCAATTTACAAAATTGGATTTTATCTGTAACAGGAAATCAAAAATTAATTATGAATAATAAATATATATATATAAATATATATATATATATATATATATATATATACAGCGCCAAGTTCCTGGCAGTATGTACGCTAGAAATTTCAATTATGACTTTACTGTGTATCCTTCCTGCAATTTATACCATTTCACCCCGGTGATCATAGCTTGGTCACTTTCATTCCCCCTGAACCCATTCACGACAGCCCTATAACGACTTTAATCAAAACACACGCACCATAATTGACAATGTACACATTGCAAGCATATGCATGTAGTCTGTGCTACCGGCCGTGTTAACCAAATGTCATTTTCTCATGAAGCTAATTAATTCACATTGCAAATTGAGCTATACCACTTAATTACTATATTTCGCAATATAGTGTAAAATATGTACAACACAAACTCTCATCAAGAATGCGGAAGGCAAGGCGTCATTTTAATGATATTCACCCTCAAATCTACAGTTCCCCAGCAAACAACAAGAAGAAAACGATTAACCTGCCGTTACGTACTTCATCATTCATGATACATCTCTACACGAAAGAAGCACCTGTTGACGGCCAATGTGTCGTCACGGTCAACCTTGGGGAAATACCTTTAATTACAATAAACACGTATTGGCTTCATACAGGTTGATCGTCCTCTTTACCATCATTCGGGTGCCTTCAAAAAAAGACTTATGATATTTTAACCTCCTGAATTAATGAACTCCTGGTAGACTGTCTCGCAGTATTAAGAAAATTAATACATAGTTATATGCACTACCATACTACAACGTACATGTGTATGGAATTAATTGGATACTTTTTGTAATGCATTAGGGTTAGTATCAGAATTCAATATGAATCGCAATTACCATTAAAATTGCTGCCTGTTTCTTTTCACCCATCATTCGGCTTGCCTTTGGCACAAATAACGTACAGTAACGCGGCGTATTGAAGATCATTGGGTTCGTAATACATTAAGCTAATTTTGATACAGTGCCCCAGAAAATGTGCGTGCAAGGCTTTACCCTGTCCCCATCATTCGTTGTCTTGAACAGACGCTACATATATTCAGCGTGGTCAGAAGGTACAATTGCATTAATGTAGGAAGAAAAATTTGCGCATATTGCATTTCATGAATATTTTGCCGTCAGCCTTTCATGACGCCCTGGTAATCTATTTCACAAAAACTCAATAGATTCTTCTTTCTAACACACCCTAAACCCCTAACAACTAACCAACTGGACCCACAACATCGCTCAACGCCTCGCAAATAACACTCTTAATGTATCTACATGCACACATCTGTTCGCCATGCAAATCTAACAACACAAATCACCGTGACACACCTGAACAAACCTCTTCACCCTTCTACCAACCACGCTCAGCAACCCTTCACAACACAACACAAATCACCGCGACACACCTGAACAAACCTCTACACTCTTCTACCAACACAAATCACCGCATACCACCTGACAACCCCAATCAACCAACCGCAACACCCCTCTTACAAACAACAAATCACCGTCACCAGGCGACCGTACCCTAGGCGCAAAATGCCACTGATTCCCCATCTAAACGCCTTGTAACCACGTACACCAAGCACCAACCTGCACTGGTTGGAAGTGATTGAAAAAGTGGTTCCCACCCATACAAAACCCGGTTCGAAGGTACGTCAGTTACTACGCACAGGCATTCAAACATTAAAGATAGGCACTTTTTATCAATCGGCAGAGAAATTTGCGACATTTATAGATCACATTGACTGCATTTACTTATAATAATCATTTTTAACGATAGCAGATACAAACATTACCTTACTAGAGGACAATGAACAAATACGAACCTACTTGGACACTCTTATAACCAATAGTACAGAATTCATTAACACCAAGGATCCAACCAGATGGATTTCAAGAACACTTTTGGATCACATTGCTCTTAAGCAATTAAAAACAACACCAGCTATGCGTTTGAAAATTGATCGCGATAGCCCATCGCCTTATACGGGTTACAATAAAAACACAAGTAACTAAAAAAACTATACCGACAAAAAATATATAACACACATTGAAACTGACAGACTCAGACGTAACGGAACAACTAGTAGCAAAGAAAAAACATGAAAGTATTAGAAGCAGAAGCCGCATCTACACTTACTCAAGTAATATGGACTGGAAAGTAGTCATGGATATCTAGAAAAAAAATTTCGCTTCCAGAAAAAAACGAAAAGCTTTCAAATTACTATTGAATCATCCTTCAAATAAACTGAATCTACAGAACTTCCAAGTCATCAAAAACGATTGCAACAGAATAATCAAAATCACAAAACAAAATTATTATGCAAAAGACTTGAGCAGAATATTTTTCCTCTAGGCAAATGATTTCCTTTCAGTGTATTGTGTGTGATTTCACATAAAGTTTTAATTACTTCGGGATCGGCGGTTTTCAGTATAGCCTTTTTTAAACACGGGCTACCATTTTTAAGAACGTATAGCATATGCTTGTTGTCCTTTAATCGTCTCATTCGTGACACCATTGTCTTCTTTCAAACTATCTGGGGAGCAATAACACGTTACAAATGTTATATTAAATATGTCGGTGCGAAAACGTACGGTGTCATTTATATCCTGTGTTAGGTCTATTAGCAAATAGCTATGAGGTTGTTGAGTTATTTCTTTATATATTCTCATAAGCTCTGAACTGTTTTCAGGGTATATCTGTTTAGCGAGATGATGAAATTGACTCTTGTCTCGTGGGTTCTTGAAGCATACTAGATACTTACAGTTTAGCGAAATATCTCGCAAAAATTTTCCTTGATGGAAAACATTGTGAGTCACCAGAACGACAGACAGGTTACGATGATGCGATCCTTTCGTAAACAACTCGCATACTTGTCTTGAAAAAGCATTTAACATTATATCGTCCAGTACAATTAGGATTGGTTGACTCGTGCCATTTGAAAATTCCTCAGGAATAGAGTTCAAATATTCGATATTTTCAAATGGTGCTTGCCGTGGTATAGCACTCCGTTCAGCGTTACACCAAATAATTTTCGTCACTGATGGTTGAATCATTGCATTGTTTTTAAGACGATTTTCTATAAATGTCGTCTTCCCGCAGCCAGTCGGGCTTGCCACCATCATTGTAAAAGGGTGTTTAAAGTGTAGCATCTTTTCGTGTTCCGAAAAGGAGAACTTCTTATAAAAGCTATTACAGAACTTTTGTTTATACATTTTTCAAAATGAGTAGAAGGCAAATTGTTAATGAACACTAAAGAACTGCTCGAAAAAACTTTAAACGTCGACATATGGGGTATTGATGATCTTTTGCAGGCAGATTTGGTTGATATGAGTGCGTATGCATCTGAAAATCGCGGTTATAAATTTCTATTGACAATAATTGATACATTTTCCAAGTACGCTTGGGCTCTCCTCATCAAAAGTAAAAATTCCAATGATGTGGCTAAGGCTATGGAATCAGTTCTTAAACAGAGACTTATACCCCGAAACCTACAAACCGATGATGGAAAAGAATTTTCCAATAAAACATTTCATCGGATAATGAAAAACCATGAAATAAAACATGATTCTACATTCAGCGCGTTGAAAGCTTCAATTGTCGAGAGATTCAACCGAACTCTAAAGGGCATCATGTGGAAAGAATTCAGTATGAATCAGAATCATCATTGGATTAGCATTATACAGAAGTTGACGGACAAGTACAGCAAAACAAAACATCGCATAATATACAGAAGTTGACGGACAAGTACAGCAAAACAAAACATCGCATAATCAAGATGCGTCCCATAGATGCTAACGTAACAAATGAAGTACATCTACTTGCAACTGTTTATAAGAAAGTTAAGGTGGTGTCAAAGCCTAAATTTAAAATTGGAAATCATGTGCGAATAAGTAAGAACAAGCATGTGTTTGAAAAGGGCTACACACCGAACTGGTCAACTGAAATATTTACTATGAAGGAAGTGAGAAAAACACAACCACGTACATACTTTCTTGAAGATTATCAAGGTAACACCATACAAGGTGGTTTCTATGAAACAGAATTATTAAAGGTGAAATATCCCGATGTTTACCTTGTTGAGAAGATTTTGAAAAGGGTTAAAAATCGAGCTTTCGTAAAATGGCTAGGTTTTCCTTCGGCGCATAATTCATGGGTAGATATAAAAGACGTAATGTGAATGCATTCCAGGATCCTATCACAACTCGCTGAAATTGCAGAACACGTTAGATTCGCAGCCAGCGTTCACATGAGGTATATGATAGCCTGGGACTATGCGTATCGCATGAGTCGTAAAGGCGAGTGGGAAATGCATGTTCGTGATAGGTTTAGATTTGAACATCACATTTCACAACTACATGAAATTATAAAATCCGTTCTCTCTTACAAATTCAGGGAGAACATTTTCAATGAGAGGTTTTCACATATTGTATAGTTCAAAACCTCTCATTGAAAACATTCTCAGTTTACAAACAAACTTTGTGCGAACAAGATGACTAGTGGTGTGGAACTACGCAAATATGACGACTTTGTTGCGGAATACATGGATGTACTTCTGGATGAACATCGTGAGAGGCTGCTAAGTGATATCAAAACATTAAAGTTATACTCACAGATCCCGTCTACCACATCAATTCACGGAATACACTACAATTCCTGTCCATGGTTTTATGACAATGCCGAATCCGGACCGGATATATGTAAGTGTTGTGATGTTGAAAAAGCCTCTAACAGAATACGGAAGTTAATGTGTTTTTATTATAGAGTAAGAAATGTTAAGTTTTGAAATTATATAAGTGACATTTTAATACAATGTTAAATTACATTCGAAATCAGTTTTTTATTTCTTTATACAGTTGTGATATGGAAAAGTGTATTGGAAATAAAAACAATATTGTATGACAAAAAAAATGCTTTTTATTCATCGTTGCTATATTGAACAAATTTTATTTTAAAATAACCACCCCTTGTGTCGTTTTTACCCTCGAATATGAGATTGTGATTTAAGATCTCGTTCAGCTCCTCAATCTGACGTTGTTTTTTTATTTTCCCCGAGAATCTTGGCGGAAGAAAACAGTAGGTCCCTTCCACCAAATGTACAGTGATGCGTGCTCCATACTGCGTGGTTATCAATCGAAAACATTTAATTCAGTATTTTTTACCTACGTCCAATGTAGCAAGTGCAACATGTTAATCAGTGGTATAGTTGCAGATGTTGTCTAAAAGTGCCACGGGTTTCTGAAAGGAAAAATTGATAGTAAACCTCAGCCATCATTAGTTGTATTACCTACCATTTTCAAAGTTATTTATATATTCGCACTGAAACAATTTGAAAACGTAGGATGGGGAACTCTAAGCTAGTTTACAACAGCTGAAAAGTAGACCTTCATCGGGCTGCAATTTACAAAATTGGATTTTATCTGTAACAGGAAATCAAAAATTAATTATGAATAATAAATATATATATATAAATATATATATATATATATATATATATATACAGCGCCAAGTTCCTGGCAGTATGTACGCTAGAAATTTCAATTATGACTTTACTGTGTATCCTTCCTGCAATTTATACCATTTCACCCCGGTGATCATAGCTTGGTCACTTTCATTCCCCCTGAACCCATTCACGACAGCCCTATAACGACTTTAATCAAAACACACGCACCATAATTGACAATGTACACATTGCAAGCATATGCATGTAGTCTGTGCTACCGGCCGTGTTAACCAAATGTCATTTTCTCATGAAGCTAATTAATTCACATTGCAAATTGAGCTATACCACTTAATTACTATATTTCGCAATATAGTGTAAAATATGTACAACACAAACTCTCATCAAGAATGCGGAAGGCAAGGCGTCATTTTAATGATATTCACCCTCAAATCTACAGTTCCCCAGCAAACAACAAGAAGAAAACGATTAACCTGCCGTTACGTACTTCATCATTCATGATACATCTCTACACGAAAGAAGCACGGTCAACCTTGGGGAAATACCTTTAATTACAATAAACACGTATTGGCTTCATACAGGTTGATCGTCCTCTTTACCATCATTCGGGTGCCTTCAAAAAAAGACTTATGATATTTTAATCTCCTGAATTAATGAACTCCTGGTAGACTGTCTCGCAGTATTAAGAAAATTAATACATAGTTATATGCACTACCATACTACAACGTACATGTGTATGGAATTAATTGGATACTTTTTGTAATGCATCAGGGTTAGTATCAGAATTCAATATGAATCGCAAGTACCATTAAAATTGCTGCCTGTTTCTTTTCACCCATCATTCGGCTTGCCTTTGGCACAAATAACGTACAGTAACGCGGCGTATTGAAGATCATTGGGTTCGTAATACATTAAGCTAATTTTGATACAGTGCCCCAGAAAATGTGCGTGCAAGGCTTTACCCTGTCCCCATCATTCGTTGTCTTGAACAGACGCTACATATATTCAGCGTGGTCAGAAGGTACAATTGCATTAATGTAGGAAGAAAAATTTGCGCATATTGCATTTCATGAATATTTTGCCGTCAGCCTTTCATGACGCCCTGGTAATCTATTTCACAAAAACTCAATAGATTCTTCTTTCTAACACACCCTAAACCCCTAACAACTAACCAACTGGACCCACAACATCGCTCAACGCCTCGCAAATAACACTCTTAATGTATCTACATGCACACATCTGTTCGCCATGCAAATCTAACAACACAAATCACCGTGACACACCTGAACAAACCTCTACACCCTTCTACCAACCACGCTCAGCAACCCTTCACAACACAACACAAATCACCGCGACACACCTGAACAAACCTCTACACTCTTCTACCAACACAAATCACCGCATACCACCTGACAACCCCAATCAACCAACCGCAACACCCCTCTTACAAACAACAAATCACCGTCACCAGGCGACCGTACCCTAGGCGCAAAATGGCACTGATTCCCCATCTAAACGCCTTGTAACCACGTACACCAAGCACCAACCTGCACTGGTTGGAAGTGATTGAAAAAGTGGTTCCCACCCATACAAAACCCGGTTCGAAGGTACGTCAGTTACTACGCACAGGCATTCAAACATTAAAGATAGGCACTTTTTATCAATCGGCAGAGAAATTTGCGACATTTATAGATCACATTGACTGCATTTAATTATAATAATCATTTTTAACGATAGCAGATACAAACATTACCTTACTAGAGGACAATGAACAAATACGAACCTACTTGGACACTCTTATAACCAATAGTACAGAATTCATTAACACCAAGGATCCAACCAGATGGATTTCAAGAACACTTTTGGATCACATTGCTCTTAAGCAATTAAAAACAACACCAGCTATGCGTTTGAAAATTGATCGCGATAGCCCATCGCCTTATACGGGTTACAATAAAAACACAAGTAACTAAAAAAACTATACCGACAAAAAATATATAACACACATTGAAACTGACAGACTCAGACGTAACGGAACAACTAGTAGCAAAGAAAAAACATGAAAGTATTAGAAGCAGAAGCCGCATCTACACTTACTCAAGTAATATGGACTGGAAAGTAGTCATGGATATCTAGAAAAAAAAATTTCGCTTCCAGAAAAAAACGGGAAGCTTTCAAAAATACTATTGAAGCATCCTACAAATAAACTAAAACTGAACAGTAGGAAAGAAGTTATTGAAACAATTGATTCTTTCAAAAACCACAAAGCGCCTGATGGAATTTCCGTCAACGAAATAAAATTAATACAAGAATACATAGCAAATATACTGGTTAAATTAATAAATGCGTCAATTAGAAAAAGAGAAATTCCAGAGCATCTGAAAGAAGCAAAAGCACTTAAATTTAAGAGCGAGTTCGAAACAGAACCAAAGATTTATCGTGCAATAACGCTTCTGAACGCCATGAGTAAAATAATGGAAAAAACTAACTAACTTATCGAATTAAAAGCTACTTAGAACATAACTAAATACTGAATGAAAGTCAATTTGGCTTCCAGGAAGGGAAAGGTTCACCAGATGCTATGTTTAAGATGGCGAGGCACATAAATACTAAAATGGATAAAGGTCTTTACGTCGCAGCAACCTTTGTTGATCTTAAAAAAGCCTTTGATACGATAGTACATCATACGTTAATTAATCGATTTCATTCCACCAAATAGAGCTAGACAAAGCCTCAAGACCACTAACAGCCTTTTTCACCGGGGATGGACACTACCAGTTCAAGAGACTTCCTTTCGTGCTGAAGATATCATCAAATAGCTTCCAGAGAATGGTCACCATCGCTCTAACAGGCCTAAGCCACTCAGCATTTTTGTATGTAGACGACGTCATGGTTTTCGGTTGCAGTATAAAGCATTACAATGACAATCTAGTCAAGGTTCTTCAACGATTACGCAGCTATAGTCTAAAACTAAATGCAAATAAATGCAAATTCCTTAAATCAGAAGTTGTTTACTTGGGAAACCTCATAAGCTCCGAGGAAATAAAAACAGACCCAGTCAAGCACGACGTGATCAAAAATTACCCAATACCAAAGAATGCGGATGACGTTAAGAGATTCGTAGCTTTCTGCTATTATTATCGTCGTTTTATTCCAAACTTCGCAGAAACGGCAAAGAGCCTAAACTCTCTGCTTAAGAAAAAAGCATCGTTTATTTGGGAAGAACAACAACAAATAGCATACGACCTTTTAAAACAAAAACTAATTACGCCACCGATGCTCCAATATCCCAATTTCGAAAAACCATTCATCTTAACAACGCACGCATCAAATTTTGCACTAGGAGCAGTTTTATCTCAAGGAGAAATCGATGCAGACTAACCGATGTCATATGCAAGTAGAACTCTAAACAAACACGAGTTAAATAAGCCCATCATAGAAAAAGAGTTATTGGCGATACACTGGGGTATAAACTTTTTTAGGCCGTACCTATATGGACGTAAGTTCATAGTGGTATCTGACCAGAGGCCATTGGTATCGTTATTTACGCATAAAAGTCCGTCCTCCAAACTAACCAGAATCAGACTGGATCCTTCCGATTATGATTTCCAGAAAATATACAAAAAAGGTAATATAAATACCAACGCCGACGCATTGTCGAGTATAGAGCTAGATTCGGATATGCTCAAAACCATGATCCCTCCTATGAACGATGAAAATAAATGTAAAAAGCTGATGGCGATTACTAGAAGTAAATCTAAGAAACAAATAATAAGTGAGATTACAGAAATTAACAAGAAAAATAAAGGGAATGATAACGTTAATGTGTTTAATTGTACATCATTATCAGACTTAACAGGGGTATTAAAATTGAAATTCAAGATGCTGCCCAGCAATAGTGAAAGAATTAATAAGACGCAAGAAAAAGACAGCAATAATAACAGAATAAATACGACGCGAAAAAGAGATAACATCGATGAAAATGTTAGCATAACGCGAGAAAACAATAATATCATTGTGTACTGTAACGATAAAATGGCCGAGAAATCCGTTTCCGTCAACAAGTTACAGGTAACAACTAGTAACATCGTCAACTATGACACGAAGTTAGTTTCGGTCATAAAGAAGTTATTAAGTTATTCACACAATAAAGGTATTAACGAGTTAGCTCTATCTACTGAAGATGATATATTCAAGTATGTTCAAAAAGATGAATTTAAAGAAATATTCAACGCGTCACAACAAGGAGCACATGAGAAATTAAAAATAATGCTATATGAACCCCCCCACAAGTTCATAGTGAAGAAGAAGAAAAAGAACTCATAAATGAGTATCATAATTCGCCACACGGAGGTTATGTAGGAGTACACCGAACATGTCTCAAACTAAAACAAAGTTACTGCTGGAAAAATATGAATAAAATGGTAAAAGAATTCATAAATAAATGCGAAAAATGCAAAACTAATAAAATAATCAAGCATACAAAAGCAAGAATGACGAAAACCGATACTCCGTCCACCAGCTTCGAAACAATCAGCGCAGACTAGTTGACCCCTTGCGAATCTCGAATAATTACCGCTATATCCTTACAATACCATGCGAATTGACAAAATTTGTAACCGCGATACCTTTAGAAACTAAAGAAGCCGCAAGTGTAGCAAAAGCAATAGTAAATAATTTTATATTAATAGTTGGACATTTCAAGACATTAAAGACAGATTTAGAAACCAAATTCACTAATAACCTATTAAAGGAAATATGTGCACTTCTAGACATCAAGCAAATATTTTCGACCCCATACCAGCACGAAACGCTAGGAGTTGTAGAAAGGAATCATCGCGTCCTAAATGAATACCCCATTGTCATTTGCTAATGACAACAATTGGCACGAATTGATTCCATTCTACACTTTTTCTTACGATACAACACCGCACATTGACACAACCCAGTAGGTCAAATTGAGTATACTCCACGCTGGAGTGATAATGGAGCAAAGGCAATGCCTCCAATATCGCTCTACCTGAAGTAATTGTGGAGGCATAGAACAAATGAACGGTGAGTTTCCTGATAATTGTGCTGTTTTGAAAGCGAGGTTTCATATCATGTACGTCTAGAAACCAGTTATGAAGTGCTAAAGAGCAAAACAAAATCAATAATACAAAGTTTTGTTTTTAAAATTAAAGTAATATCAAGTGGTAGTGAAAAGTGTTTAATTGGTTGGAAATACAAGGTGAGCATTGCATTAGCATTATTGAATATTGTCATGCTTATAACAACATTGCTTAAATAATAATGTAGGTTATTTTTTATTTTTATTATATTATTATTTTACGTTATTAATTATATGGAATATCATCACTGAATACAGCAGGCAACAACCTTTATTTTTACAAAATGCCCGAAATGCTACTTTCATACAACAATAACAATAACCTTAAATAATCCAAAATAACGCAATAGCGTTGCCATCAGATAGTTATACTAGCCAATGTTTAGACCATTGCATATATTTGCACTCACTTTTAGCAAATTTAGGTAGTAGGTGTTGGTTTTATTTACATTTCAAAATGCATGCGGTTGAAGACATGCTATTATGGTGATAAAAATACTTCCTCGTAGGAATACCAGTATGGCGGCGAAATATGCAGGAGTTTCAAAACGACATTTCAAACGACTGCTTAAATCTGAAGTCGAGAGGCATTCGCAAATATCGTCCAGGAGTAAAGAAGGAAATTTCCATGTTGCGAAATAATGAAACAAGTATTCTATTCACAGATAATCCAAATGAAATTTCTCTCTTACAAATTAATGAGGATGCAGACAATGAATACCAACCTGCTAGAGATTCGAAAACTGTAAAGTCCTTGGCAGATAAATTGGTAGAATGGGCAGTCAATCATAAAATAACTAGAAATGCTTGCGATGATATTCTGCGAATTCTTAATGAAGAAGGTATTGATGTTCCCAAAAAGACAAAAACTTTGCTACATACTAAAGTTAGGCCAATTGACGTAATTGATATGTCACCCGGGAAATATTTTCATTTGGGAATAAAAACAGCCTTAGAATTGTTCAAGATACCTCCCAGTGAACTGCCAGAAGAAGCCATTATGATAGATATTTGCGTGGATGGACTTCCAGTATACAAAAGCTCAATGAAGACGCTATGGCCAATTTTGGGATGTATATCCGATAACAAAAAACTACCACCATTTTTAATTGGAGCTTATTTAGGGACAGGGAAGCCTTTAGATGTACAGAAGTATTTACAGAAGTTTACGGAGGATTATATTTGGCTTGAGGAAGAAGGTGTTGTGTTATGTGGGAAAACTTTTAAAGTTAAAATAAGGCTCTTTACTTGCGACACTCCTGCGTGAGTATTACTCACCGGAACAGTGGGCCACACTTCTTCGCATGGTTGCTCCAAGTGTCAACAACTGGCAAGGAAAATAAAAACTACATTGACATATACCACCGAAAAAGGCGAATGTCGATCAGACGAAGACTTTATACGTCGGCGCGATAAACTTTATCATTTAACTAGGTTTCAAAATTCCATTCATCCGTTGGAGCGCATAAATATTAAAATGGTGTCACACTTTCCGCTTGATGTTATGCACTTGATAGATTTGGGTGTAACTAAAAAAATGCTACTTTCTATCCTCAGCGGAAAACACAATAAAAATAAAATGTTTGGTGATCAATAAATAAGTTTAAATGAAAGAATGATAAAACTGCAAAAGGATACTCCTAAGGAATTTTCAAGAAAACCACGAAGCTTCCACGAAGTCCACAGGTGGAAGGCAACCGAATTTCGGCAATTCATTCTTTATACAGGAATAGTCGCCTTGAAACACATTGTAGACAGTGATATTTATTATAATGCTGCACACATCATATAGAATGATTTCTTGTCCTAAAAATTATAAAAAAAAGTTTAGCCTGTGCCCGTGAAATGTTACAAGAATTTGTTAAAGTATTTGCGGAAATTTATGGGGAGGATAAAATTAGCTACAATGTGCATTATCTCTTACATTTACCGGATTGCATAGACATTTATGGAAGCGTCGATAAATTTGAAAATTTTATGGAATTTTTAAAAAAAAAATTGTAGGAAAGCAACAAAAATTCTCCAACAATTGCAAAATCGCATTCTTGAGCGCAGCATGTTGGATACAGATGCATATTTTACTAGCTCCACAAGACAAACTACAGGCAGAAATGTAAAAACTATGACTTCAGGCATGCAATCAAAACTGAAGTTCGACAGATTCATTTTACATTCGACATTTCCAAATAACTGTTGCTATACAAATGATTTGACAGTGATTGAAATCAAAGGATTTTATTCTGAAGAAGGGATTGACTATGCTATTGGTCATTGTTTCACCGATACTGAAAGTTTATTTCAAACGCCAGTGGATTCAAAAACGGCGTTGGGGGTTTGCAAAGGAAAACAGAAAAGTACAATTATAGAAAAAATCGAAATAAATGATATTTTCTGTAAATTATTCTGTATACCCCACGACCAGTATTTCGTTTTCATTCCTATACTTCATCATTGTCAACAATAAAAACATTCAATTTTCTTCGCAACCTTTTACTGTTATAGCTAATAATGGACCGAATTTTTTCCCGCCCGAATTTTTTCCCGCTGCTCCTTACTGCGCTAAGCTAAACGAAAATAATACAACTTTTAAAGAACAAGAGAATTCAGGTATGCTTATTTCACAGGACTGCATGCATCTTTTTATTAAAATCATTTTTTTTCATTTGTAGACACTAGACCAGATCTACTATCTGAAATTTTTTATATGCGTAAAGAACTTCAAGAGGTAGAGAGGCCATACTATGCAAGCAGACTGTTCTAATGGAACAACTGGTGAATCCCACCTTCGCCAAATATGCCAAAAATATTTCCAATCACCAGTCTTGAGTCTCTAGCGTACGCAAATGAAATTGCCCAATCAAAACCGAACGAAGATGTTGTAAATTACCTTAACTATTATTTCTTTTAATTTAGTATGCTCATATATATTCAAATGGATATCGTATATACAGCACATTGTAGGAAAATCTTCCATACAAGCGATTTTTCTACAAATTTTTGATGAAGAATTTCTCCTCAAAGTTAACTGGGATGGGTCCAAGGGAAAAGTTGCTATTCGTCATTTGAAATTGTTCAACATATATTTTTTTGGTAACAAACAAAAATTGATGATCATGGCAACTTTACTTTTTTAATCAATTTCAGAAGCCGTGAAAAAATCAGATTTTGGATATCACGATTATGCACAGGCCATGAAATACGCTTTCCGAATCCATAAAGCCAAATATTACAGAAGAACATATAATTTGAAGAAAGCTAAGTAATGTTCCCTGCTTCTCCTTCTTCGAATTATATATATGATTTTCTGAAAGCAGTGATTCATTTTAGTTCCTATAGAATCTAATTATTTTGTGATACATGAATGCATTTATTTTCTTACTATGTAGTTTGTTTAGTTTATTTTTTAATTAATTTATTAATTGCCATGGAATTTTATTTTATCTTGTTATATATAATATATTTACACCTTTGATGAATTCATTTTATGTATATCAATTGTTTCCTATCTTTAGAACTTCAATTTTCTTACTGAATTTTTAGTAACGGCAGTTAAGTGGAGCTGATAATTTATCACATCAACACAATTCTACAGAAATTTTTGCTCAATTATTTATTATATAGATAATTATATATAAAAATCCGGTAAGAAAATTACATATTTTCTTTTTGGGTTGCTTATTTTCATTTTTGAAAATTAAAAAAGGGTAATGATATGTCAATGTTAATAGAAGGCATATCGAATCAAAATCTGAGGTGGCTTATCATCGGTTGGGAATCATCTAATATTTCTCGACGAGCCATATTTCTCCTATTCTTGTTTCTCTCCTGCGAGTACTCCAATATTGATATTTGGGAGGTTTAGAAGAGTGCTCCGGTATTGATGATTGGGGAGATTTAGAAGAGTGATCCGGTCTTCATTGTTTGGGACGTCAAGAAGACTGCTCCTTTGCAATGACATGATAATGTTAAAAGGAGATCAATTGGAGGAAAATATGAGGTCTCCTGACATCCATTTGGAGTAATCCATGATTACTCTTTGGATCATCACGTTGCCTACTGGGTAGCGAACAAACGCAAACATCAAAAACCTTACACAGGCCCTTATCAGGTGTTAGAAAGAAAAGACGTCAACACGTTAATAAATGTTGATAACAAACCAAAATGGGTTCATAATAACAGACTCAAAATGTATACAAAATAAAATACAAGGCAATAAATACATATTAAACATAGCTATTACATATTACAATCATACGTGTTATAATCAATTGCACACTACATTTATCTATATATTGTAATCAATTTTATATTATAAGCAATTGTATATGATACTCATTAATAATCAATCCAATATTTACAATAAGCTCTATAAAGTAATGAGAAATCCACAAAACCTGCGTATGCATATGCGATGTGATAGATATTCAGTTTGCAAATCTACCACAGTGGAACCTCAATTAACCGGACTAATTGTTACCGTTAGGCATTTGGATAATTGAAATTCCGGATAATTAAGTGTATGAAGAAAAACGATTTCTGTACATATTAGGTACAACAAAAACAAATTAAACTTATCGATAAAAATCAATGTTTATTAAAAAATTATTAAAAGTTACATTGCCATATGTACATACGTATGTTTGTATTTTTCATGAAATGAAATACAAGTTAACACCATCAGCGATACCCCTGCTTTCCATCACTTCCCATTATCCAAATACCATTTAACTTATCCTCTACATTCTTTCCCACGCTAGTTTCCCCGAAAATCGCTGGCATGCACTTTTCAACGGTAGCGCATCTTCAGGTATCACAGTGAACTCGATACTGTGGAATTCATTTGTGCAAGGTTGCGTATGTGCAGCTTCGGATCATGTAGATTTGATAATTTATAAATTTAGGAAAATAAAGAAATTTAAGGCAGTTGTCATAGCACGCTTGAATAAATCGCTTCTCCTTAAAACTTGTGTTTTTTTTGAGCCGTTTCCGAGAAGTTTCCTTAACTGGCGCCCGAGCTAAAGTGAAAACGCGGTGTGAGAGCAAATAGTAAAATATTTTTTTCCGATCAAGTGCAAATTCTACTCTAATATTGAAGTAGAAGTGGAAGTAAAATTAAAGAGTGAAATAATTTTACCACTATTCAGTGCTACCCATAACTGCACCCGAACCGGAAAAAATTTACTCATCCCGCGACGCAGCAGAATCTACAACAAGTGATTGATCCCGTGCCGCAGTAGGAATATTCAAAAATCATCCAACTCCAAAAAGGAAGACAACGGACCATCCAGGAATGTTGGCGATAATTTTGCTGTAAGCTTATAACTTATTATACTTTGAATTTTTTTTTGGAAAATAAAAGGAAAAACGTACTAAATTAATCTGAAATTTAAATTATTGAAAAATTGTGAATTGTGAGAAGATCAAATTTATAATTAGTTTTGTGACAACGTGATCTGTAAGTTAAAAAAAGCTATTGTGAAGATACGTGTAAATCGAGTTCACTGCGCGTTAAATTCCCTTTTTGTTGCATCAAGTGCCGAAAATTGCAAGTTGCGTTGCCAACACTCTCCTCTAAAATCTGTGCATTTCCTTATCCTTAATAATTTTTTTCGAAATGAATTTGAGAGCGATGGAAGCGACGATCCGATAACTCACCTGGGCGGTAAACGCACAGATCGAGCAAGTGAAAAGATTGGAGACGTGACTACTTCAGGTCGAATGTAGATCCCAAAAAACTTCAGAAGAAGCTCAATATCAAAATCTAATCGTTCCCAAAACGGATAAAGATCTTGAGGAAATCAGGAAGCTCCCCGATTGCGTAAGGGACTTGCAAGTATTCGACGGGAATCTTGTTCAATACTTGTCATGGATTCACAATGTCGAAACAATATTGCAGGACTACAAAATAGTTCGCAATAAACCCATATTTCGAGCAATCCTACGCCATATCAGACAAAAGATTAGAGGCCCCGCGGATATTGCCCTAATCTCTTATAACATTTTTGATGATGATTGATTAAGCATTAAAAAGTGCTTATCGCTACTCTATGCTGACAAAAGGGACATCAGGACCTTAGAACATAAGCTGCACTCAATGGTTCAAGCTCGTAAGAGTCTTGATGAATTTCATGCTGCTGTTAATCATCAGCTTTCATTGTTGATTAATAAAATCAAAACAGAAGAATATTCCCAAGAAACAATTACTGCTCTAACTGAAAATTATGGAAATAGAGCCTTGGATGTTTTCGTTCGCGGATTAAATGGTGATCTCTCGAAAATGTTGATCATCCAAAAACCTCAAACCCTACCTGAAGCTTACGCTTCGTGCCTCGAAGTTCAAAATCTGAACTATAGAAACATCTCAATTCACCAAAAGAATCGACCTAACGTTGTTTCAACTCCTATAAACCAAATTTCTATTCCGCATCATGATAGAGCAAAATTTATTCCTATTCAGCCATAAAGTCATTTATCGCTCCAAGAGCGAAATAAAGCTTACAATATTCAAACCAATTTCAAAAATCAGTGACCTAATTTAAGTCATAACCCGCCACCCAGACCAACACAACCAAAGCCTCCAGTTCCTATGGAAATAGATCATTCAGTTCAAATACGTAAGGTAAATTACATAAATAGACCAGCAGGTGTTGATAAAGCAAGGCATCCGTACGGATCCGGAAACTATCCAACCAAGTTGCAAAGGCTATACAGCCTAGGGATAGCAGAGCAATCAGATGAAACTCCCCGCGAATCTTTAGATGATATTCATAACTTGGAAAATCAAGAAAATCTCGATAATGGATACTATCATGAGTCCGAGGACAACCTGGACGAAAATCATCTCAATTTTATGATGGACGCCTCTCTAGCGTTCCCTACATAGAATATACTCTCACAAATGGGCAAACCCAAAAATTTGTTGTAGACACAGGGGCGAATAAAAATTTCATTTCAAGTAAACTAGGTGAAATTGCCAAATTGGTTCAACCTCCTTTCAAAACTCAATCAGCTGCAGGCGAAATACCTATCACCAAAAAAGTCACCGGTCAATTTTTCAGAAGCGTTGGGAACCATACACTCATTGATTTTTACGTCCTCCCAGGTTTAAAGTCTTTCGACGGCATCATCGGGGATGACACGCTGAAACAGTTGGAAGCCGTTATAGACAGAAAGAATAACATTCTTCTTATCAAGCCTAATATAAAAATTCCCTTGAGGGCAAAGGAGTCAAGACAAGTAAATTCAATACAGGTGAAGTGTGATCACTTACACGAAAATGCAAAGTGGAAACTTCAACAGGTGATAGACACATTTCCGCAAATCTTCGGTCCAATAAGTGACAAGGAATATATTGAAACGCGCATTAGAGCAGAAATTAAAACTTCAACGTCTGACCCTATTTACAGCAAATCTTACCATTACCCTGTGAACATGCGAGTAAAAATTGAGCATCAGATTGCACAAATGCTAAAGGATGGCATAATACGCCCATCTAAAAGTCCTTACAATTCGCCGGTCTGGATCGTTCCGAAAAAACCAAATTTTGCGGGCGAGAAATAGCACCGATTGGTTGTCGATTTCAAACGGCTCAACGCCGTCACAATTTCCGACACTTATCCCATCCCGGATATTACCAACATCCTCGCGAGTTTTGGTAAGTCAAATTTTTTTACGACTCTCGATCTTACATCTGGCTTTCACCAGATAAAAATGAAGGAAGCAGATATAGAAAAAACTGCATTTTCTACTGCCAATTCCAAATATGAATTCACACGGTTGCCATTCGGACTTTGAAACGCACCATCCATATTCCAAAAGATGATTGACGACGTTCTCAAGCCATTCATCGGAAAAATATGCTTCGTCTACATAGACGACATTATCATCCTCGGCGAATCCGAACATGAGCACCTAAAGAACCTCAGAACTATATTCGAGTAGCTCCAAAAATCAAATCTTAAAGTAAATTTGGATAAATCAAAATTCTTAAAACGCAAGTCGAATTTTTAGGATACGTTATTTGCCAAAAAGGCATATTGCCAGATCCTACGAAAATTTTGGCCATCAACAAAATTAAACCCCCGGAAAATTTAAAGGACCTTAAATCATTCTTGGGACTTGCATCATACTATCGTAAGTTCATTTAGGACTTCGCTTAGATCGCAAAGCCCTTAACAACGAGCGGTGAAAATGCCCAGATTAAAGCAAACCAGTCAAAAAAGAAGCAGATTCACCTCCAGAAACTAAAAATCGAGGCCTTCAGTACCTTGAAACAATTGCTTACTTTTTCCGAGGTCCTAATTTTTCCAGACTTTGAAAGACCATTCAATTTAACAACCGATGCGTCCAACGATGCGACCGGTGCAGTATTGTCTCAAGAAGAAATAGGAAAGGACAGACCAATCGTCTTTATCTCAAGAGCACTCAACAAAACGGAAGAGCACTATGCTACATGCAAAAAAGAAATGCTCGCCATAGTATGGGCCCTAGACAAACTGAGAACATACCTGTACGGAGCCAAAAAAATGACAATAGTCACTGACCATCAACCACTGACGTTTGCGTTAAGCAACAGAAACCACAACGCGAAACTCAAAAGGTGGAAATCAAGGATTGGATAGTTCAATTATGAACTGCTGTACAAGCCGGAAAAAACTAATTTCGTTGCGGATGCACTCTCCAGGCTACCATTACAAGCAAACGCACTGTCTCCTTCTGACACGGATACTGCTCAAAGTTTTCGCACTTCAAATACTTCCGATACCTTAACTTAGAGATACCACAATTTTCTCTTCAAAGCTAACCGCGCACAGTGCAGAAGAAGATGCCTCAGACCTTATCCCACACTGCGAAGCTCCGATCAACGTGTTTCGGAATCATTTAATAATTTTGCAAGGTAAAGAGCTACATGCATTCGAGGAGCCACATTCATCTTACAGTCGATTTTATATAAGACTCAACAGAATTGATAAGAGCAGCTTGATCAAAGTCCTTAAGGAAAATCTAAACCCCAATATTGTGAATGGAATAAAAATACCAGAGCCCTACCACCAACTTTTACAGCAAATATACAAGGACAACTTTTCAAAATTCAAGGTCAGAATAATACAAAGAATTGTAGAAGACATAAAAAACGAGGGTAACCAGTTTAAAATTATCCAAGCCAAACATAGAAGAGCCCACAGAAATTGTAGAGAAAACGAGCAACAAATCTTGGAAAAATACTATTTTCCACAAATGGCAAAGCTCATAAAGAAATATACAGCAACTTGTGATGTCTGCAATACTTCCAAATACGATAGAAATCCTCACAAACCGGAGTTCCAAGAAATACCTATTCCTCAGTATCCAACTGAAATATTGCATATGGATATAATCAACCTCAAAGGAGAAAAATTCATTACCTGCATATATAAATTTTCGAAATTCACAAAAATTTTCCACATCAAAAACAATTCAGTCTTACATCTTTGTGACAAAATAATCAAAATGGTACACTACTTCACCATCACGAAAATTTTTGTTTGCGACATCGAAGGAAGTTTCATTAGTCCTATAATCTTCAACTACATCGAAATGTTAGGGATTAACGTATATGTGTAAATGATATAAATAATAATAATAATAAACAATATAAGATCAACGAATATCTCTGTAAAGTTTCCGCCCAGCTCACTAACAATTATAACAAGATAGCCCTAGATGTAAACGCCCGCAACAATGATAAATACGAGCAAATGATGTTTAATCAATTAACGATTTTCAAAAACGAAATTCAGGAAATAATCTTAGCTAGTCAGATGGCAAGGGAAAATATCTTCAACACAAATCTCTTAGATAGAACCGACATTCAAGCAATTCTTTCCGAAGTTGAAACTCTACCTTATCAAAACGATATACAAGCAATCGAATATGCCGAGCCGAAGATGAAGAACTCTACCCTCCTTTACGTTATATGCTTGCCTAAAACAACAGAAACGCAGTTTAACCATATCGTCATACGTCCTACTATCAAAAACAATATAATGATTCACTTTGGTTTCTCTAGTCTGCTTGTAACCCAAACAGAAAAGTATGGAATTAAAGGAAAATGTAACAGCATCTAAGGAACAGTAATCTGTCGAAGGGAACAGTTAGTAAAGCTCATTAAGGACGATTGTATTTTGCATCTCCTAGAGGGATCCAGTGCAGAGTGCGACTATCAGTTCCACGAGGAACCCATAATCGAACTCATTAGCGATAGCACAATATTTCTTATGGGATTTTCCGGGAAACTTGATCATGGCAATACAAGCAAAATTCTGAATGGAACCTTCCTTGTTAATTTTCAAACTGATTCCATAAAAATCAACGACGCCGAGTATACGCGTAGAGAAATAGAAAACCTTCACTTCATGCCCTCTATTTTTCAAGGCAACATAACAGTCAAGGATATGAAGTTAGACCTCCAATACTTGCACGAGCTCCATCTGAATAACGTAAAAAAATTGCAGAAAATATCCTTCGCCAATATCGTTTCCATCAGTAACGATATTATAATCGCCATGTTCTTAATAATTTCTGTTATCCTATTTTCATACATCGCACTTAGGCAAAAAACAGGGATTCCACGTTGCAAGTTAACTTGCCCTATACTTACTTTGATCCTGTAGCTATTCCATCCTAACCTGCGGGGCGCAGATTCTTGAGAAGGGAGGAGTTAACACCATCAGCGATACCCCTGCCTTCCATCACTTCCCATTATCAAAATACCATTCAACTTATCCTCTACATTCTTTCCCACGCTAGTTTCCCCGAAAACCGCTGTCATGCACTTTTCAACGGTAGCGCATCTTCAGGTATCACAGTGAACTCGATACTGTTGAATTCATTTGTGCAAGGTTGCGTATGTTCGGATCATGCAGATTTGATAATTTATAAATTTAGGAAAATATAGAAATTTAAGGCAGTTATCATAGCACGCTTGAATAAATCGCTTTTCCTTAAAATTTGTGTTTTTTTTGAGTCGCTTCCGAGAAGTTTCCTTAACTTACATACATGTTAAGTTTAATTTGGGTTAAAGTATTTGGTAATTGTCATATGACGTAAGCCACTTTTTCCCTTCACGAATTCGTTTTAGCTGTAGTAAACTCACAGTATCAGACTCTGTTTGTTTTTCGAACCGTTTGAGAGCTGTTTCCAGGGCCTGAAATGATCCTGCATGAGATGGTCCTGCATCATTTTCCACATCTATATTTACACCTGTTTCATCTTCAACAATTTCGTCATCCGACATAATTTGAAAATCTTGATCATTACTGTCGCAACTGAGCCACTCTTTCATATCATCAAGATCGCATTCCTGGCATATTTGTAAGTTTGAAACTGGCTCATATTTATTTTATCTTTAAGCGATAACATCACTCTCTTACGCTTTGAAATTTTTAAGTTCAAACGTGACACAACAAGGCGGAGTAACGATTGGTAACTAGCTAAAAAAATAACGAAGCGCGAGGTGCAGAGATCACGCAAGACACGGCGTGCGGGCGGGTCCGTGTATGCATGGATTCGACTTGATATTTGATGCCGGTTGGCAGTCCGGATAATCGCGAATCCGTATACCTGAGAGCCGAATAAACGAGGTTCCACTGTATGTATATTTTTAACTTAGGATAGGGGTGCAATGTCGTCGTCGTCGTCGTGACATGGAGGTGGGCATTGCAGCCCTAGCACTGCGACCTGCTGGTCGATTGTACTAGCCTCACACTTTTCCTTTCTGGAGTTAATACTTATGTCTTGAATCTTCCGGATGAGATGATGAACCTCATCAGGTCGTCCAAGGCTAAGGTATGGAACTCCTTGTCTCCTATTTGAGGCATGCCAAGGGCTCTATATCTGTGTCTGGAGAACGCGTGACAGTAGCCCACATAATGTGCCGCTGTTTCCTCGTCCTCCTCACATCTAGTGCACCATGCATCGTCCACTATTTGCAGAAGAGCTTGGTGACTTCTCAGGCGTCCGTGGCCTGTAATCACTTCTGTGAGTTTTTTCAGTCTGACTCTATTTAGTTTCAGACAGTATTTTGCGACTTCAGGTCGTAGGTTTTGCAGAAAGAGCTTTGTCTGTCTGCATGTTGTTAGGTTGAGCCATCGTCTTCGATGTTCTTCCCTGAGTGTCTCATTGATCTTTTTTGAGATTAGATTTATGTTCGTTGGCAGAACAGGCTCAGGACCAACCGGTGTGATCTCTGCTCCCTTCTTAGCCAGTTTGTATGCCTCTTCATTACCTATAATGTCCACATGTGCTGGGACCCAGGTAACTGAGACTCTGTTTCTCTGGCTCAGCTTTTTGAGGCTGTTCTGGGCACACTCCACAATTAAAGTTTTCACATTGTGGGAGCCCAGGGCCTTGATAGCGGCCTGACTGTCTGAACAGATTTTTATCTGTTTGTTTTGTATTCTTCTGTCTTGTAAGAGGTCCGCAGCTTTGGCTATGGCGTGGACTTCAGCTTGAAAGATGGTTGTTTTTGTACCCAGAGGTATCGATATTTGAGCCTCATGTGGTCCAGGGCGTATATATATATTCCCGCCCCAGCCCGGACGCTCATCACTGATCCGTCTGTGTACACTATGATATCAGCGGGCCTGTGAGAAAGGTGACCGAACTTAGTCCAATCATTCCTATCAGTCAAACTCGTTGTGAAATTTTTTCCAAAGAGGAGCCTTGGGATTATGTTATCGTTGGGCAGATCAAGGAGTGAGTCCACTTTTAAACTCTTTAAAAGTTTGAGGTGTCCCTCAGTCCAGCCGCCGTCTTTCACCAACCCGGTTCTCCTTAGGCGTGCCATCGTCTTTGCGGCATGTTGCTTCACTGATAAGTCCAGTGGCAGCATGTCCATGATCACGTTGAGTGCTTCCGTGGGAGTGGTTCGCACCGCTCCAGTAGCACTCACTAGTGCTAGTCGCTGCACCGAGCCTAGCTGACTTTTTGTAGTATCTAGGTCTAACCGTTTCCACCACACTATGCTTCCATAGTGTATGACCGGTCTTATGCAGGCTTTGTATAGCCATATCACATTTCGAGGTGAGAGTCCCCAGGTTTTACCCATGGAGCCTCTACATGCCCAGAAAATGTTTTTGGCTTTTCTTGTTTTTTCATCAACATGCTCTTTCCAGGTGAGTTTCGTGTCTAGGGTTACGCCCAGATACTTGACTTTTTTCGAGAGTTGGAGCTCCACGCCATCTAAAGTAGGTAGCGTGTATGCATCCCACACTCGCTTCCTGGTGAACATGGTGACTTCTGTCTTAGCTGGGTTTACCGCCAGCCCGTTTCTTCTACACCATTGGTGCGTGATTTTAAGTCCTTCTTTCATCCTGTCACACACTGTGCCGGCAAACTTGCCTTTGCATAATATGACCAGGTCATCGGCATAGCCGATGGCAAGAAAGCCTTGTTGGTTAAGTTCTGTCACTAATGAGTTCGTTTGTAAACACCACAGGAGAGGGGAAAGTACGCCTCCTTGTGGGCACCCTTTTGTTGGGGCTACTGTTATACTGGTGTCCCCCAGTGACGCTGTTATTTTTCGTTCAGTGAGGAGAGCGGTCAGCCAGCCCGTTATCGTGCCGCTTATCCCATGTCTCTCTGCTGCAGATGTCATTCCACCAAATGGGGAGTTGTCAAAGGCACCTTCTATGTCTATGAAAGCTCCCAAAGAGAAGAGTCCGTCGTTAAGGCCCCGCTCGATCCCGTGAACGAGCTCATGCAGAGCCGTCTCCGTAGACTTTCCCTTTCTATAGGCATGCTGTCCCGGATGCAAGGGCCTCTCTATTAGTGCTGTGTTTTTCACCAGTCGTTCCAGTGTTTTCAGCACGAAAGATGTGAGGCTTATGGGTCGATAGCTTTTCGCTATCTGGTAAGTGGTTCTCCCGATCTTTGGTATGAATACCACCCTTACCCTCTTCCATAATTCTGGTATATATTTTAGGGCCAAACTGGCCCTGTATATATTGCACAGATGGTAGGTGATGGAAGCCATTCCTTCCTTCAGCAGGATGGGATAAATTCCATCCTCGCTAGGTGCTTTGTAGCTGTCGAAAGTTCCAATTGCCCATTGGAGCCTCTCTACAGTCACCACCTCGGCGGCTTGATTCCAATCCGTTTGAGACGGTACGTTCGGATGAACGGTGTTTCCTCCGGAGGGAGTTATGCTACCGGGAAAGTGCGTTTTAAGCAAGAGGTTTAACGTCTCTTCACTTGTGGTGGTGAACTTCCAGTTTTCGTCCTTAAGGAGCCCGGGGTTATTGCTCGGTCCCCTTGTGAGGATCTTCTTAACTCTGGCAGTCTCCCGGCATGAGTTTATTTCTTCACAGAATTTCTTCCATGAGCTCCTTTTCGCCTCCGCAAGAGCCTTGTGATAGTCTCTTTTGGATTGCTTGTACGCCTCCCAGGTGATTTCACTTCGAGCTTTACAGGCCCGGTTGAACGCCTTATTAGCGTTTTTCTTAAGCCTGGCTAGTCTTGGTGTCCACCATGGGGTGTTTCCCAGTGTAGTCCTTTCTAGTGGGCAGTGGGCCTCAAAAGAGGCCCTCAATACCTCGACTAAGTTCCTCACAGCTTCTTCGAGCTGCTCAGGTTCTCGGATTTTCTCTGGTTGCTGTAATTTACATTGCACGTCTTGTCTAAAGGCCGCCCAATTTGTGTTCCTGGGGTTTCTCAACCATTTTGGCCCACCTATTGGATTAGCCTTGATGTTGAAAGTGATATACCTGCGATCAGAAAGCGTCACTTCTTTCGAAACTTTCCAGTCTTTAACCCAGTGAGTGACTGCGTCAGAGACAATTGTTATGTCTATGACTGCCTGCCTCCTGGATGTGACGAAAGTTGGTTCCGCCCCACGGTTCGCTATGGTGAGCCCGGAACTGGGTAAGAACTCTAGTAGGCTTTCGCCTCTCGAGTTGGTGTCCGAGCTCCCCCAGCAATCGTGGTGAGCGTTTGCATCACAACCTAAGATCAGATTTAGGTTGTGTTTTTTAACATATTCCATCAGCCTTGTGAGGCTTGCTGACGGAATTCGATCTTCGTAGGGGAGATAGGCCGCTCCCAGAAGAGCTTCTCGTCTACTCCCCATCACCGTTGTACTTACTCGTACTACGGTTAAGTCTCGGTCGCAGAATTTCTGTACCAAGAGCCCGTTAAGAGTCCTTGGGAGCCAAACACAGGTTCTGGGTTTTTCACAATCCGCTGCCAAGAGATCCATTTGAGAGTTGGTCCCTATACCGCGGATTCGTCTTCCTGCCACCCATGGTTCTTGTATTACAAATATGGGTAGAGCAGGTGCAAAACCGGAGACATTGCTGCCTCCGGGGGGTTTGTTGCAGCTTTCGTTACAGCGTCTAGCTATTAGAGAGCTAGCCGCCTTACTATGCTGCATGTTGATTTGTGTGACCTGAAGACCCATCATGTTTCCATGCTACATCCCCAGGTCAACCCCAAGACAACACAACACAATACAGAACAAGTATAACACTCACGCTGACAAGGAACCGCTACTTGGGAGCCTGTGGTCCTGGTTCCTTGGGCCCTTTGGAAAAGCTCACGCTAATCCTATTGAGCTCCAAGTAGAGCCATCCTCCCTTTCCCAATATGTACTCCCTGTCCTTGTCCGGGATTCCAACAACCATGAAGAGTCCCTTTCGGGAGTCCTTCATGGGCCCCTGTACATACAGGGCCCAGTCGGCTATTTTTATCTCCGGCTGAACGATGGAGAGCCTTCGGAGAACAGTCTCCGCGATTTGGTCTTGGCCCGGGACGAAGAAAGTGGCCCTGTGAAGCACTGGAAGCCTAGATGCTTCCACTAGGGAAAATCTAGCGCACTCCCATGCTCCCCTTAGCCTGTCTCCCTCCACCAAGGCTTTCAACCAGGCCGTTGTATTTGCATCTGCAGAGACGATCCTCAGTTGATTTCTAAGGGTCCCCACCGAGTCAAATTTCAACGGCGTGCCTCTGTCTATCTCCTCTGCGACGGCTTTGGAGATACGGCCCTTGAGCAGCTCTAGTTGTTCACCAGAGTAGCCCCGAGCCATGCCTTCCGCTGCAAGTACGAAGCCCAGATTGCTCCAAGCCACGCTCGCAAAGGATTTCTTTTGTGGGGTCTTCAGTTTGTCCCCTCCCCTCGGTCGTTTAACCTTAGGATTGGCGGACATCCTGGATACCTCTTCCTCACCGGAGCGTTGTCTTTTTTTCGAGCCTCTAGCATTACTTGGGCCCGATTCCGGCGACTTTGGTCGAAGAGCTGCAGGGGTCACGGAGGGAGTTGGGTTCAAAGAGGTCCCGGCCTGAGTGTCAGTCCCTGAGGGAACCTCTCGCCTCTGCTGAGCCCTTTTTTTCACCCTCCTCTTTTTCTCCGCGCCACTCCTGTTCCTCTTTTTCAGGTAATTCTCCGTCGCTGCTAAGCCCTCCGTTGCCGGTGAACTCGCAGCTGAGGGCCCGCCAAGGGTGAGCTCCTCCGGGTATGGAGTTTTTTCTGGTTCTCCGAGTACCAGATTTCCCATGGAACCACTAATTAATTCCACGTGCGTCGATTTTTTGCCCTCCCCAGAATCCGAGGGGCAGACTGCTGGTGTAGCAGTGAGGGATTTAGACTCTCCTGGGGTAAATTGATGTTTAATCTCGACATAATCATCAGTTTGGATTCGTTTAGTCTAGACTCGCCCAAGCCAGATTTTACTCCAGCCTAGGTGAGTCACGCAAGCCCCCTTACCACGTCAAGGCGAATCCGTCAAGGAGGGGGGTGCAATGTACTTAAATCAACAATTTTAAAATGTACCAAAACCACATTCATCCATCCTATGCATACGCCTAAGCTTATGCAATTCCTACGCCTTGAGTATTTACGCGAACTCATGTCAAGCTTTTTGATATGTTGACTCATTCAAGAATGCTAGCGTACAACTTTGGGTTCACCGTGCTAATGACCTAATCAGCCAGTACTCGGGTGCATCAAAACAATTACTCGGCAAATTCACAGCGTGGAAATGCAAGGCAATCGATTAATCGATAGCTAAATAGAATAAGAGTAGGGATAAGATATGTAATGGAATTAGTATTTAAGAAGGGTAATGGAATAAAAAAGCTCAGTTCTTTTGAGAACCACAGAAGTTGCTATTTTTATTAAACTGCCTTCTGTTTTGGCAGCAAAGGACTCATTTGTCTTTTAAGTTCGGCAATTTAATCAGAAATATTGGCAGCACGGACCATGGATGGTCCAGTGCCAATCTTGTGGCAGCCATCGAGCTGCATGTAGGTATCTCTAATTTCCCTCTTCCTCAGTTAATTCAGATGATTGTTATTACCAATTAGAACCAGCAATCACTCGAGGAAGATATCGCTAATCGAGTACAGGCAACGGAAGTATAACACATCGTCTGCCAGCGAGCGTGCTCCACCTCACGGCGTCAACCTAAATTCACAACAGAAGTAATAATCGTTGGTAAGGTGAAAGTGCTTCTGAGTATTTGACTGAACGGCTATAAAAACGGGAAACGGCAACAACTACAGCCAATTAGCCTGAATTAGTGTTGGGGTTCCTCAAGTATCTATCCTAGGTCCTATTCTCTTCATGTTATATACTAACACCTTTTCTTACTCAGGGGTAACTGCGCAAGTAGTAAAGTATGCGGACGATACAGTTCTGATTTACTCAGGCAAGACCGAATTTGACATAAAACAAACAACAAACAGAAACCTAGACAATTATAGTACATCCTCCACATACGTCGTTGATGATTGCTTCTTTTGTTCTTTGTTTTCCGGGTTCTGTCGGACTCTCCTAATAGATGGACGAGGTCTTCATTTGTGAGTGGTTCGTCATTTGACTTTAGAAATACATCTAAATCACTTATATCCTTATGAGTGAAACCTATAAGTTCAACGAAAGTCATAATTTCGCTTTCAACTTCATCCCGTCCCACTAGCTCTTACGATACATTTGCCTCCTGAACAATATCTGGCGAAAGTTTTTTCCAAGATTTTTTCATATCGGAGCTTCCACGGTTTCTATCGTAGATGATCTTTTCTTCGTCATAATGCTAATCTCTTTAGTGATACATGAAGTCGCAATACTCACCTATTTTTGACTCATTGTCACGTATAGTCCGTACCGTTGTCGGCTGCAATCCCAAGGCACGTGCAATGTCAACCGCTTTTCGTCCAGCAGCAAACTCTTCTAGGATCTTTAACTTCATTTTTAAAGACAAGGTTTTTCTTGCTTTCCTTTTCGTGGCCTGATTACGTTGCCCAGACATTTTAAAGCTTTCCTAAAGAAACAGTCTTCATTTATCATCACTAACGAAACAATAGTGTACCATCTTTCAACTCAATTTGCTTTAGGAAAGTTTTGAATTTATGTATGTACTACACTGTTTTCCTGGTAAAATTATCCCACATAACTCGCACGTCAACTGTATTACATGCGATTCGCCAGCCACCACGAGACTGCGTAGTCACTTGACCAGATGCCACAAAACGAAAAACGAAGCATGCACAGATGATAAGTGTACATATTATATGTCTGTAAAGACAACGTAAGTCGAATATACAAGCGACGTATGTCGAGTGTCTGATTTATTCCGAAAACGACGTAAATGCAAAATAACGTAATACGGGGAAGACGTGAGTCGCGGATTACCTGCATTGGCAATGTTCACTTCATACAGATTAACCATAAACACATGACAATGAGCCTATCGTGGCCTAAGTGAGCCACCACTACAACCAACCAACCATGAACACGAACAAGACAAAATAGATTCACTTTAGGCAAAAAACAAAACGGACATTGAACCTTTGATAAAAGTTAACTGTTATATCTTAAAAAGAGTTGAGCAAACAAATACCTGGGTCTTACAATAGACGAAAACTCTCATGGACAGCACATATTTGGGAATTAAGAAAAAAAACTCGCAGTTATTGTTGGTCTTCTACATCGTTTCAGGTACTTTCCTAGCCACACTAAAATCCAAATCACTAAGGTACACATAATTTCGAAAATTGTATATGGAATCAAACGACGAAATAACCAATGCACATAAGATTATCTACATCTCACGAAGACTGACTCCCACGGCCGAGGTGTACAAAAAAGCCCAAGACCGCAACCTGAATGGGTTGATTTGCATGGAAAAAAGGAAATTCTTGCATAAAAATTTACAATACGATGAAGGTGAAGCAATCAAACCAATTACCAATTTGGTCAAAATGACTATCATATGAGAAACGCGGATCATATATTTATAGGACAGAACGCCTGAGGAGTGATCCAACTAACAGGGCGGCTAATTTCTACAAAATTTTGCCCCATGAATTAAAGGAAATAACCAAGGTATTATCTTTCAAATCAGTATCGAGGAAACATCTACTTAAAAAGGATAACTCAGAATACTAATATTTTCTAAAGCTCAGGGCTTCGGCAGCCAAACCAAATGAATTCATTTGTAAAAAAAGACCCTTATACTAAAAGTAATGATGGTAAAAATCAGTGAGAATCCAGTGCTATTCCTTATGCTAATATTCATCGCCTGGGAAGTACTAAGCAAACATACAAAAAGTGAATAAGTATATTGCACACGGATGGTGCAAGCAAATAGTGATAGATAAGTAAAAGCCTGACATGGCGAGAAGCAGGATCCCTTAACCTTCTAACTTCTGGACGTAGCGAAACTTTTTGTGGGTTATATTTTTAATCCGGATGACTGCAGCACAGACTTTCCGTTAGCAAAATTCAACCCGTAAAAAAGTTTTCTCAAACAAAAAGTGGCTACTTCAAAAATCAATTTCTTAAAAACTAATCTAAACATTCGAGGTTTTCTTAAGATATTGTCAGTCTTACATGTAATTCCATAAGAATAAAATTATCCTGAAGGTGACAAAAAATTTCAAAACAAAAAGTCCGAAAACACCCATATTCTGGATGTCATTTCTTGACAACGTTTAAATAAATCCACAATAGCAATAAATATTCTGACAAAAACCTATTTTGACCATATTGGCCCAGTGATTTTATAGATTTAAAAGTAGATTAAGCCCCACTTGTGCACATTTACCTAATTTGTTGATGAAGTATTACAAATAATATTTTGATTTGTGGATCGACTTGAAAGCAAACGTTCGCGCAAAGTTGGTTGCTTGTTAGAAATAATGCATATTAATGAACACGAAATAAACACACACTAATATTATAATAAGAGTGTAATCTAGATGGGATTATCTGTAGACTGAGGTTCACTTTATATGTATATGTAAGACATATTTGCACTTATTATACTCAAAATAAATTCTTAGTCTATCACAGTAGTCACCCAAACACTTTCATACAAAATTCCTGGGGGTTAGATCGGAAAGAGCTGTACCCTACATGCTCAAAGTGAAATAGTAAGCTGACGTAAATATGCTCAAAGTGTAAAAGTAAGCCGGCGTAAATATGCTCAAAGTGTACTAGTAGCCACCAGCCAACTACAGTAAGCCGTCTTGAATAGCATGAAAATATACTAGTAGCGACAGATAAACCAAGACAAAGTGTACTACTAAGCCAAAACCAAAGTGTATTACTAAATCGAGTGCTGTAGGAGTGAAGAGTGTTTCGCAAGTAGTAAGACAGAAACTTTCATACAAAATCGTTCGGCGTTATTGAGGGACAACAAGTGCTCTTACACATGCTTAGAGTGTGTCACCTCGGCAAACTGCCCAAAACGAAAGTATAATAGTGGATCGATAGCTTTTTCTACGGAGATCTTGTTTTGAGTCAGGCCGGCTGGCTGTTGCGAGTGTGTGTGCTATGCGATGGATCGTGAGCTGGGTTTTTGAGAGCGCTGGTTGGCTGAGAGCTGGTTTAAATACGGGGATAGTGGTTTTGATACGGGGTTTCGTGAACGAGGTGAAGAGCGCGAGCGTTGTGTTTGAATAGAGATGGATATAGTTCTAACAAGATCAAAAATCAATGGTTTTGAATGAAAGTATCGTAGAAAAATCCACATGGCAATCGTAGCGTAAAAGGGTAGTGTGGAAAAGACCACATGGCAATCGTAGCGAAAAAAGTCAGAGACAGGTTGTCGGTTTGTTTTGAGTCGACGTCTGCGTGATGGGAGGGCGATGAAATGATGACTCTTGCTTGAGACCTTTTGGACGGGCTTCGGGTGTCCAGAGCGTGTAGATGCAGGCTGATGAATTTCGCTTGAGACGCTTTAGTTAAGGTGTCGTGGTGGCTGTTTTGGCCGGCTCATGAATTTGCCTTGAGATGTTTTTGTGCAGGCTTGAAAATGTTTGAGATGATGCAACACTGATGGGAAGATGAATGAAAGGAAAACACGACGGCTTGTGTTTGAGGCGCTTTGCTCTAAACTGCCGCAGTGGCGTGTAGATACAAACTCGATGACGGCTGACGAATTTGGCTTGAGATACTGCCGTGGACCCGCTACGCAATTGCGTATCTTGAGACGTTTTCGTTCTGGCTCGAAAATGCTTGAGATGATGTTGAGTGCTGGGTTGCATTCGTTTGCGAGAAAATAAAACACAAGGTATCGTCTTCAGAAAATAACATCTGTACACGACAATTTCTAAGTGTTGCTTTTATTCATTATATAAATGGACCTGCAAAAAAGGTTCAGTTGCTGTTTTGGCACTGAATGGCTGCTCTCGCCATTCGTAGCACGCCCTCCATCCATTCAAAAATGCACGAACTATTGGGAAAGCGAACACGCATAAACCAAATTTAATACTTCCACCGTTTAAGCGTGCTTTACAATCATACCCATATACTTACCCAACATACCATAGCGCTCTTTTGGCAAGGCCTTGGTGATTATATCAGCCTTTTGCTGTTCTGTAGGAACTTACTCAACTCTTGTTTCTTTGGCTTCCACTTTCTCGCGAATATAGTGGTACCGGACATTTATGTGTCTTGACGTATTTCAATGCACTTTGATTGTCAATAATGGCTGCACACGCTCGCAGCCACTGCGAGTAACACTCTCAGCGAGTCATACCTTACTACCGGTGCGAAAGTTTTCTCGAAATCGATTCTTCTTCGCTGCTTGAACCCTAGAGCACACAGCCGTGCTTTGTACTTGAAGATGTTTCCTTCGGTGTCTTTCGTTAGTCGAAAAACCCACTTGGAATCAATGAGCCTTATCCCGGGTTTCTTCTCAACTAATGACCAGGCCCCGTTTTATTTGTGCGCGTTCAGCTCTTGTTCAATCGGCTCGATACATTCGGGCGATTCCCAGCTCGATATCGCCTCTTCAAATGTGTCAGGTATATTCACCTCTGCGACGTTCGTTTCGTAACACGACGGTCGCTTCAAACTTGCTCGATCTCTCAGACTTCGTTCTACGCCGACGGGCTGCGCCTGCGCGAACAACTCCTGTCTCTCACCCACTGCATTATCTACAGCCGGCTGAAAAATCTTGTTGGAGTTTCCAGCTTCGTGTAGACGTTCTGCAGCCCTCAGCGATACGAATTCGTCGTTGGATGCCGCTGTCATTTTTCTGATTCTTTCGTGGAACACTATGTCTCGCAATACCGATACTTTCTTTGACACTGGATCATAGACTTGGTAATTCGACAAATTTTCTTCATACCCGACAAGTATCATCTTTTTCGCTCTAGCGTCGAATTTCGACGTAAACCACTTCGGCTTGTTCACGTACGCATCAGTCCCGAAGATGCGCAGGTGCTTAAGATTCGGCTTCTTTCCAATCCAAAGCTCGTATGAAGTCGCTCCATCTCGTATCCCCAACGACCCCGAACGATTCATCAGGTACATCGCTGTGTTCGCAGTTTCCGCCCACAAAGTATTGGGAAGATTTTTAGCGCGATTTCCCGATCAGACACAATTCGCAGAACACCTCATCATTTTTCGGCAGCTCAACCCCTTCCACAAGTTTGTTAGCAACGAGTTCGCGCAATGCACGAGCATTCACGTGGCCAAGCCGCTCATGCCACCCCTGAAGATTTGTTTTCGCCACGTTCGTCTCGTTGTTTATTCGCGCATGTTTTACTCGGAAAAACATCCAAAAAATCTCGTTTACCTTCTTTATCTGGTGAGCTAGCACTTTGATACCTTGTTTAATGTTTACATATTTCCCGGTAAACACGAATTATTGACCTCGCGAGGTACACACTCCGACAGAAAACAAGTTCCTTTTTACGATATTTTCGGCACGTGTAAAACTTTTTCGATTCGCGATTTAAACCACGCGCCATCGATGTACTTTTCGATCTCGATTGGATTGAAACTGTCTACATACCACCTATCCCTAAGTTCGATCTTATTATTAAACAATAAAATCTCACTCTGTATTTTGTTGGAGTTCCAAACAAGCCATTTATAGGCGAGTAGTGACTGATTTTGAAATAAAGTAGTCTTGTTTTGGTATTACACCTATAGTATTTGCCTTCAAAAAGTTTTTTCGCAAGACAAGCATACAGGTCGAGGCTATAGTTAAGGCTCCTACAAAAGAATTTACATGAGTTGTACCAAGAAATTTCCCCATGAATCGGATACACCCCAAACGTAAGATATTGACATCGCTCACACAGTATCATAACATCTCCTTACGGTTATCAAAAACTCCTGATGAATGCGCATCATACCAGTCGAAGAACTTGTCCATTTCTACCTTCTTCATTACAGTTTACCCATATAAATCAGGTGGTGGGTATTTACCCACATAGTCAATATTCTCCATTGTATTAAAGTAATATGGATAATAGCCTTTTCCATGATCTTTGATTTCAAACACATTCGGGAAATGTGCAAGGGAGAATGCCAGAAAATTTAAAGACTCTTTGAAAGCTACTCTTCCGTACGTTAGTTTCATAATTTTGGTACCATTCATTATAGGTTCGTTTTTCACCTTTCTACGCATATGTTCAGAAATTATAAAATGTCCACCGTAACTTTGCAGATTATAAGCTATACAATATATGTTTGAAATAGCAGTACGACGTTCGAAACAGTAATCTAAAAACTTTGCAACAACATTCTCGTTTTTCTCATATGTTCCCTTACACCACAAACATCGCATTTTTCCACCATATCATTTTCATGAAAGTTATAGCAAACCTGCTGGGGGACAATTAGATTGACAACATGAAAAAAAGCATTTAAGTTATCGCCATAGTAGGTGTTCTGATTACTTTCGCAGTCGAAGAATATTATCATAAATTTGCAATCAAATTTCTCTTCGGACGCTTAATATGACAAATATGATCTGACGGCAAAATTTTCCAGCAGATCTGGCACAAAATTTCGTTACAGATGTTGCTACTACTTCGTCTTCTGTCAAGGGCTATAAACTTCCCGCAGTGTTCACATATTCTAAAGCTTTCACAAACGTTATTTTTCATATTTATTTTTTAAATGGTTCTTAAAGCAAATGTCACCTCTAAACGTTCGATTACAATTTGCGCATTCCTAAGTCTTTGTCAGAAACTGACATGGCGGAAATGATAGACAGTCTGAACATTTTTGATCACATTTATGCTGCTTCGCATACAGTACCCCATCGCAAAGAGTGAATGCAAAAGGCTTGCTGAAGAAACCGGTGAGCGACTTTATGACAAAGAAGTGTTCCAACTCTTTGGAGTAGTAAAAATATAGTTTTTCACAGGGGAGCCTTCGTACGAAAGTCTAAACATCAAAGATTCTGAGCTGTTTAGGTTGTCAAATACAACTATCTGATAGCCGTTTAAGAAGTTTTGAAATTTATAGAGGTCGGAAGGGACACAACTTTTTTCACCCACAACTACCGTTGCATTTCTACATAACTTCTTTGACATTTTATCTAGAGCTTTTACAATCCAAGCCTGACTTCTCCTCTTAAATATCCCCGAAACCATCTCAATCTCGTAACATAAGCTTCGTGGCAGACAATTAAAATCATTGTGTTTTCCTACATCCACCACGCTATACTTTCTAGCCAAAATTTCTTTTTCCGACAAAGTTTTAGAATTTGCCCTACCCCCGACGAAGGGGAAATTTATTATATATGCCTTTACCTTCAAAACCGCGTCAGAGAGAAATGTAGTGTTAGACTGATTTACGTTCGAAATTAAGCCGACAATAGAAGCACCACTCAATTCGCTTACAGGTCTTAAGCTAGACCAGATGGGCTTAATCTCAGGCGAAACTGGGAGTTCAATAGACAAGCTTATTTTATTACCTTGTATCGAACTAGAGACTAACTTTTCTATCATTTCGTCGAACATGATCTCGAGCTCTTTAATAAGGTCCTCACAGGCTTCTCTGAACTCTTTCAATTGGAAGAGCATCCTTATACCTTTGAGATTGAATTTTTTATAAAAGATCTCTTCATCAAAATGCTTAAACTAGCTACAAATACATCATATCCCAAATTTAAAGAACTTGTTAAATAACTTATTGAACCTAAACTATCCATTTTTTTAAAAATAATAGTTTACTATCAAACTTTTGTATTTTATTTGTCAACTTAAAAGTATATTCCTTTTTAACTTCTCGCAAGGTTTGGACGGTATTGTCGTCCAAAAAGCGCTAGCCGGATGAATCCTGAGCTTTTTTCGCTTTGCGGCTTCACCCCCACACGATATTCCTACTTTGCCGCTTTCCACTCCCCCTATCGAAGTTACTAAAATCTGCTTCCTTGCTGGAATCAAAGCCGTTCCACAGTTGGAGGATTTTAAACTCTGTAAAGATTAAATCTGTTAAATAAATGTATAAATAAAACAACTGTCCCACCTGATCTCTCACAAACTCTCCCGAACTATGCGATTCTATCGCAGAATTCTTGTCTTGCACCCTTGCAAAGACTTCCGTTGGAATTCCTGGTCTTTGGTTTTGTGGCATTAGGGCTTCGTTCTGCTGATCGTCTAGCACCTTCGAGATGTCGGCTAGCTCTTCACGTATACCTGCTAGCGCGCGCTGAATGCAAATACGCTGCAGGTAGCCCAAAGTAGACACCTCTACTGCAACAGAAGTGGCTGGAGGTGCTTCTGGCGGCTGTTGTGCTTCTAGAGCTTTTGAAATATGGCTGACCTCCTCACATATCCTGGTCAACCCCTGACGAATAACAATATGTTCTCGAAAATCTGAGAACCTTTGTTAATTATTATTTTCTTATTTATTTGCTTAGATATATGCTTTCGTACCCATAAAATTTTTGGTCGTGCTAGCCGAAGTAGGCCTTCCTTCTTTGCGAGTTTTGCTATTTCCACTAACCTCACCAAGAACTTTTTATACTAATTTTCCAGGCTATTTTACTTTTCAGGTCATCCCCTACGTGTTAACTACATTTGTAAATTAGCAAACAATGTTGATGTTCAAGCAGGTATTGCATTATGATAAAACACTTAAATAATCATAAAAATACCACATACCATCTTTTTCTACTATATTGAAAATTGGTATGCTAACAATTCTGATATCGCTTTTGGTGATCGAATTCGTCAACCTCTACGATCTCGTCTCCATATTATAAACGTGCTCGTTTTACATCTGCGAATATGCCTACAAGAGTAGTGAAAATAGTAATTGACAATTTGATGCACATATACATTTTTTCATTAATAAAAAACAAATTATTTTCACGAATGTCGATCTTTTAATCTTCATTATTAGAATAAGTAAACACAGTTGATGTTCGAACAGTTATTGCATTTCACACCCAACTACCCATCAATGTGTCTTTGCCTTTCATTCATTTACTCAACATCATTTCAAGCATTTTCGAGCCAGCACAAAAACGCCCCAAGATACGCAATTGCGTAGCGGGTCCACGGCAGTATCTCAAGCCAAATTCGTCAGCCGTCATCGAGTTTGTATCTACACGCCACTGCGGCAGTTTAGAGCAAAGCGCCTCAAACACAAGCCGTCGTGTTTTCCTTTCATTCATCTTCCCATCAGTGTTGCATCATCTCAAACATTTTCAAGCCTGCACAAAAACATCTCAAGGCAAATTCATGAGCCGGCCAAAACAGCCACCACGACACCTTAACTAAAGCGTCTCAAGCGAAATTCATCAGCCTGCATCTACACGCTCTGGACACCCGAAGCCCGTCCAAAAGGTCTCAAGCAAGAGTCATCATTTCATCGCCCTCCCATCACGCAGACGTCGACTCAAAACAAACCGACAACCTGTCTCTGACTTTTTTCGCTACGATTGCCATGTGGTCTTTTCCACACTACCCTTTTACGCTACGATTGCCATGTGGATTTTTCTACGATACTTTCATTCAAAACCATTGATTTTTGATCTTGTTAGAACTATATCCATCTCTATTCAAACACAACGCTCGCGCTCTTCACCTCGTTCACGAAACCCCGTATCAAAACCACTATCCCCGTATTTAAACCAGCTCTCAGCCAACCAGCGCTCTCAAAAACCCAGCTCACGATCCATCGCATAGCACACATACTCGCAACAGCCAGCCGGCCTGACTCATATATATGTGAACAAAATATTTTTTTTTAAATTCAAAAAATTTATTCTGACTGAAGGAAAAAGCGTTTGAAACACAATAGATGCATAATATTTTTTTTCAACTTGTATGAAAAATTTGAAAATATTTGGGATGCAGATGTACTTTGCATTTATTGCAAATAACGAACGTATGTTTATGGCATTTCCGGCATCTTTTCCGTGTTTGGTGGCTTCTCTGAATTATGTTATCAACTTGATCTTCTCGAATAGCATTGGGCACTTGTCGAATAGCTGAGTTATGTCCCTTTTCTAACTTGATGAGGAGTTCAATGATACTGGTGCGGAAATCCATTTGGTGCATTATGGATCTATTCTCGATATTACGTCAAAAAGCGCATTAGAACTTTCACGCACCGACGCCGGCGTAAGGAATAAACTTGAATAAATAGCCATGGTGGGAGGTCAAGCACCAGTACGCCAAAAATAAGGGATCATTTCCTCGTCAATCAAAAAGTTGTGTGCAAATACACCAAATTGAGAGAACTTTCATTCAGAGAAGAAATTTTGCAAACATGTCCATCGTATTTAAATAACTGTTATCACATTTATGAAGCCATCTTTTTATGGTTTGGAAACGATTTCGACTCATTGTGTATTTTATAATGTCTACTCCCAACGTTTCATTCGTCGACCAATAGTCTTTAGTAGCTGGTAGCGTGTGGTTTCCTGTCATGTATAAAATACAAATAAATTTTCGCATTTCGTCCGAACCAGTTTTGTCAGTTATGTCAACGACATTCCAATCAATATTATTACATCAAAACATTATTTTTTTGCATTGTATGCTTTTTAAAAAATTTCAAAGTTACTGGTGCATTTTTCCACCAGTGGGATGATATGGGTTAAAGTAGAACTATTTTCATGATTATTATTGTGTTTAATATTTTTAATATTTATGTAGATATTACTGTGAAGTTGACCTTGTGGACCTCAAAGGTCGCACCTCATGGTTTGTTTATTTTTAATATTTTTTTTGTAATCAAGATAAAAAGTTCTGCTGCCTTTTTTACAAAAACTGTTTGGAATATATAAACTTTATAAAGACTGATTACTGTGTTTCGCAAATCAGGTTAAAAATTTATTGTTTATGAGAACAACCCTAACATTTTTAATTTTTGTTTTAATAAATTAAAAGACGGATCCAACAATTTTTTCAAAAATTTGACAGAATCACACACGTTAATACGCGTCGATTGACGTTTTAGCGATGCAATTCCAATTTTTGGTTCGTGAAATATAACGCATGGCAGGAATGACCTTCAAAGGGTCAAAACAACAAACCCCCGACCGAACTGTGCCAAAATCTAATCAGCTCTTTAGATTGCAAAGACGCTACGATTGACACCTTAACAAAGTCTTTGTTTACGTGAGTTATGCTCGTAGAAAAAACTGTCCCCGAACGCACATACACACACGCATATATAGTTCTTTCTAAAAACACTTTAAATATACTGTGAATCTCCCATATACTGGAAAGTTAATAAAAATATATCTATTTTCCTTGTACAACGACTGGTTGATTTATATTTTTTCGAGATATTGTATAAAGAAAGTATTCATGCAATAAACCTATTATAAATTTAATTGAAGTTTACTTCGTTCTGAGATCAAGTCACTCGTCATCTTTCCTATAAATATGGTTTCACTCCTTTGTCCTGTATATTGACAGACTCTACCTTCATTTTCTTCAGTCCTTTCAGCCGCGTCGAGTTTATCTTGACCAGTGTTTTCTATCAAAACTGTGCTTTCAGAGAATTTCAAATTTATTGTCCATTACATTGAAATTTCTCGATCCTTCAAAAGCATACCGTTCAAACGACCTTTGCAAAATTTGGTTTGGACGCAATAATTGATACTTTCATTCGCCAATGCTTCGATTGTAACGTATGCATAAAGCTTAGAGCTTGTTCCTTTCCCCATTTGTTCTATATTTTTAAGACTAAGTTACTGGCTGCATTGAATTTCTTAACTTTGTTGTTTGTTTTCCAATTCCTTCTTCTTCTTTCTTAAAACTTTTCATTTTCATTTATACTTCGTACATCTAATTTTTAATAACTTTTTATTTTCGTTTACAATTTGTGTGATTTTATTGCTTTGCTTTCTTGTCCTCGTTTTTATTTTCTTCCTTTTACATTTACCTACATATATGTTAAGTGACTTGGTAATTGTTTTAGGCCGCTAATTGAACAACAATGAATAAGTTTATCATTGGTTAGAACCTCCTAGTCTAGTCAACAACATTGTTTACTAGTTTTTGTGCTTTATGGTTAGCAACTTACTAACACTATTGATGCACATTAATGGGAGTTCTTAGCTTCCAGGTTATGCTGGTACATCGTTAATTTAATGGAAAGTGTGGTTTCGGCGTGTCAGATGGCATCCTCATCAGGTGCTGTCATGAGCCATCCGCCACGAAACAGCACTACCACGGTTAGCTTGTTGGTGGATTAAGCTTCGTTATATTTCAACCATTTTTATAATTTACATCTGCGAATTATAACGACCGTCAATGGGTTCGTATATAGCTACGTTGCTAAGTTTAAGTTTAAACAATGTTCTTGACTAGACTAGGAGGTTCTAACCAATGATAAACTTATTCATTGTTGTTCAATTAGCGGCCTAAAACAATTACCAAGTCACTTAACACTGATGAGGATGCCATCTGACACGCCGAAACCACACTTTCCATTAAATTAACAATGAATAAATAAGAACTGATTTTTGCCAATTAGGATATTGCTAATTGGTGTAAAATTTGATTAATATCACTGGGTGTTAGGGATATTTTGAATTCTGGTTTAACTGGATCTCTCTCATAAATCACTCGATTGTAAATTTCACAATTATTTAAGAATTTGTAATAGTTGGTAAGTAGGTTGTAGTTGCAGCTCCTTTTATCTAAAGATGACTCACTTAGGCCACGATAGGCCCATTGTGATACCACAAGAGATGTGGGCGGCACTACAACCTAGTTACAGCGTGACAAGATTCATCTAGATTTTCGTATGAAGCTGGCTGTGCAGATAATATTTGAGTTAGTTACTTGCGTAAGACTATCCAGGAAGAGCGACCCTAGAATTTCCATGCGTTTCCTGGGCAGTACTGGGCATTTGCACAGAATGTATTGAATCATTTTTCCTTTTCTTTTGATCTGCACCTTCGGCAGAAATGCAGTTTAGTAGCCGAACGTTTTCACAAAAAAACAAAAAAACAAAGAACAAACCTTTCTGGATGTGGCAATCAAAAAAACTGGACGTTCTAAATTTGAAATTAGATAGGCTTAAGAGGAACTAGCAGGTAAAATAGTCATGTTTATGTATTAGGCTGAAATGAACATAATGTATGTACACATGATTTTCATGTACTTATTCAATTATAAAATGTGCGAATTGACGTTTAATTTAATGTAACCCTTTACCTTACCCCTTGAATACATCAAAGAATGTATTTGTGCTATGATTGTTTATTCCTGGTGGTGGTTTTTGTCATATTCAGGAGAGCTCAAAGTTTCTTTCATATTGATTCTACGATTACTACGAGCATAGTTGAGGCGCTACAATTATTTATGATACATCCCAGTAGGACCAGTAATGCCCACTGCATTGATTCCGTAATCATTCTTCGGAAGCGAACACGGGTCGTTTTCGCAATACCGCATCGATCACTTTAACATGGCGATGTCATTGGCAGGATCCGTGCTAACTACATTTCGCATTACCAGGAAGCGATGCTGGAATCAATGCCTCAGAATGTGTTCCGTGATGCTTACTTAGTAATCGGTTCTGGAAGGCATCCATTCCACACAATATGTTACTATCGCTTCATTTTTGCATTACTAGGTAATGTATAGAAATTTTCATTCACTCAATGATTACTTTTCAGATTCCCTATGCATTCCTTTGGAATCAATTCCATTTTCCGACATAAGCATCGATGAAATTATGCATTACCAAAGAATTGATTCCAAAAAGTCCGACTGGGATGTTTTTCAGGCGTGTGACGCAGTTTGCTGTTGACCTGCGAACACCGGAATCTTGACATCTACAGGCCTATCGTCCCTTGTACAATATTCCTCGTATTGAATTGCACAGTCTTGAAATGCGCTTTTCGAAAGATAGCCAGCGTATCTTGTTAATTTAATGATCAAAATCATCGGATATTGAAGCAATCTATATAATTAAACGGCTAACATGAATTTTGTGGTACCATTTTAGCCGTTGTTTCTGGACCGATTTTCGTAAAAAATACATCAATGGAACGAAAATATCCTGTAGATGTGCAGAATTGTATTTTTTGTGAAAATCTGTTCGGAAAATATAGAAGAAAAAATAGAAAATAGATTTTCTTACCAATACATACACATCGTTGAACGTTCACACAGCGATAAACACCAATGGTATACTAGCCTTGACTACCAAGATAGAAACCCTGATCTTCTATGGGCTGTGTAGTGCATGCGGTGGCAATTTGCCGTTGCACGCGGGAGTCCCAGGTTCATATCTAGGACTGTTGCAAGTGTCTTAGTTTCTGTTTTGGAAGCTAATCATTAAATTTCACCACATTTAGGAATATTTTCATTCTCACTTTATACCGTTCATGTGGATTGTGCAAAGAGGTAATAAACAGAGGAGTGGCAGTTCAACAAATTTAATGGGCCAACTTTCATAAGTGTAGTTGAGAACACTAACACAAACATGTTGACATCAGCGGCGTACAGCGCATGATAAACAAAATGGGCAAAAATATGGCGGGAATTTCAGATTCATTTGAAATTTCGCAAGTATTGTATGGAAACATCATAAAGAAAATATAATTGATGTTCAGAATAAAAGCTAATGTAGATAGTAACTTATTCGGATATGCTTAAATAATGAGCTTATTGTAAGCCATAATATTAAATGAGCATATGCGAGAAATGAATTCGCACTGCAATCGATTATCATTATTAACATCCAACCGAGAAAGACCCGAATATTATACAAAAAGGATGATCCGATGGATTGGCATATTTTGTAGGAAATTCATTGTTGCAAAGGCATTTAGATATCAACAAATTTATAAGATTACTCCACTTGTTTTGAGTTGCCCTAGAAGGACTGAGATTGCTTTAAATTAATTATAAGAATAAAATTGCAATCTTTTCATACGATTGCACACTACAAGCTTATATATAAGCTTGTATTTAAAACAGGAAACCTTAATAAAGTATCAATTTTAGCTAACTACGCATGCACCTATAAGATTAAGAGAGGAATTTTTTTTAGTCTGATAATTAGTAAACTGTAACGTTTGCTAGCTACTGGATGTATTATTGGGAACAAAATGGATATTTTAAATTCGCGAATACTGCCTAGTAGCATAATTTTTGTTCGAAAAAATATGCTGATGTTACACAAATGATCAAGCAATTGAAATTTACAATTCAACATAATGTTTAATAATTTTCATAGATATTAACATAAACAAAACTCATACTTTGAACTTAAGTATGCTAAATATATTTGATTTAAAATTTTGACCTCCCTCTTCCTTTTTCAACCGGGCTTGGGACCAGCTTTGGCGGAATTACGGCGACACTCACACCGTATATGCTATAGTTTTATAAATAAGTTTAATATAAGTAATGGATGTTTATATGTTAATCGAACAAATTATTTACATGCCTTTAAAATGAATGATTTTACTCAATCGTTGTCTGATAGAATTTTTTTCGGATTGGGTTTTAGCAATGAAATGGTATCGTGTCTGTAGGTAGACTTTGATTACAGCTTTAATGAGCAGACTGTAATGCTGCGTTTCAACCATATGCCTAAAATATCCTTCAAAAAGGTTTTCTCCGATGCAGTCAGACAATACGCTGGTGGATATGGCTTGAAATATTCGAGATTTTAAAATGTTTCCATCCTTGCCAAGCTGATATCTTCGGATTTGCCGTTCTGTTTTCTGGCAAACGAGTGTTACGCTATGAAGGTATTTTTAGCAGTCCTCTGGTTTTGTACAATATCAGAGATGACGGCATAATATCTCCTTGTATTGCGGATAGGCAAACATCACATCGAAGAGTCTTGTTTATTTTAAGGACAACGAAGCCCGCTTTATAATCTTCAACACGAACCGCATATTCTGATAGTCTACCTGGATCCGTAGCGTAGCTGTGCTCTTCTATAAATGTTTGGTCGTAAATAGTTATGTCGATCATTTGTTCCTCTTCGAGCATAGAAGGTCTGGATGTCGTCACATTTATGGCTTGCATAGGGCATGATTGATTGGCATTAAGAATGGAAATGTCCTCCAATGGAATACAATTTCCCAAGCTACCATCACGAAGTTGACTTCTGAAAAGAAGTTTTTTATAGCGTGCTATAAATTGTCTGACTGTTGGATTATTATTATATCCCAGGCCAGTGCGTATCGATGAGAAGAAGAGTTCAATGTGATCCTGGTTTATCTTGTATAGCGGCAAAAACTTAAGTTTTTTCGACTCTATAAATCTTTCATATATAACTCTTATATTACGCAGACCTGCAATCAGACCTCTAAATCCTACATTTCTTTTTGATGCAATTAGAAGACCACCAGAGGGAAGGTACAATCCCTCTATGTATTTTATTGCCACTGCAGCTATTGTTTGAATATCGTGAAAATTACTTTCAGATAGAGCTCTTTTCGCATATTAAAATTCAGATATTTTACGACTGTTCAACACGTCGAAAACATCATTGAAGGTTTTTACAAACTCGAATGTTGCTTCACTTCCTTTAAAATCGTGTAGATGAAGAACATCGCGACAGAAGTCTAGAGCATCCGCTACGGACCTACTCAAAGTCTGCACAGCTAATCGAACTTCATTTTCTGATTTTGAAAAAAAAATGTGAGCTTTTCGCAGTTTTGTGCCTAAATGTAAGCCTTCTTTTTCTTGCAGCTTCTGTAGCGCCTTAAAATAGTCCCACTTAATCGACCGACCACCGCAATCTAAGAACACACCCAAATCGGCTAAGGCATTGCGTACCAACTTCAACATGTGGCACGGATCAGGATGGAGAATGTGGTTTGCTTGAATTCCTTCGAATTCAACGTACCCTTGAGAATCTGTATTGCGAACGTCAGATTCTAGCAAATTCGTCATCGTTAGATTGGCTGCAGCGCCATAAAATGTAATTCCGACTATTTCTACGCCGGTGTCATTTAAATGCTTCATGCATAAAGATACAATATTGGTTTTTTGCTCTGCGTTTATACTAGCAATAGGAAAAAATGCAACGGGTGTCTTCCATGCTTTCTTTATACATACAACAAGCAGAACTAATATCTGTGCTGCTACAGTGTCACTATTGCCACCATCACCAATGTCTACAAAACCATACGATTGCACTCCATCCCATTCCGTTTGCTGCCGAATGTTTGTCTCGTCGAAAACCAAATTGACGACCATTGTTTCCGAGTTTCCAGTAGCATTTACAATCTTCTTAATCGCATCAAAAGATTCTTTGGTGAAACCTGGAGCACAGCCAACTTTCTCATGCCACATTCGAAGAGTTCTATTGTGCGGTAGACAGTTGTCGAATTTATTACGAACATATTTGTGCGCACGTGGCGATAAAAAGTTGAGGTTCAGAGCGAAAGTTTTTAATTGTGGACTATAGCATTTTGGAATTACATTCGAATCCGACCGAAATACTTGCCGTTCGAAAATGAGTCGATTTGGACCGCTTACTTTTTCAAGGACTTCTCTCAAGCTTCCACTCATTCAATTATTTGCCTTCAATGTTGCCAACAAGCTACTAGTTTTTGCACATTGTTCAGTTTTTCGCTGGTTTTGCCTTCGAAAATTTTTAATGATCCTGTTTTTTTGCCTTATTCTAGCCTGCAGCTTTTTAACTCTAGCTTGCAATTTTCTCGTTGATTCGCAATTGCAAATATCAGAATCCTATATATAATTGTAGCCATAAGTGTTTAGAAGCCACTTTTAAATGTTCTCAGCGATGAATCAATACATACATTGTTTTCAACATGTGTAGCGACAATGCACAGTGTGTGACTAAACAATAATCAGCCACAAAAGCACAAACCACTGTAAGCTTTCAAACAGCAAAAATACATTTGTGAATAATTTTAGGGACAAGCCCTTGTAAACATGCTACATTTAAATAACCACAAAGTACCAAAATCGTATATTAAGCCTAAAAAAATAATTAGACACAAAGATAGCCGATAGTTATAAAAAAATAACTTACAATTAGTAGTTCGTTACGAGTTACTCGTTGAAATGCAACCTAAAATAATTATGTTATTCGTGGTTATGCAGCAATTTGTATTTCTTACATTTCCTTTTATCGTCTTTGCATTTTGTAGCTTAAGTGGCTCCCTCTTTTTCTGGATATCAACATTCTAATTAATGAAGAAGTTAGCGAAATATCTGTATTTTATTGTCAGTATTTACCAAATCGTTTAAAGTCATTGTCAAAGGTTCCGTGGCGCATTTCTTCTGCATTGGAATTTCTTTTGAAAATAAATTGTCTTCATCCAACTGAAAAATGATGGTAATTATAACGAATTTGAAATTTGTATTGCAAACTCACAGTAATTGAAGCTCGTTTATTGCTTTCACCAACGTCAAACGCACTTTCTTGCACTGATTCAAGAAAGCTACTCGTCCGAGGAGCCTGTAATATCACGTTAGTTAATTAGTATTAGAACTTTTTATTATCGATATACATCGTTTGAGACGTATTAACTTTATACATTAATAATAGCGAAATATATTTACAAGGATGGTGCGAGCACCGTCGAAAATATACAGAAAATATTACTTACCATCGGCAAAAAAGAAGCAACATGCATTGTCGCTGATGTTGTCGGCGCATGTGACATACGGTCGGAAGATGTCAGCAAAAGTTAATGATGTAAATGTTTCGTACAATGAGTTATGCAATATAAACATACCTCAACTTTGGATACTAAATTGTATCTCGGGATCGCTTCTGCCACGAGGAAAGTGTTTCTCCCAATTTTCAGAAATTCGCTTTTATCGAAATGATTCGAACATACGACCGAATTGCTTTTGACTTCCGCTCCTAACAATCCAATAGATCTCAGCCATTGCTGCCGTAACGAGTCATTTGCAGGAATTCTGCAAAAATATGCACACTAAATTACACAATTATCAATCTTCATGTTCGGATTTTCTAAACAATTTCTTTCAACATTGACTTTTGTCCCGCCGCTGAGTCGTGACAAAGCTCATTTGGAGAACTGTCATACTTTATGTTGGTTTTTTAAGTGAGCATTGAAATGCAAGATTTTCAACTGAAATCTGTTTTTAATGGTACTCCCCTTCGCATTAAAGATGTATCAAAGCACTTACCTAAGAAATGAGACTGATTCCTTCGGTAAATTCGCAGTATTTCCACATGACGCGATCACGCACTTCATATTGTCAATTGACTACTTTAACAGTCTTTTCTGTTTATTTTTCAATTAACTATTTCACAGTCTATTACGCACAATATTTAGGCACTGTTTGGGCTACAAAAACGTACTGTTGAACACGCGATTCACATTAAATCACTAGTTTTGCAGCAAATTCGAGATGTTTACTTTTTCCGATGACTTCTCGAAGATAGTTCGTTTTGAAGTATCGTTCTATTTGGCTCTACTTGACGTTTTGTTCTGGAGCCCACACACGTATACGCTTTTACACGGATACTACCATTCCTCTAGTTTTTCTGTTCCATGGGATTGTGCGTTCACTGGTTCGGTGTTGTGTGATAGCTTTCTCTCTGAGGATCATTCGCGTGTATAGCGTCGCCGTTCATTATGCAAATGTATACGTACATTTCATCAATATTTGATCATATTTTTTAGTTTGTTTTGTTGAAGGTCGTCTAACATTCCACAAAAAAGCGTTTTCAGTTGAAGAAAATTTTCAAGATTTAAAAACGATGTTTGATTTTCTTAACAATATTTACAACAACCGGTTTGGTAGATCTCAAGAATGTGAAAATCGAATGATGACATGCGCAAAACGCCTAGCATTGTTATACGTTCGAGACGCATTGAAGCGCCAATAATTGAATAATGATTTTTAAACATTATTAAAATTCATAAACATTATTTAATCACAATAGAAAAACAAAGTTAGCTTGCCGTTTTATTATATTGATTGATGATTTAAGTTAAATTCAAAAACCATTTCGTCTGGCACACCCAGACTTCTTCATAACATTCTCGGATATGCACAGGGACTTGAAACGCATGTTAAAAAATACAACATCGAAGTGGTACCAAAGAGCGGTATTCAACTAAAAAATAGCATATCGACGGAAAAAGACAAACTGGAAGGAGGAGAAAAAAGTGGGATATACCAGGTTACATAAGGGAAACTTTAGAGATAGAGTAGATAGAGTAGAGTACCTGAAGGGATTAGAATGAATATTAACTTAGGGAATGGAGCAATTAAGCTGATTACGTTAGGGACGTTAGGGATTAAAATAGAAACACAGAACATAGGGAATTAATTATACACTGAAGAAGTCTGGGAGTGCCAGAAGAAATGTACATCTGCTTTAATAGTTTAAATACACGTTTTTAAGGACATTTTGGAAAATGGTTTATGGATTAACTTAAATTTTTGAAAACGTGAAAATATGGGTTCTAACTGAGATTGATGATTATTCGATCGAATTTCTAGAGTCAGTTATAATAAAATCATCATTGCACTTGAATTTCAATTGCTGGATTCTGCTAGTATCAATTATTCCCCTCGATTTCGGCAGCCACTTGTATGGATCAAGTTTTATGTGAACGAGCTATATGTCAATCCTTCATACCGCGCATCAACAAAATTGATTTGTATGTTATGATCACAACCCTAACAAACAAATTATTAACATATTTAATTAATTGTAATGAAGGTAAAAGACCTTACTATCATCGCATTCAGGCTGTTGAAACCTTTTCTGTTGCGTTGAACAACCGCTTTTAGTAATGTAACAATATGTAAGAAATGTAACACTGATGGGAATGTTAAAGAAGTAGAATATTATTTGGCATTTTTGGCGTTAAACGTAGAAACCAACCTAAGAGACTTCTATCGGTCCCAAATAATATAAGTATGAGGAAGAGATTAAGCATATTTGCAAATCTTTGCGATCAAAATTGAACGAAATGAATAACCTGTTTTACACGACGAACGAAGGAGGTTGGTATTCACTCGCCCGAGGAAAATACGATAGATAAATATTTCTAATCCAACAGACAATATATGCATGTGACAATAATACAAAATATTATTACTATTAATACATAATATTAATTGAGATGTAGGCAAATAAAGCCCGCTGTGGCACAAGCCTGAGTGTGGGCATACATTGAGGTATTGATTTTAATTCCAAGATAGGTAGGAAAGATGAAGCATATTATAAATAATTTTAAATTAATTAATTGAAACTAGCATGTATCTATGAAGATTTTTATTAACAAAAGCATATTGTATATGCAAATAAATTCCTAAAACGAGATCAAGGTTAAAACAATTGTTGATAGGTAGATAATAATGAATACTTGAGCATTATAAATAACAAATATATGTAATTATATTTGCTATATTTGCATATTAGTTTCAAAATAGTCACTTTATAGTCTCTTCTTTTATTTTGATTCTATCCATGTTTTGAATTTGCATTTAAAGGTTGTCAATGAAGGTGCTCCTATATTATTGATAGGACTAATGTTATAAATTAAAGCAGACAAAATATTTTTGTTCAATTGGCTGTTTTGTCTAGTTTTGTGAATTGATGATTGATAAGAAGAAAAATATGGGACACATAAAACAATGCTGCAAATTAAAATTTTACACAAGTTTTTTGTACGCAACTTTTTTGAGGGGCCATAGTTTCTAAGATGTCGCCTACTTTTTCTTCTTTTAAAGATGGTGCCCAAAGGATAGCGTCTGCAACGCCAGAAACTTTAATTTAAGCTCACAGGGTGACACACTATCCACTGCAATAAAATCTGCATACAAGATCTACAGCCAAAAAGGTAAATAAAGGTATTTAAATGTCTGCTTTGTGAATAAAAATTTCACATTTTGAACTACCATTTGACTAATTTCGCTATATGATAAATGTGAAATAACAAAAGCATTAGAAATTACACTTAAATTTTTGATAATCAAATCATTCCTGAGTGTTCACATTCTATTTGGTTATTATTGTGCTGGGAGTGTTTTTGTCATATTAATTTTGAGTCAATATTAATATCGAGACATTCATAACAATATTTTTTTGAAGAAGCGTTGGACAAAGAGCAGTTCCCCGTGGAGCGTCGTGTTTTATTGTTTTGGTGCTACTAAAGGAGTTATTTAATTTAACTCTTCGAAGTCAAGTCTCCAAGAATGAAGTGGAGAATAATATGCATTCAATTACAAAATCAAACGTTTTGAATTTTTCAAGCAGAATTTACAGCAAATCTTTTTTGAATGTCTAAAAGATGGTCAGAGTTTTTTTAGCTTTCCAAATAAGTGTAAATTATATGGGTTATATTAAATAAAAGGCGCGTTCAGTACATAGCGTTTGTCTAGAATCAAATTGATTTTCTGAGAATAGGTCATATTTATATGAGAAAGTTAAAAACTCTTGCTTTGAAATACTTTTTAGTTTTTAGTTTTTATATGAGGTACCAAAGATATCAGCTTGAAATCTGTCAGAGATGGCTGAAATGGTAGATCGTTACACGAGACAATAACCATTCGCGACGACGGTTGGTCGACACTCTCCGGCAAAGTCGGTGTTGCCAGACCGGCCAAATTTGATAGCTCGGCCACTCCTGACCCATAATCGTCCCGATGATCGTTATCGTCCTCGAAATCAAGACAGTCAAGTTCCGGGCTGAGGTGACACCACGGCTTGAGTCGGTCGGAGGTATACACCCCGCTGTATTTTCGTCTTCGGTTTCGCATATCGGGCATATCTTCCATTACGTACCTATTGTGGCAAAGAACCTTCGTGATTTGGAATGGTCCTTTATACTTTGGCTCGAGTTTCAGTGAATCACCACAAGCGGTAGGAACATTGTCAACTACGACTAGGTCTCCTTCTTGGTACTGGTGCGGTTGCTTGTGCTTTTCGTCGAAACGTTCTTTCCAACGCTGTTTCGCCTGAAAGATTCGGTCGGCTTCAATTTGTCAAATTTCGGATGTTGAAGTAGTCTCATCGTCGATATTCAGGGCTAACACCACTCGATTGGCTTTTACATCACGTAGTTGCAAGTCGAACAACAACTGGTTCGGCGTAAATCCAGTGGTGTAATACGGTTGAGTATTCAAAGTCCACTGAATCATTAGTAGATATTGACCCCAATCTTTACGGTCTATCGTTGAGCAGCGTAATCTCGTGAGTACAGTATGGTTAATACGCTCCACTTGTCCATTAGCACATGGAGTGCGTACGGGTACTTGAACATGCTGAATTTCATGAAGACTGTAGAATTCAGAAAACTCTTTCGAAGTGTAAGAGGATCCATGATCGGATATGATGCGCATCGGCAACCCAAAAAAAATTGTTGTTTGACGCTCGTATCTCGAACAGCTTGGAGTATCGTGTACTTGGTAAATGGATCCATCAGTGCTATTATATGGACGTTTTCACGTTTGCTTCTCGGAAAAGGACCCAAATGATCCACGTGTAAGACCCAAAGAGGTATAGGGACGACATTCTCGATGAACATTCGCCCCTCTCACTTTCCGGCTGGTATTTTGTTGAGACAACAGTCGATACAAGCGCTGACGTAAGACTTAACGTAGCGACGTATTCGGGGAAACCAGAAAAGTTTCTGGATTCTTTGGATCGTACCCTCGCAACCTGGATGTCCCGATTCATCGTGACAACTTCGTACAATCCTCCATTGTATAGCGGCCGGTACAACAAACTTCGGATTGTTCTCATAATTTCGTATGAGTCGTCCTCCCTTTATTACGCAGTTCTTTTTTATTTGTTTCGTTTGCAGACTAGTTTTCTGGTTGCGTAGGATGTTTATAATATCGTTTAACTGTTTATCACGTTTTTGCATTGATATCAACTAGGCACGTGTAGCTCATCGCGGATATGATTCAGTGATCCGAATCATCTTAGAGATCCAAATGATTCGAATCAGTGAAATCTGTTCATTTGGATCAGTGAAACTTTCATATCTCATGGTTCAGAAGCACAAGACACAAACCAATCTTCCGCATTCATGTTCCATTCAGTAATCTCTCACAAGTTCCTCCGTAAGAGAGGTAAAGAGAAATATACTTTTCACTTGAGAGACGGTGCAGCTCGCATTTGGATGGGCATAACGATGAATGTGCACATGAGATGATATGTTTGTAAATAATTTGCAGGGCTGCCTGACGTAGTTTACAAGTAGATGCATACATTAAGATGCAATTTAAAGTTTCGAATGTAGTAGTTTAAAATGTGAAATTATACAATATACAATATTTGATCTTATTTGAAAGTACAGGTTTTTTTCATTGTCAGACAGTAAAGGCGCAATTGTGCTTTTATATATATTTTGTGTGGAAATTAAATATTGATATATTTTTCATATAAAAATGTAACTTTATTAAGGTTTTTTTCAGTCAAATATGGGCTTAAAGGTTCGGAAAGCTACGATCGTAAGTATTCTGAATGGAGTTTTATGAATTCAAAAATCAAGTAAACAACTTATACATATACAGATTTACCTAATTGTATGGTAAGTCTGAATTACGGAAGCAAATATGGAAAATCAAACCAATTTGTGTTTGCTTACATTCTGATTTGGTCCTATATGAAACAAACTGAGTTGTTGTTTGAGGTTGTGTCAGTCCAGTAAAGTCCTTTTCATAATATTTACAATATAAAGTCAGAAGACTTTGCTTATCGGGAAGAATTCTCTTTTAAATGGGAATCATAAAAACAGATTACTAAATATTTGATCTAGATAATTTCTTCTAACGAGTGCGTCGCGCAAGTTAATTGCTATTTTTGCTACATATGGTCGTTTTTAAGAAGTTTTTTGCTTGGTTCCTGCTGGTATGCATAAATGTTCCATTCAATGTATTGACTAGTTGTTAGTCCTAAGCCTGAACAAAGTATGAAGGAAAATTGGTTTTCTTCTCAACTGTCTCTTTAACTAACTAAAAATGATCAACAAGTCACAAAAATGCACTAGTTTTCAATTTTAATTTGTACAGCGTACAGCGTACCATATCTTTCTGTATACCTAAATCATAATATCAATCATCTCTTCTCACTCAGTGATTCAAATGATACATATCTCTGATCTGGATCTTTCTACTGAGCCAGATTCAAATGATCCGTTTACAACAAAGATATGTTTTTGCCACCTCTAATAGCAACCAATCGTCGTCGTTCGTACCGATCACCAACATTTTCTCGGCAACGGATTTCGACTCAACAGGTTCGTCGGTCAGGCTTCGGCTAAGAGCGTCTACGTGAAACATACGATTGCCTGCTCGGTGTGTGACTTCAAAGTCAAACTCCTGAAGTTTAAGCCACCAGCGTGCAACACGGTTGTTCAACGGAGTCAACTGCTTGGTTGACGATACGGCTTGGCAATCTGTCACTACTTGAAAATGTTTACCCAGCAAGTAAAACTTAAATCGTTCAAGTGCCTCGACAATTGCCAACACTTCCAATTCGTGGGTACTGTATCGTTGTTCTGCGTCGTTACATTGGCGACTGTAGTAAAAGACGGGTTTCCATATCACCTGGTCTGGTGATTGAAACAACACGGCGGCAATTCCAACCGTGCTGGCGTCGGTGTGGAGTTAGTGACATTCCGATGGATCGTAGAGTGCTAAAATCGGTTCAGCACTGAGCAGAGGCTGCAATTTTTCAAAAGCTCGTTCGCAATCCGGTGTCCAGTCGAATTTCGGTTGATTTTTCGTTTTTAACAAGGCAGTTAAAGGCCAGGCCATGACAGCGTACTCCCGGATGAGCTTTCGAAAGATGCCAGATAATCCCAAGAATCCTTTGACTTCTCTGGCGTTGGTTGGCGTCGGGAAGTTGATGACGGCGTTGATTTTCACATTTCCTAGCTTAATTCCAGAGCACGAGATGGTGTGCCCCAGGAACAACACCTCGGTTGCAAAAAAATGCACTTTGACGTTCGCAACGTCAGTTATTTCTCTTCGAGTACCGTGGCACGGTACGTTCAAAACTCGTCGCCACTAGTCTGGCCGTGTAGGATCAGTTGAATTTGGACTCCTGATTAATCCCCGGCCCGGCTCTGAGCACATATCCTCATAAGGGAATGTGCCAACCCTCGCATGGCCTCCCTGCTTCGGCCAAGATAACCATGAGATCTCAGGGGAACTGCACAACGAGTGGAGATAGCGGCTGTGAGGGGGGACCCAAATCGCAATGAATTCAGAAAAAATTCAAAAGGAAGATCCACTCGGCCCGGAAGGGCAGTGGACGAAGGTGACGCGTCCTTCTAGTGGGAAGAAGACCGCGATACTCAGCCAACCCCCTACTTCTTCGAGGGATGCATGCACCAAGGCAGCTATGCCAGGGGCAAGCACCTCCTCAGTCAAGCCTACTGGCGCTAGCGGTAACACCAAGGTAACGGCGAACAAGCTGGCCCGCACTGTTTCCGGAGCGCCCTCCAACACCGCTTCCACTTCAGGTGTTAAGAAGCAACAAAACCCCTCGGTTACGGCTTACAGAGACAGAAGGTCCGCCTTCAAAGTCCTGAAAAGGCTGAAAGATTTACCTCCGGATGGTCTTTCCCAGAAGGATAAAATCTCCCTGAAATGGGCAACCACCACGGTAGAGGCCTACAAAGCCTCTATTCCGAAGAAAGAGGCAACTCATAAAAGATGTAGATCTAATGAGTCTGCCCCAATTCAACCGAGCGTCCAACTGCCGGTTAGGAAAAGACCAAAACTGGTCACACCCAATCCTGTTAAGGGCAGGAGTTTCAGTGAAGCTGCCAAGGAAAGCCTGGTATGGGCTGTTATCGACAGAAGCAGCAGCGATGGCACCATCTCACCGTCAAACTGGAAGATGGTGGAAATCGCGCTTCTTTGGGTGTACAAGCCCATACTCGAGGCAAATTCTGGCCCTCCACCAAGCTGTCGTGATGCTGGTTGGTACCAGGGTCACGTTAAGTTGATAGCCTGTACAGATAAACGTTCAGCGGATCTTTACAAGCAGGCTATAAGTAGAGTGGGAGAAGTCTGGCCTGGAGCAAAGCTGGACGCTGTCTCCAGGGAAGATATCCCGAACAGGCCTCGGTCCAGGGCGTGGATACCAGCGGAGCCATCCACATCGGAGGAAATTGTTGAGCTAATCAAGCTCAGTAATGCTGACCTCCCGGTGGAAAATTGGAAGGTAGCCAAGGTAAGCGAGCCCAGCAATGGACAGCGAGAGGCCCTAATAATCCTGAACGAGGAGTCGCTAGCTCCATTGGAGTCGAAGAGCGGGGTGATTAGCTACGGTTTCTCGGCTATCACCCTGCGAGTATATCGCAAGGACTGTACTGGGAAGGCAGTACGGGAACCGAGCAAGGAGAGTGGAAGCGAGGGAACTGTGGAAGCATCAGTAGACCCGACCGTGGACCTCTCTGAGTCAGATCTTCTCTCCGATGACGGAAGAAGCACCACCTCCACTGCGAGGTTGGCTGGGGACCTTCTCAGATCCCTCGACCTGGTCGAGGAGGAGGAGATGTCCTTATCTGACGGGGAGGCGGATAAAACATTGTGTCGCGATGCTGAGGTTTCTGCAGATTAACCTCCAGCACTCCAAGGTGGCATCCGCCGCACTGCTCCTCCACCTGGCCCAAAAAGGAGAGGAGCTAATACTGGCCCAGGAACCTTGGGTTGTTAGAAACCGGGTTTGCGGGCTCAACATGAAGGGATACAACACAGTATCCTTCAACACAGCAGGTAAACCGAGAGCTTGCATAATTGTAAAGGAAGGCTTGAAGTTTTTAACCTTGTATAATTTCAGTGACCAGGACACCGTTGCAATAGCAGGTGAAAGGCAGTCCAAACTCCTTTGGGCTGTCTCCTGCTACATGGCGCATGATGTTCTGCCACCTCCAACTAGCCTGCAGAGGATTATAAGGGAAGCCACTGCAAGAGGCATCCCTTTAATAGTCGGAGCGGACGCCAATGCTCATCATCGCATCTGGGGTAGCAGCGACACGAATAAACGGGGTGAGTCACTATTTGAATTCATTTTATTACATGACTTTGCCCTAGCTAACAAAGGTGAGGATCCTACCTTCATTACGGCAAGCCGTAGAGAGGTTTTGGATATCACTCTGACGAACGAGCACTTGAACCAAGCTATCAAGGGATGGCACGTATCACAAGAGTGCTCGTTCTCCGATCACCTATACATAAAGTTCGATTTGGCATCTGACCCTCCGACAAATCCAACCTTCATTAACAAAAGGAGGATGGATTGGGTCAAATACCAATCGGTATTCGAGTCTGCGCTAGAAGGCGGACCTCCAGAGATTGTAGACATACCCGGTCTTGAGAAAGCCGTTGGGACCCTTACATTGGCCTTCAATGACGCAGCAAGGTCTGCATGTAGTCCAACGAAGCCTAGAGGGAAGTACAAGCCCCCATGGTGGAATAGTGACATTGTGGAGCTGCGGAAGGAATGTAGGAATTCCTTCAACCGAGCTAAAGAAACTAATGACTGGTCTTCTTATAAAACAAAACTGAAGGAGTTCAAATCCTCTATCAGAAAGGCTAAACGCACCTCTTGGAGAAGTTTTTGTGCAGAAATAGAACACTCCAAGGATGTCAGTCGCCTGCGAAAAGTCATGACGAGCTCCCCCTCATTTCTAGGGTCCGTTAAGGACGCAAATGGAGTCTGGACGAAATGCAGCTCCGAGACTCTGTCTGTTTTCGTGGATACGCACTTCCCAGGCAGTGAGGATGTGGCTGACAAAGCGGATCCACACACGCTCCCAGATTGTATGCCAACTACTGTGCCTGTAAATGACAGGCTCCTACGCTGGGCAATCAGCTCATTTCAACCCTTTAAATCCCCAAGCATGGACAACATCCCACCTATTGAGATCCAGCAGGGTATCAATATAGCACTGCCATGGCTAAACGTCATTTTCAAAGCATGTGTACGGATGGCTTACATTCCACAGCAGTGGAGAGAAGCAAAAATAGTTTTCATACCTAAAGCGGGTAAAACATCCCACTCCTCACCAAAGGATTACAGACCTATCAGTATCACCTCCTTTCTGCTAAAAACTCTGGAGCGACTGATAGAGATCCATCTGAGAGCTATTCTGAAACCACTCTCTAATGCGCAGCACGCATACACAAAAGGGAGATCGGTTGAAACAGCTCTTCACTCGCTCACCAGCTACATCGAAAAATCGCTAAGCGTTAAAGAATACACGCAAGCAGTTTTTATAGACATCGAAGGGGCTTTCAACAATATCAGCCATAAGGCTATTGGTAAAGCACTCGGGGAAAGCAATGCCTATGACAACCTGATAGGGTTCATCGGTCAACTGCTTAGCAGCAGGAACATCAACTCCACGCTAGGAAACAGTATCTTACGAAGGAGCGTTTGCAGAGGCACACCACAAGGTGGGGTGCTATCACCCCTTCTATGGAACCTAGTGGTGGATGAACTCCTGTCAAAAATAGAAGCGACTGGCTGCAAAGTCGTAGCTTATGCCGACGATGTTGCAATAGCAATATCGGGAAAATTTGTTAACACCCTATCGGAAAGACTAAACTTTGCCCTAGGTATTCTTACCAAATGGAGCAAAGAGTGTGGTCTAAAGATCAACCCGTAAAAGACGGAATTTATGCTCTTCGCAAGAAGGTATAAAATTCCACGATTTGTCCCACCTAAGCTTGAGGAGATAAGTCTCAACCCTTCTCATCAGGTCAAATATTTAGGTCTGATTCTGGACTCTAAACTCGCATGGAAAGCGAACACAGCACAAAGAGCACGCAAGGCTGCATGCGCAATCTACTGCTGCAAACGAGCTATTGGGAAAAGGTGGGGATTAAAACCCAAAATTGTATCATGGCTCTATACGGCCATAGTGGAACCAATCCTTCTGTATGGCGCAGTTATTTGGTGGCCTGCTATGGCGGAAGCATCAAATGTAAACCTGCTAAACAAGGTCAGAAGGAGTGCGGCTATTGCAATCACCGGGGCTCTACGGACTACCCCGACAAAGGCATTATTTATGCTATTAAATTGGCTTCCGACAGAGCTACTTACGAGACAGCAGGCCAAGTGCACTGCTGTTCGATTAAAAGCTCTGCGACTATGGCATGAGGATAACTTTGGTCACTCCACAATACTACGGAGGGATGGGCCAACGTCAGGGAAAGTGGACCTTGCATCTCCGATTCCCTGTTTTCACCATGGTTTCAGGTCAGTCATCCCGAATAGAGAGGACTGGATCACAAAAAGAAATGGGATACAGGAATCGGTCGACATCTACACTGATGGATCAAAAATGGAGGGAAGAGTTGGCTGTGGCGTGTTCTCAGAACAGCTAGGCCTGAAACTATCCTTCCGATTACCAGACCACTGCAGCGTCTTTCAGGCAGAGGTCATTGCGGTTTATAAGGCAGTTGACTGGCTGAGAAGTCAGAAAATTTCCATAAGAAATTTAAACATCTTTTCTGACAGTTAAGCTGCCATCCAATCATTATCCAGCGTGCATACCTCATCTAAAATTGCGATGGAATGCCGCTCACAACTGAACGTGATGTCGCTTCACTGTGAAGTGATCCTTTGTTGGGTACCGGGGCATAGTGATATACCTGGAAACTGCGAAGCAGATGCCTTAGCGAGAGATGGCACTGAGCTTCAGGAATATACACTTAACCACGAAGTCGGCCAACCTCTAGCTTCCATAAAGCTAGGATTTAAGCAGCACTACGTGGAGGCTGCGAATAGGGCCTGGCTGCTCGAAGAAACCTGTAGCACAACCAGGCAAACTTGGCCCACACTGTGCTCCAAACGCACCAAGCGGCTCCTCAACATAAGCCGCGAAATCCTGAGTTCCGTCGTTTCCGTACTAACGGGACACTGTTTGATCGGCAGACACGCAGAAAGACATGGTGTGCCTTTCAATGATTTCTGCCGAAGTTGCAGATCAGAGGAAGAGGAAGAAACCATTAAACACTTTCTGTGTGAATGTCCGGCGCTGTCCAGGAAGCGCATGCAAACCTTGGGCACGCCCTTCCTAGACAACCTCACGGAAGTAGCCGATTTGGACATTGGCTGCATAGCCGGCTTTATTCGAGAATCTGGATGGTTCTCGTCATCCCGCAGGTTCTAGTGCCGCCCTTATATTCTGTGGTATCACAATGGGCCTCTCGTGGCCTAAGTGAGCTACCTTTGGATAAAAGGGGGCTGCCACTACAACCAACCAACCAACCAACCGTGAGGAATTTCGCTAACAGCTCGATTTCTTCGGAAATGGTATCGCTCGCAATAATCACTTCGTCCATATAGCTAACGATTTTTTTTAACGAAGCTTACGGACGATCGTCGTTATCATCTGCTGAAATACCATCAGCGCGTTCACTAACCCAAGTGGCATGACGGTGTACTCGTAGTGACCACTGTATGTCACAAAGGCTGTGTATTGCATCGAATTTTCGTCCAACGGTATTTGGTAATAACCTGAGTACAAGTCCAGTGTCGTGTAAAACTTGTTCACAACTATTTGCGAGAGTATCTCGTCGATTATAGGCATCGGGAACTGAGTCTTTTGCGTGACTGCGTTGACGGCTCGGAAATCTACACAAAATCGGTAGTCTCCGTTTTGCTTCTTCACAAGCACGATCGGAGACGAATATGTAGATTCGCTGGGGTGGATAACATTTTGTGTCAGTAGTTCGTCGATTATTGAATCTACGGCAACTTGTTTGGCAAATGGAATCCAGTTTGGGCGGCTTTGAATCGGTTTCTCACACGTTAGCTGAATAGTCATCACCGACGACTTACTTCGTCCCATCTCGGATGTTTTGTCGGCAAAACACGATCGGAATTTGGTCAACAACGTTCTAAATTGGAATGACTCGGATTCCATGAGCTCGGACTTTACGGTAACGATCGGCTCACTTATATCCTCGATCAAACATATTCCAAATTGCAGGGTAACTCGCCTCGAATCGTGAATGAGCATGTCGGTTCCCAATAATATCGGCGAGGGAATTAACCCATTTTCGACGACAAGTAGTTCGACCGGTAGTGTGCAACTATCCACTTTTAGACGTGTTCGCATTTTCCGCGTTCACTTGTAAGTACCACCTGCAAAACCTTCGAGTGTAATTGGAACGCATTCGATTACGTCAGAGGAGTCGCTTTCACGGATTAACGAACGGCTACTTCCCGGATCGATCAGTGCATCGATATGTCAATTGTTCAAAAGCACCTTCTTGACGACTTGACCAGATTGATTCGAAGCCAGTACAGCGTCTACTTTGTTGATTTATCCGTAACGGCGCGTAGGACAATTATCAACGGAATGTCATACTTTCTGACACTTTGAACAACGGACGTGACGCTGCGGGTTTGGGCAATTAATTGAAATGTGCCCCGGTTTGAAACAATTATAACACAATCCCTTTGTCGGGGTTATACGTTTTTGTCCTTCGACCGTTTGTTGGGGTGCGGCCGAAACTATTGGTGGAGGTTTTACTAGTTTAACTTTGGGCGGTTTGTTAACGTTTGCGGGGAATCGTGAAATGGACATATATTGTACGTTTATGTCCTGGAAATTCAAGAAGGTTATCGAGTTTTGTAGTATCGGATAATTTAGGCCGCGGCGAATGTACCGCACGATAAATCGTTCCAACAATCCACCCCTTTTTCCCCCAGCACACATTCGGAAGTGATAGTCCAATACGGGTTCACTGGTTTCTCTCGTCAGCGGTCATACGTAAATGAACGTCTGACTCTTGGTCATTATCCAGGAATGTTCGCAAGAATTCGATTGTAAACTGTTCGAAGTTTAAAAACACGTCACTGTTCGCTCGACTCGAGACTGGAGAATTTTGCGAGGCCCTTCAACTTGGCCTGAATCGCAAAAATCACAACGGTCCCATCCCATACGTATGCGCTCATTACCTTTCGAACCCGAAGTACGAGGGCACTCGCGGATAATGAGCTGCTTTTTCGTGGGTCGAAGTCCGGGATGAGGTTAATTACGTCTCTTACGTTGTGAAACATTGATCGGCAGTTGGATCGCTCGCCAAAAAACAAATTCGATGCGGCGCCTGCATTTTCGGGGAATGGAGTTGACATTTGATCGAGTCGTTGATTTCCACTCAACAGACGGACGTCGGCACTAAGTCGTTCGACAATGGCTGTCAGATTCGCGATTGATTGCTGCATTTCTGACACTTCGGGGTCATCCACTTCGTCAACCTCGATTTCGGCACTCCCTACGGCCTCGGTGAGGCGCAATACCAGTGTCGCCTTGTTGCCGGAGGTATTGAGCCCACGTGACCTTAGTTGGTCCTTTATCGCTGACACTGAGAGCGAATCGATTTTCACCAGAGTCATGATCGATGGAAGACGTCACGTCGAAATAACCAAGTAATCTAAGGTTGATGTCGAGTGCTTATCGCCTAAATCCCAGAACGCTGACGTGGCGGAGTCGGATGTCAGCCCGTAAACGTAATAGATGGCGGTTTCTCTAGACAATGGCGACGGGCGGGTCTCACAATGTGTGTAGATAGAGCCACACCCAAATGAACGACGCCACGGTGCGCGACAGGTTTCTACACGTTGCACCGAACGAACCGAACCTTTCGGGACTGAGCAGCTCGCGAGATTGCGAATTTTAAACCGCAAATGTTATTACCTTTGCTACAATCCCACTTCTGATCTGTCAGAGATGGCTGAAATGGTAGATCGTTACACGAGACAATAACCATTCGCGACGACGGCTCGCTACTCAATGACCAACTCGTAGTTGGTCGACACTCTCCGGCAAAGTCGGTGTTGCCAGATCGGCCAAAGTTGACAAATCACACATAGGTTTTGGGGAGAAGTGATTTATGCAATATGAATCACAATTGAGTCCTCAAATTTTAAAGAATAGCTCAAGACATAAATTGAAAATATATTTACCATGTAGCTATTACGTTTTTCGTTTTCTTAAAAACATCCATTTGCAGAATTGTTTTTAAGATTTCATGTTATGCTTATCATTTTTTTTTCATTAATATCAAGAATTAAGTTACATTCTGAATTGGTATAGTTTGTTGTGAGAATATTTAGGTTACTCAAATTAACAGTAAGTCTTTCCCCAATATTTATGAAATGATTGTTAATACACAGTTTATATGTTTTTTATTATTGTTATTTTCAGGTATTTTTTTCTTTAACAGTATAACTGATACAGTTTCCACTTTTTGTAAAGCGAAAAATAAGACTACGGATTTACCAGGCTTTGAGTGTTTTGTATTTATTTGTGATTTCGATGACAGAATCTTTGCGTGGTTATTGAAGTGATCATTTATAATAGAGTTAAATGTATTGTTGCGACCAGCCTGTTGTCTACAAAGATTTCCTCGCCAGTGGTGACGCGAGTTACTTTACAGAGTTGATGACGCTGGTTTCAAAGATCGAGATTTTTGAGCAAAGATTAACCCTATAAAACATAATTTCTGTAAATGTAGCCTGTACAATTTTAAAGATACAAGGTTAAATTATTATAAAACACAAACAATTATGAAATCATACCACGTTTATTAATAACAATAAAACTCTGCCTGTGCATTGAAAAAAGTATGTTATTTTCATTCAAATATTTTAAACTTTAAACTGAATAATGCACATTTTAGTTTCCAAATAAAATGTTTTAAGTCATAGAGTAAAATATATCCCACAAAATTGTTGAATCTTTAATTAGCTTTCAACAATCATACAGATGCCACAACATGCTCAAAAACAAACATGTTATGCATTTGTGGCAAATGTATTTCGTATTTTTTTGGATCTGCACTGAAAGTAGCGACCTTGTCTTAAAGGACCTGCAGTTTTAGACGTTTCTAAAATCTTCAGCATCTCTGAGAGTTTTTATTTATTTATTAAAAATTTGTCTTACAGACTAACATAATCCAATTAAAAGACAATAAAAGAGAAGAAGAAAATGCAAAAATTAGAGAAAAGAAATACATAGTATAGATTAAACTAATTAGATAAATAACACTTTACCTTCTGCTTAAGAATATAGAGTGATTGAGGAAAAGGACCAAGTTGCAGAGTATTGTGGTTTCGAGGGAGTCGCAACATGGGCGAATGGTACAAAGTCCTAGCATATGAAACTGTAAATATGGTGTCAGATATGGCAGGGTGTTCTGAAGTACGATACTCTAACCAATTAGAGAGGTTAGAGTTTAATTGTCTTAGGCTCAATAATCTCCGCAAATTCATTTGTGTGTTTGTCGTTCTCTGAAATAGGGTTCAAGCAATTTCATGGCCAAGTACTCAATAACGTTACGGTGTGGACGGTTTGAGCATGCATTATCTGCTTTATGTATCACCTGACTATTTATTGTACTGATATTCTAAGTAAAAGACAGCCATAGGCCAGCTCCTAGTAGCTTTGACACAATTGTTATTCACGCAAATAGAGGTAGCTATGGAGTGGAACATCAACATTATTTGTGGTAGCAGTTTCACTATGTGTTTGTGACACCTTCATGTAGTGGTTGGTTGGCACTATCGGACCACATCGATAATTTGTGGGACCCACATTTTGGCGCAAGATTTCAAAAAAATTTCATAACTAAACATTATTCAAGAATATATTACGGCAATTTTAGACCTCCGATGAAAACAATTTGCATAAATATCAAAAAGAAACCGAAATCAATTATGCATGTTAGGCTACAGCCCACTCACTTAATGTTTAGATTCTGAACATATTGAATGAGTTCTCAAATACATGTAACATTAATAATTTTAGTTTTAAACACAGCAAAAAAACATTAAAATCATATGTCTTCGATACTTATTATAAGATGATTTTCTATGGTTATAGCTAAACTTTTAAAATCCCGTCAATATTGCAGTAAACCACTCAATATTTAATATTAACAGTAAAAACCGGGAACACTCGACTTAATTTGTTAAACATTAAAGCCACCCTCTTCCTTTTACAACCGGGCTTGGGACCGGCTTTGGCAGAATTATGGCTATTACCAACATCAAATATGAAATAAATAATTGATTAAATTCATCTTGTCTCATCAATTTCTGAAACGCCACTGATTGTCAAGTGTACACAATTCTGGGAAATGTCATTCTTTGTATTGGATATTTCAGAGTTCATGAAAATGTGAAATTTTCAATTAAAAAAGCTTTTAAAAGTACTCAATCTTTTAAACAGATAACAGTGTGTATATTTACTGCACTTAAGTACGAAAATGCACTCCGTTATTTCGAAAATATGATGAACCATAAATTTTGCACTTTATATCACAAATTCTTGAAATTCACTAACTGTTGCGTCAATTTATCAACACTGTTTTCTTCGGGCTGCTACACCCGAGGTTAACACTTGTTTTTGTCACATAGTACTTCGAAATAAGGTCAGGATTTGTAAAAAACCACTAAATTTCGAAGAATACGTGTTTTGCTTTCTTTTTGTTAAGACCTGTCAATGAAAGTCGTTTGACACTTATGCACCTTTGACACTTACGAACAGCGCTCTATTGATACCACACACGTATAGGCGCTTCTTCAGTTCGTTCCGTTCCTGTTAGTTTCCTGTTCCAAGTTCACGCACAAACTATCAACAACATCGGTCTCGCCTTTGGTGTCATTGTAGCTCAAATTATTTCTGGTTTTGAGTATCGACATCACCTTTATCAATACTGTGCATTATGCTTATGGGACGTTTTGTCTTGCTCTTAGAATATGTGAAATATGTAATCATGTTGTCACGAAAAACAAACATATTTGACTCCACACGTCGACCACTTACTAGGAGAGGCTCAGGTTATGGAATCACAGATTTGGACGAAATTTGGCACATAAGTAGAAGACATCAAGGACATTCGATCCTTAAAATATTAAAGCGCAACACTCCTCCGTTTTTGAGAAAAACGTCCCTAAAGTTTTTAGCGTTGCTAATGTATTAAGTTTTCACTACTGACAGAAGCGGTTCAGTGTAGGTAGCAAAGCTACTAGCACGCGATCAACGGGTCGTGTGTTCGATTCCCGATCGGGGTATTGATTTTCTTTTTGAATTATTGTCGTCGTCGTGTGTTCGATTACCGGGGTGAGTATTGTTTTTTTGAATAATTGTGAATGTATTTTTTTTTATGGTGAATCAGAAATGTTCACTTACTAATACATTTATTTTTCCAAATCAGCTAACTGTTCATTCATTCAGATATGTAAATTATACTGAAAACTCATTTTCTCGTTTCTCTTATTGCTACCCAATTACCCAATTTGGCACTGAGCACGGAGATAACAAAGACTGGATTCTAGGAACTAAGGCCTATATGATCATCCGGCAAGGATTTCGCTTCGAGCAATCCGAAATTATGAAACTGTTAAACAATAACGTCCCTAGTATCTACTATATGTCACAATTACTGACCACCATAGTATTTATGGCTAGCCACGTTGGGCGTCACCCTGGTTTATTGCTTTTTGCCGAGTTGGCTATGAGACACGAAGAGGGCGCAGGATCGATTCTTGGAACTAAGGATGATCCTACCGCCAACTATGATATTGCTCGATTACAACCGTTGTTTGATTGCACCGCAACCGTTCAACAATGAGTATGCAGTATTTTGATCAAATGCGCCTGTTGGTGCGTATAATGAGCGATTTTTTTGGATTGAAAAATTTTGCAAAGCACAGCAAGCAAGAGTTACTTTCATTGTTTTGTTTGGATCCAAATTAATTGGGCTTCGCATTACACGAAAACGTGTAGCCAATATCCCAAATGCATTTTCAATTATACGCCGAGCGCGACATAAACGGTAATTGAAAATACGTTGCAAGAAAGTGAGATCTTTCCCATTGAACGATTTCAAAAGATATGGTTTCGATGAAAATGCATCATCAGCAATGATAACGTATGGCATGTTATCTTCGCGCATTGGCAAAGGTTTTTGTTGAAGCAAATGTAAGCGATCGTTTTCTAAAGCTTTGGCCAGGCTACATTTGTTGTAAACTCCACCTTCTGAAATTCTTCCGTTGCAACCCACATCAATATAAGTGAATTTATATTCAGCGTCCGCCATTCCCATAAGAACTATGCTGTGCGTATGTTTATAATTGTAATACAGGCTTCCAGAATTAGCCGGCCCATTCATGACGATATGTTGGCCATCTAAGGCACCGATACAGTTGGGGAAATTCCATAGATCGTTGAATTTATTGGGAATATTCTCTCATTCTCGTTCAGTTGATGGCATCTTTTAATGAAAAAAAAAATTAAAAAATAATAGCTCATTTTTTTTTATTCGTAGCCTTTCGAGGATGAAATGGATTAATTGGGAAACGCAAATGACAGTGATTCAGTTATTTCGAGTCATGCGCCCAAAAACTAAAAGAAGAGTTCATCAGTTGATGACTATGGCAAATACAAAGATATTGCTATGCAAGGATTGACACGTGCATTGAACAAGATGGATAAGACCGATGACTTTCAAATATTCGGAAATTACGTTGCGAGTGAGTTACGAAAAATTCCAAATCCGTTAGATGCACAAAGAATAAAGCGAAAAATGACACGCACTGTGCTAGATTTAATTGATGATTTGGAAGACTCGAGTGCAAACACATGTTCATCTTGTTCTACACCGAAGTTCAACGATGTGAGAGTTTGGCTATTAAATTGCAAGTGAGCTGTAAAATAATGTACCATCCTTTCTTTTAATCCCAGAATAAAGCAAATGGTACATGTTACTTGGGGATGGGGCCACCACTTCTGCCGACTAAAACTGATGGTCGCACTAAAGTCATCAATGTCAGCTCACTACAATTTGAATTTACGCCTAATTGAAATGATGAAATTTCATTCGCAATATTTCCGGAATCCAAATATCCACGAATTCAGCCAAAAATTATGTTCCATTTTTTTTTAATAACACAATAAAAGTATATTTTTCATTCATTTAAAGTACCTTTATATATTCATCTTTCAAAACACTATAAATTACATCTAATGTTTCAGGTATAATCATTGAAATCGTGCACTGGGGAATTCGAAATTGGTATTGTAATGATTTGAAAGCTTCTCCAGTAGCCAGATAACGCAATGTCAATAACAATCTCTCAGTTGGTGTTATTGATTTTCTCATTTTCGTATCTTGTATTCGAATCAATGGAGTTACCAAATCCAACAGATAATCAAAATCAGTACTCGTCATTCGGAGGAAATTTTTGAATAGTTTTGGTTCGTCATCTCTTAATTCTCTCAGTAATGTTACGCAGTAGCTTTCAGTTTCACGATTTTCAAACAAACTACGCACCCACTTACGGCGAATATTTTTTTTTTCATTTTCCGATTCACTTCCTCCTCACACTCCAATAATAGACATGCAGATGCAAAAATAACTGCAACATTCTCCATTTTTCCAACGTAATTTAAAATATTTTCGTGAAAGCGAAATGTACAGTGAATATTTAATACCAAATACTTTGACAGCTACCGATGGCGTTTATATGTTTGGAGCGTCCACTTGTATATCAAATAGCATCAAACAGTGTAATACTATTCCAAACACATTTTCCAAACATATGCCAAACAACTATTTGATCAAACACAAAAACTCCAAATATTTGGAAAATTGTCCAAAACGGTGTAAAGCCATTCCAAACGTGTTTGGTATTTGGCACTTCAAATGTCAAACATTTTGTGCCAAATATTTGGAGATTATCCAAACAGTGTAATACTAGCTTGAGTTGCTTTGATTCATTCCATTTAAGCAAAATGCGATAGCTCCACTATGCACTGGAGTGACCAACATCGATTCCAGTCAGGCGTTAAGTCCGTTTTTTTGTCATTAATAAATACTGCAGATACCAATAGGGCGGGTCATCGCAGGTCATTACACCAGCGATAACCTCTTCGGGAAACAGTTACCGGCAACGAAGAACAAACATTTTTATACATTGATCTAGACAACAAAGTCCTGTTCATCGATGGTTTCGGAGCTTGGACGAAAACTTCCGGACCAATTTTTGTTTGTCGCTATCTTTTTTGGTTAGTTTGAGTAATTGAGCAAATTTAATTTGGATAGCGATGGTGTCAATTTTTTGACTGAACCCTTTGAAGGCAGCAACAACGAGATATAGACAGCAGATTCTGGTTGAATTCGTTACGTCTTGTTATATTACGCATTAGGCATCGGTTTGAAAAAAGGAAAACTGTTATTTGAATCAACCTATGACGAACTCCCTTATTTGAAAAGAGATTTCGTGACTCAAGTCAACGGAATTTTCACATCATCTTCAGATTCAAAAATGTGTGAGCAATGACAGCTTCTTAGAACAGTGGCGCAATTGTCGATACTGTCGAACGAAGCAATACGCAAGGCATTGTAAGAAGATCAGCGGTTTTGGATCTAGTTTGTCAGCGAGAATGTTTTTTTTTGGCAGCTGATCACAGGTCGGTGAGAAGTTTCTTCAATAAAAGGAAGGCGAACACGGTCTGCCAGAAATAGTCATTGTGTGTATTCGGTTTCGTGAAGATGGACAAGTCATTATTATTAATTTTTGGATGTGAAAGAGAAGAGTATGGTACATGTAGACAAATTCCACTCTTGGTTTGCAGTGCTAGCGGATTACGCCGATGGAGAGCGCTTCTCATCCGCTGCAATAATGTAAGTTAGGTTTTTTCGTTACTTCTTTCATATTCACTACACCTATTTTTTCGCCTATTTTTTTGGAAATCTCAATTCTTTTGAAATCATTTGCTTTTGATTTTCTTTTATTTCAGATATTAGTTTTAATTTGAATTACTGTTTTAAATTTATTATTATATCTTTCATTATTAAATCACCTGTAAGAGAGAGATCATTTAATATTGGATTGTCTTCGATTCCTCGTGGAGTAGGAAAAAAAAGTCAGTCTCGTCCCAAAGTCACTACATATCTTCGTGCTTTGTAGCAGTTTGCATCTTGGTACGCACTTTGTGTTCGAGGTCATTATCCTAATAAAAAGCTTGCCATCATCAAGTTTTAATTGTCTTTCCCTTTTTGCCAACTTAATCTTTATAAATTGCAAATGTTTCATCGTTTTCATTATAGTTTCAAGAATGGCATCAAAATTTCTCGTTGCAGCAGCTGGAAAACACCCCCAAACCAAAAATGAGCCCCGCCATGCTCGAAAGCTTCATAGTACACAGTGGAGTTGTAATATCGTGCTTTGCCTTTATAAGAAAAAAATATATATCCATTTTTCTAATTTTGGGTGCACGCAGAAGCGGCAGCCCCGCACATCCAGCCAGTCTCGAACACTAGCTACCGACCGGTTCTCTGGAAACAACCGTTGTCGGGTCCGTTCTTCGGTGTCAGATCGCTGGCGAAACGCGGAGTCTGGTTCAGGTCGAGCAACCGAAAGGAGGTGTCGGAAGTGACTTTGTGGGAGAAGTTTGTGGAAATCTAAATGCCGAAGTACAGTTCTTGTTGCGGCCAACGAAGCCGTGGACTGATTCGGGAAATTTCCTCGTGGATATCTTGTGTGCGAAAAATGGCAGTGGCCAGGCAGATGGCGATATTCGGGAACGGCTACTTCTATATGCAGTTTTGTTGTGGCAGAAGCGGCCGTGGTGGTTGGCGTCGAGTTTAGCACGTGGATGTCGGGGCGACAGCACAACCATCTCCAGGAATCAAGCGGGATTGGACCCGTTGGTAACGATATCGAAGGTATCGGAGCAAAGAATATTCTCGACACATTAAAAGAAAAAAGAAAAGGTAAACTGTATGTGGGCTCGTCATGAAAAATGCAATGTGCTGCAATTAGAAAAATTTTTCTTTTTGTCTACGAAGAAGGAATTGTTTTCATGAACGATTAAACTAATCTTGAATACGTACATATATGTACCATAAGGAAACTCATCGATGCATCCGCTTCGTTTGGTTCAGCCTAAACACCACGACTCGCTACAAAGGACATAGGATTAGTGTAATATAAAGCATGTGCACTCGCCACGAGGTAACAAATTGTTAGGTTAGTTGAGGCATCGTTACGTAAACAAAAACAATATATGCGGTACAAGAGTCTATGGGAAAGTTACAAACATGTCATGCATGCTGTCGATCGAGCGCATTACAATTTTATTAGATCCGACTATTTTTATATTGAAAAAATATCCATAATCATGAAAAGAATCGACGATTATTGTCGGTTGAGGAGCAGTAAATAATTAACAAGTATAAATATTGATGCATGATGACAATTGAATTAAAACTAATTGTATCAGCAATCCATTAAGTTAGGTAATTATAATATGGCACGTTTTGTTTGTAGGCGCAATTTGATTATTTTTGATTAGTTTATTATACGTCAGTTTCATATAGTTTGCAAAGCTAGAAGGAATTAAGAGCTGAGACAATACTAATGACCATTCTTATATATTGATACAATAGATAAAAATGCATTTTTCTCTTAATTTGAAGACGCCCATCAATTTTATTCTGAAAATTTAGTATCAATCAAATATACCTAAGAATTTGGCAAGCTCTCGCGCAATTGGCTCCTTTCAAAACTAATTCGACCATTATTTCGGAGATGATAAATTTCTTTAAGTGAACTAAATAAAAAGCCCGATATAATTCCATGTGTCGAATTGTTAATGTTTCGCATATCGTGCAACATGACTTGTAAATAAAAAAAATGATTGAAAATTATGAAGAGCAAAATCTTGAGAAAAATATTAGATGAAAGTGAAATCAAAATGAATTAATAACATTAGAATAAAGTCTTTATCTAATATGACAGTAACTTAGTTTGAAAATTCAATAGTTTAAAGAAATGACAGTGTATAGGTTTTAGTTTCAAGCTAAAACAAAAGATTATTATGTCTCTAATTACTAATAAGGGGCTTAGCGCGCTACACATGCCTACTTGGCAAGCGCTGAGCTAAGGCAGGGAGGGCCCGGACAATAACATCGATTTCCAGCGCACCTCCGGTGACGTCTCCTTCTCTCGAGCAGTGACTCAGCCGACCGAGAGTTAGTTTGCTCGCGCGGTTTCTCTTTCGTTCGGTTTCCGTCGGTTCTCTTCGGGTCTTTCGCTGGTAAAGTAGATTGAAATTTACCTCTCGGGTTGGCGGTGCATTCGCGATGTTTTTTTTCGATGCGCACGCGAGAGTAATCTTAAAGAAAAGTAGGAGGTCGACCGCCAGAAAGTTTTTTTGTTTAACTTGAAGTCCTTGTGACTATTTTTGTCGAACATGTAAATCGGGCAATTTAGATGGCTGAATCTCTCGGAAATGAGATTCGGGACTTGGTCTAGGCAACCGTACCCACGACGTTACGCACAGAACAGAGCTGGCCCGTAAGCAGCCATCACCGTCTAACCAAGTAGAGGCCGAACCCAATTTGTCCACGCGACCAACAGGTTCGTTGCCTCATCCCAGGACTTAACTTCCAATAAGGCCAACGGGACGAGAGTCTCGTTGCCTTGCAATTTTGTTGCGACTTCGAACGCAAAGTCTTCTCTCTCATTACAATGGCGCCCAACGTGGGGCCGAACGCGAAATCTTCTCTCATGACAGAGTGGGACGATCACTGCTTTTTTCCATTTTGAAAGTCTTAAGCTATAAGCTCACGTACCAAAAGATGTTTGCCTTTTTTAAAATTATTTTTAACATTTTAGCTCACTAACATAACAAAATGTGCACTAAATATCATTACGTACACAAAAAAGTACACTTTGTAGTCGTTCATCAATGGTTTTGATTCTAGATTCAGATGTTTCCGGTTGAAAACTTTTTTAACGTACGAACTTTCTACATGGCTAATTTCCAAACCAGGCCAATAAATTCAGGACTTGCCTGTACAAAATAGCACACAGAAATCAATTTTAACTCTTGCTAGGCTCTGTTAGCTATAATTTGCGGAATTTGCTATTATTTACCGATTTCGCTTGGAACCAGACAATGTTTTGCAAGTTTTTAATGGTAAGGTGATTACGCTTGCCAATGTATCTTCGGGTGCAATTAAAATACTTCCTATGCAGGAGAATGCCGAACGCGCTTATCTGTTCGACTTTCGCTCGCGCATCATTTATTGCCTTATACTAAATTTTGACTTTTTTCATGACTTGCCCTGATTCTCATGAATACTATAGAACAATAACTTTGTTTTTAACACAGAGCTGAAGCAGCTACATAGAATAGAACACAAGTAATAAGATTTCTTTAAGAATTTCATTCAAAAAAACGACGTTTTGGAATCTTAAAGACACTTTAATTGAAAATATGTCAAACACTTTTTTTGATAATGGCTTAAAAACATTAATTATTATCAATGCTTCATATGATTTCTCTTTGGCATAATGAGGACACATAATCAAAAACTTATGATCTCTAAATTTATTATGAATTTTTGAAATTCAAATAAACTTACTAAAATTCGATTTGAATGGCTACTAGTTTATACCCCAGTGTAAGTCACCCAATGGAAAAACAAGATCATATATGTTACACATTACTCTATTGCAAATAAATTGTAGAATAAATAACGTTTCTGTAATTAAATTAAATACATTTTCAAAGAAAGCATTCAACAATCTCATTATTTCATTTGAAAAAATTTCATCATTTCTTAAATTTGTTCATGGTAGCAAAGTCTATACCATACAAAAATATATAAGAACTGTAATGGCGCACGGCGTGGCGAAACATATTTTTTATACTTAATTTACTATCATTATTTGAAGTGTCCGAATATTTAATTGGAATTTAATCTTTTGCTTATAATTTTTTGTAAATAAAACAGATTTTTTTTATATTTTATAAACTATTGTATTTCATTTTTTACTATGAACAAATCAAATATTTCTGACCTGCAAAACTTTTTTGCCAGTAATTTTGGGATAAGCTCTGGACTGCATGGCATCTTGAATTCAATCAATCATTACGAAGAATTCAGTTTTGTCGTACCCAAAGGCCTTGGAGTCATTCATGTTTTCTTCGTGTAGATTGGCTCAGTATCAATTTATGGTTGCTACGTTGAGCTGGTAAAAGGTTTTGGGCTGTGCGGTTTTTTTGGAATTTCACCCACGCTATTGTGAACGGATTGAGTCAAGCGGGCTGTAAGGTGAGACTAAAAAGGACGTGCGGTGCCGAAAGTTACTTGAGATTTTACCCAATGAGGAACAAAGTGGTTCAAAAGTATTGTTAATGCGTTCAACGAAAGCACTATAGCGCTTACTTTTTGTATGAGCATACATTTAATTTTAACAATGGGATGTCCCCGGAACAAAGCGCTTTGGTCTCGCTTAATGAAAATAACTTAAACCACTTGTGGAAGTACTTCCTAAGTGTTTTCATGAAAATTCGTGCAAAGCATTTATGCAGCGCATTGGATTCCACTATATATTGTGACAATCATTTGATATGTCAAGTCATGAATTCTAATTTGCTAATTCATATGACAAATTTTACTCCACAGAATGGAATATGAAGTTTTGTTGTAATGTGAACAGTTAAATATGGACATGAAATATTACATATTGTGCTGCGAAAATGTCAAATCATCATAATGAATATAATATCTGATATACTATGGAGTGACTATATTTGTCTTTCCAATGCTGTAGTATACGTTCACGTACATTGTTTATATTTTTTGAGATGATAATAGACTTTGTTAGCGATGTATTGTTTCTTCTTCAAAACGTTGAGAGGATATTTTAACGAATATCATCGGATTTTTTTACCTAGTCAGGTGTGCACTTTTGCATCAAAATACATCATTTGTACAGAGAAAGTCATGGGATTTACGAGCTTGAGAGAAATGTGGATGATTGAAAAAACAATTTTCACAAATTTTACCGGTTAACGCATAACGTTTTTTAGGAAACAAGTCATGAAGATTGGGGTAAAATATTTGAAGAATGATTCATCTGAAAAATAAAACACATTTTTAATTAAAAAATCTATTTTATTGCATAAAAAATTGTGATAAGAACTTTTTATGCAATAGAATCGAGAAAACATCTGAAATATTTATACAAACTTTATTCAGTACCTTCATTTGAGCCATGAAGCAGCTTTATTGAAAAACTGATTTTCAGAATTCGAATGTTATTTTTAAGATTGTTTTTATAATTTTATTAACAACAACAATTGTGTGAACAGCTGACATTCAGATTGAATATTGCGATCAAACGCCTATTAAGACATTCGCGAATATGTAAGCTTCCTGCCTAATAAAATATTTCTAAAAATGATAAGAATTGGTTATATCAGTGTTAAAGAAATTATTGATACCTTTTCGGCATAACGAGGTAATGCTGTTCTATTCAATTTTTCTTTTATCTTTTCAAATGCTCGTTTGACCAAAACGGAAATATGTGGAGGTTGATGAGCGATGGGAAAGCATTATCGGTCAATTTCTACAAGAGACACATTGCCTACGCAAATTTCGTAAAACCATCTCAAATTTTAATAATAGCTACAAAAACACTTATTTTAAGCAACTTTTCACCAAACTACACCGCACTCGCACACCATCATAGTCTATGTATATCTAGTGTGCCATACAAACTTCCACTATCAAATCTCAACGACCGTGTGGATGATTCTAGCTGTTGAAACTGTAGTTACCCTCTCGATGTTTTCTTGCTGTTGTAATGTGTGTTGATGATGTATTGTTTGGTCATTGGATAAATTGCCTTCGTGATCTCGTCTTCGGATGTACTCTTCCAGAGTGATGGTCTTCCTTTATTTAAAGACGGGAATTAGTACAATAGAAGGTCGGGACTGATTTCTGTAACACCTACAGGCATCTGTTAGAATGCCGCATATTTGGCGCAGTCCGAGTAGACAGGCAGCCGGTATTTCTAAAGTATTGAATTTGCCAAGATGAGAGGCAATTCGTTATCTGCCAATTAGTGAAAGGCAGTTTCTGCTCCTTTACTCAAAACTGTGAACTTTGCCGCTGGTAGGCAATGTCGCTTAATTAAAAACAACTTATAGTTCTACGTTGTAGAATAAACTGAGGCTGAGCATAAACCCAACTCGTTCTTTTATTTACGAATTTTGCTTATGCTAATACAATAAAAATTGCTTATTGAATAAAAATCCCTACTCTAGTTCTATGTTAAGTTATCTAAACCAATCGATCATGGTTCAATTCCGTTCCCACGGAATTCGTCGCATCCAGTATTGTTTACGTTGCTTTGACCCAATTTGATTATTTGGATCAATGCTCTGAATGAACCGTTTACCATGGGTAGTTTGAGTAAAGGGGAAATTATCAAAGACTCATTTGGTGTATGTATTGGGATCGATTTGGTTGGTTTGTTAGGTTATGTAATAAAAGCTTATGAGGGAAATTGTTGTGTATGGGATATTTTTGGATTCGGGACTAGAAATACCCTACACCCCATTTCTTTAAGAAAGTATTTGTTAGCAAATACGACTGATTGGTTGAGGTAACTTGGCTTAAACTATACTTAATGTAGCGTATAGATATACATATATATATATATATTTTTGTAATAACAATAGTTTTTATATTAAGCTTAATTAAATACAATAGTTTAAATACATTTACTTTGATCGTACAAGATTTTTGTATAATTTAAGTCTGTTATTGTGTATCCATTTATTTTTGTTCTCTATCTCTAATAGTGTATTGACGTTATTCGTGTTTATTACTTTATATGGGCCTTTATATGGTTTCTGGTTTTTCTTCCTGTTTTCTACTGTTATAAGTACTAGATCACCAATGTTTAATTGAAGAGGTTTTGTATATGATGTTTTATTGCTCCTAGCTAATTTTGTTTTTTCTATTAGTTCTCTGGCTTTTGCTGCAGATACTTTTAATCTTAGCTTCAACTCATTCGCGTAATCCTCAATATCATAGATTTTATCTGTGTTGTCTAGAGTGTCATTTGGTAAATATGAAAGTTTTCCGAAAACTAGTTCGTATGGTGTGTAGTTAGTGTCTACGTGTGGGGTTGTATTATATGAGAATGTATAGTATGGTATCCATTCATCCCAGTTATTGTCATCAACGAATGCTAACAGGTATTCATTGAGGACACGATGGTTTCTTTCTACTACACCTAACGTCTCATGGTGATAAGGAGTTGAAAAAATTTGTTTAATTTGTAACAGTTCGCAAATGTTTTTTAGTAGATTATTTGTAAATTCTGTCCTTAAATCGGTTTTTAAAATTTTGAAATGACCGTATTGTAGTATAAAATTGTTTACTAAGGCCTTTGCTACTGTCTTAGCTTCCTTACTTTCTATGGGTATAGCCGTAATATATTTTGTTAATTCGCATTGTAACGTTAATATATATCGATAATTGTTTGAAAGTCTCAATGGGCCTACGATGTCCGCACTTACTATTTCAAAACTAGTAGAGGGTGTATCGGTTTTAATCATTCTTTCTTTTGTGTGCTTAGTTATTTTATTGAATTTGCATTTATTGCAATTGTTGATATAATGTTTGATCATGCTATTCATGTTCTTCCAACAGTATCTTTGTTTTAATTTAAGAAGCGTTTTGCGTATTCCTGTATGTCCTCCGTGTGGCGATTCGTGGAATTCTTTTATAAGTTCATTTTGTTTAGCGATGTCATTAATTCTCTTCGGGGGTTTATATATCATGATTTTTAACTGGATATCGATTTTTCGTTGCAACGTATTAAATAATTTCTTGAATTCTTCTTTGGGTACGTACCTAAATATTATATCTTCCATAGATAGAGCTAGCTGGTTTATATTATAATTCTGCGCATAATTCAGTAACTTCTTCACTACAGAAACTAGTTTCGTGTTTGAATTATCGTTACAGTTATTGCGAGATTTCACACTTTGCTTGTCGCTGGCGGAAACGTATTTCTCGTGAGCTTTATCGCTAAAGTGGACCATTAAATAATCTTCCTCCTTTGAGATTATTATACCATCTTCATCGTTGCGCAACATATTAAATTTTAGTTTTAATGCCCCTATTATATCGGATAGCGAAGTACAATCGAACGCATAGAGGTGATCAATCTCCCGTTTTCTTTTGTCGCTTTCGTTATCGATTTTTGTGCTTGTTTTATTACATTGTTGTTTTATCGCCTTACTTCTTGTTATCGCCATAAGTTTCTTGCTGATACTTTCGTTATTGGTTGGGGGAATCATTGATTTTAATATTTCTGAGTCTAGTTGTATAGGACTCGAAATCAACTTTGCACATTTATTTACTGAATATATCTCTACCTAATATACACTCAGTTTCTATTGGAAAGTCCTCATCTACTAGTAGTATGGATGTGGGGACTCTGGCACACTTTTTCCCACGGTCCCCATTTTTTTCCCACGGGTATCGGATTACCGCCCCGCATGACGTCACCTGTTATCGCTTCCGGTGGCGCCACCACGGGTATCGGATTACCACCCCCGCATGACGTCACCTGTTATCGCTTCCGGTGGCGCCCATTTTTTCCCACGGGTATCGGATTACCGCCCCCGCATGACGTCACCTGTTATCGCTGTCTGGGGCGCCATTTCTTATCGCTGTCTGGGGCGCCATTTCTTATCGCTGTCGGGGTGTTTCCCACGGCCAGGTGTTTACCAACCGCGATGAGTCATGCTGATGAATAGGTGTGATAAGAAGTGAATATTTTACAGACATTTCAAAATTAGAAATTCGATATGTTGATAAGAGCTTGAGTGAGGGCTATTTTAAATGATTAGACGTTGGAATTTGAATACCGTTGGATGGATGACGTATTATATGTTAGATGGATGACGAATAAATTGCTAGTTCAGTAGGTGTGAATGATTCAAGTTCCTACCAGACAGACGCGAGTAGTTTATCATTTGTTTATGATACGTACTGAGTGCTTGGAGTTCTTATCAGCATATGAGTTGGTGGCGTTTTGTGATAATTTTAGATGGCTTGACAAATGCTAATGTGAGTGCGACACCTTGTTTGATAATTATATTCTCATAATGTGTAGGTGTTTTAGTTGTGAATTAGATAAGAATGAGACATGCTAAAAATAGAAGTTAGATCTTGATTCGGAAATTTCAAAATTAGAAATTCGATATGTGAGATGTGTTTTAAAATAGCAGCTGGATTCATTTCTTTTCGCTGCGGAGGTGAGCTTTTATTGATGCCGGTTGCGTAATCTCTTTTATAGGGTTCGAATATTTTACAGACATTTCAAAATTAGAAATTCGATATGTTGATAAGAGCTTGAGTGAGGGCTATTTTAAATGATTAGACGTTGGAATTTGAATACCGTTGGATGGATGACGTATTATATGTTAGATGGATGACGAATAAATTGCTAGTTCAGTAGGTGTGAATGATTCAAGTTCCTACCAGACAGACGCGAGTAGTTTATCATTTGTTTATGATACGTACTGAGTGCTTGGAGTTCTTATCAGCATATGAGTTGGTGGCGTTTTGTGATAATTTTAGATGTCTTGACAAATGCTAATGTGAGTGCGACACCTTGTTTGATAATTATGTTCTCATAATGTGTAGGTGTTTTAGTTGTGAATTAGATAAGAATGAGACATGCTAAAAATAGAAGTTAGATCTTGATTCGGAAATTTCAAAATTAGAAATTCGATATGTTGATAAGAGCTTGAGTGAGGGCTATTTTAAATGATTAGACGTTGGAATTTGAATAGCGTGCAAGAATTTTTTGTGAACGACCGGATGTTTTCTCTGGGAATGTATGAAGACCATTTGAAATAGTTGGCTTCGATAAGAATGTTAGCTGATTAGGAAACACCTATGACATCATCTTCAATTTCGCAACAACAGGCAATATTCTGATTTCGCAACAAAATGCAATATTCTGAGTCATATCTGAAACACATTACCCCAAATACCTAAACCTTGAATCATCTATATAAACATCCTGCACATAATATTCCCATAAACACAAAAATAATAACCATCCACTTGAAATCCAATAAGATCAAGTTAACTTCCCAGAAACGAAAACGCCAATCACCGGAAATTCCATTGATAAGGTGGAATACAAAAGATCGTATTACTGCACTAGTTGCAAATCGGATCGGCATAACGTAAACAATTGCCCTTATTTGAAAGATAAAGATAAAAGAAGGAAATAATAAATAATTATAATTTGAGTCATGCTGATGAATATGTGAGATGTGTTTTAAAATAGCAGCTGACTCCATTTCTCATCGCTGCGGAGGTGAGTTTTTATTGCTGCCGGTTGCGTAATCTCTTTTATAGGGTTCGAATATTTTACAGACATTTCAAAATTAGAAATTCGATATGTTGATAAGAGCTTGAGTGAGGGATATTTTAAATGTTTATAGAATTGTATATTGTGGGGTTGCTAGTTTTGCTGAAAATTTATTGATATGAATAGTGCAGAGTTTAAACTTTTTGATATAAAAGAAACTGTATTTATTGAATTAAAATTAAGTTTGCAAACGAATTTTGAGTCGAAACTTTCCTAAATTGAGAGATGGAGAACGTTGAATTATTTGAGGAGGAGAGGATATTGACGGAAGTTGTATTCAGCAATGAATACATTCATTGCAGGTACAACAGGTTTGAAGACGAGTACTATGTTGTAATAAAAGGCAAGTTTTTAAAAACTTTTATAATTTTTTTTTGGGTTTTTTATATTTCCAGGCGTCGGACTAAAGCTGGTGTACAACACCGACGTGCATGAGGCAGCGGGAACATACATTGAGGAAAGATTAGAATGCCATGACGTGGACCTCTACCACGAGGAGAGTTTTGGATCGTCTTTCATGTGTTTTAAAACAAATAGTAATAAGACGAAGGTATTTTTTATTCTAATAATCTTAAGTGAGTTTTTAAATAGTTTGAATATCGATAGTGAATATTTTATAAGTCAATTAACTATACAAAGAATTAATGAGAAATTACGTAGGTTAGTTATTTAAATATCAAAATATAATGTTAAAATATATATATATATATATAAATATAAATAAATAAAATAAATAAAAAAACTATATGATCAAATTTGTCTTATTAAATTTCATAGGGGAAAGCACTGTGTGTGTGTGTATGTGTTATTCATATTTATTTATACCAGCAGAGCATATCAGTGTTTATCAGAATTAAATTCCAATGCATATGGGGGGGTGTGGGTGTGTGGGTGTGGTGGTAGACATTACAGGAAAAATGTTTGTAGGAGGGTTTTCTATTTACGATAAGCGAAACGTGCGACCGGACGTTTTCTCTACCATATAAAAGAAACTGTTGCATCTCAATTTAGGAAAGTTTTTATTTTACACATTTACAATAATCACGTAAACACAGACATGACTTTCGATCAGTTTAGAAACATCTGTGGAAAATGTTGGAGCGATAAATATGGGTTCTGTGTAATTGATAAAGACAGTCCCTTAGACAAGGGTCGATATCGAAAGGGGTTTGATGTATTCATAATACTATAAAAACATCGAAGCAGTTCAAATCAGTTCATTACCAGTTCAATACCTGTTCAAAGCACTTCTATACCTGTTTAAAACAGTTCAATACCTGTTCAAAGCAGTTCAATACCAGTTCAGATTACCAGCTTGATGCAGTTCTATACCTGTTTAAAATAGTTCAATGCCTGTTCAAAGCAGTTCAATACCAGTTCCAAGCAGTTCAATAGCAGTTCAGATTACCAGCTTGATGCAGCTCGATAGCTGTTCAATACAGTTTGATAACAATTCAATAAGGTTCCAGTCCAGCAACAGTGAAGACAGTACCAGACAATTCGAAAAAGACACAGATCGATTCAGGTACAGCAAAAACCATTTCAAACTCAAATTAGAACCTATTGAAAGAATATTTCAAAATATTGTAGATACCTTTCGAAATTTGACGACGAAATGCTGCTGTTGTATTCATAAAAAATGAAAAAAACAATGTCTGATAAGCAACAACAGCTACTCAGTGATATTGTAGCAACAACCAATTCGATAAGGAAAAAGTATCAACAGCTGAAAGCTAACAAAGCTGGAACAGTGATTCAGCTAGAGGAAACATTTAAACCAATCACGCGCCCGCTCAAAGAATTGGTTAAAAGAGTAAAT